>CAWVNO010001530.1:0-49228 GCA_963930645.1 Salticus scenicus | reverse complement strand
AATTTGTGGATAAGACGTATTTTTATTTCGTTATGAAGTCTACTATGTATATGCGATATACACATTTAAACATATCATGTCCTTTGTCCTTCACATAATAGTCTTTGCACAATGACTTTACGTAATGACACATCTTATACACACATCGATAAAGGAAGACATAAACTTAGGTAGAAAAAAAAAAACAATGAGTTTACTAACACTCGAAAAAGTTGAATTTGGTTTAAAAAAGAAACTATGCCTTGTTTTATATATTTAAAGATTTCTGAGATATAGAGAACAAAAAAAAAAAAAAAAAAAAAAAAAATGCGAATTTTAATAAACAGAAAATTTTAAAAGGTGATGGCCGTAGTTTTTATATGCATATATTTATAAAAAAAAAGTAAATAATTTTTACGCTTGATGTAAAACACATATTCTTCAACCATATTTCTTGCGACCAAGGGAGCCTCTACGCAAGTGTTGACACAACGTTAAAATAGGGGTGATAACCCTTGTGATTGAGACAAAAAATGTGATAAAGGAACACTGAATGACTGGACGTTTACCGAATCACACCATGTCGGTGAATTTGTCGACTCTTCACGATTTTGGAATAGTCCTCAATGTTAGGCGCGGAAACGTGGTTGCACACACACACACACACACACACACACACACACATACCGGTTTACCCTACCAAGTGAGGTCCCCGTAATTTTGCATTCATTGCGAGGTCCACCTAAAATTATTTATATCTCCGGTATAAATTAACATATCGAAATATAAATTATTGTTTTCTTAATTATAGACATGGGAGAACCCAGATGATCCAAAATTTTTTTAATAAATTAAATATAAAATTTCTGCATTTTGCATTTAAAGCGAGGACCAGAAGAAGGGAAAATTTGTGGGTTTATTAGGGAATATATTCTTAAAATCCCCAGTAAAAAGGGATTGTCTCGTTTAAAACCGGAATGTCAGCTATCAAGTGCGGGGAGTCAAAAACCACATTCTTTTCTTTTGAATAAAACAAATATCGGTCCACGTGTTTTTACATATATTACGCAGAAAACATACATACGGGAAAATAAATTGCACTATTTGAAATTGTTTTTTTCCTCCCGTCCTTTTAATTATAAGAGAAGTAAAAAAGAAAATATACAGATACATATATATATATATATATATATATTTGCATTATTCAATGGACAATTATTTGTACATTTTCAAAATAAAGTGATATTTTGTATTATGGTTTGTTAACACATAAAAAATTGCACCAAATTTAATTTTTTAACCGATTAAATTCTGAAATCACAATAAAGTTCACAGCTTTAAGAGATAAAAACGTGTAGAAAAACTTTTAAAAAGAAAAAAAAAAACTGCCCAAAACTGCATTTTGGAACAATAAAAAATTTAAGAAAGGGGGGGGGGAATTATTTTCTTCCAAACTGCAATTATTATAATATTTGTTTCAAATACCTTCAGATTATTTGCAGATTTTTCTGCACTTTTCTTTTTTTATTTTTTTTTTTTTTATTTTTTTTTCTGGTTTTCCAGGATATAGCAGCTCGAAGAGATATACTGGTTGCATACTTTTACTTATATATTTAAATGGTTAAAATAAGTTAAAGTTTGAGGAGATAATAATATATTTAAATTACATATAATTTAGATATTTCATAAAATAGGTGTAAAATCTTTTATTTTTAAACGAACTCAGCGAAGTTCAAACTAACACCTAAATTTAATATTTATGGCTAATTTTTAACTTTTCTCGAATAAGGTTTAAAATTCGCTGTTATTTATTTATTTATTTATTAACGTTTATATAATTCAGCATAAAAAACGAAGTGATTTTTAATTTATCATAATTTCAAAAATACAAGATTGCCTGTTTGCAGATTTCACGTAAGATGATTTGAAATTTAGGAGACAGACAGCTCGAAAAAATTGAAGTTATAATGCAACGTGATCTGACAATATATATATATATATATATATATATATATATTAATTTTAGAATATATATATATATATATTCTAAAATTTAAAATTCTTTTAAACTGATAATTATGAAATATAGCTAAGAATCATATAGAATATATGTATATCAGCGATCTAATACAACAATAATAATAATAAAACAGAATGAAATTAAGCTGTTTATTTAGATGCCAAAATGCCGCAGATAGACAAGCATAGCTTCAAGTTTTTAAAACTCCCCTTTATTAATGGGAGATTAAAAACAACATTTTTTCACAAACTTAAAGAAAAATGTATAAAGATATAGGTCGTCGTTTTTTCTAAAATATTAATTTTCAAACATTAAATTACTTATTGACTGACATGTTTTTTAGTGTTTGAAAAGTGCAAGTAAAAACATGCGAGTAAATATCGACATTCTAATTAAGAGTGATAAATCAGCAGGGTATGAAAATTTTTTGTTATTTATGGGTATTTACATTTCTTTCGAGTGCAGACCAAAGATACCTATATTATAAAATGTATAATATAATATATGCGCGTGAGTATATTTTTATAAATATAACCTATATAAGGATATATTTTCATAAATATATCTTGTATATTTTTATAAATATATCTTATATATAATTAATAATCTTACGAAATTTACTGTTTTTAGAAAAAACCCTGCAGCTTAAAGCAAACAGTTTTCATATGTTATTTTCAAACGAAAGATTTCTTAATTTTTTCTTTTTCTTTCTTTCTTTAATTTCTAAAAGCTACCATTCATCGAGGATTATTAAATGTAAATATATATATTTTTTTTAAGAATCTTAAATTAAAAAAATATCTTTGAACAAATTTTTCAAATAATATGTAAGTGTGTGTGTGTATTTTCGTTTGTTTAACCTACAAAATGCAGACCAAAACCCGGTTATACATCAGCATTGCGAGGACACATTTCTGGTCCTCGGGAAAACAGGAAAATGCGGGGATCACGATTGGTAGAGTGAATCAGTATATTTCTTCTCATACATGAATATATTTTTATGAATGCTAGAGATTTCATATTACTTTTTTCATCTCCCAAAATCAAACAATATTTGAGGGGGGGAAAAAATTGCAGGTTCAAAAAAGTTGTTTGCCATGTGTTATTTTTAAATGGAAAATTTATTTATCATTATTATTATTATTATTTCTAAACATCGTTTGTTGAGAATGTTCTTCAGATATACTTAAAAGCGGTTCTATTTTATTGTTATTATTATTCATATATTAATATGATTTGAAGGCTGCAAAAATGCCAGCTTCAAATTCTTTTTTTTTTTTTTTTTTTTTTATCTATGCAAACGTTTCTGGAAGATACGTCAGTTTAAATAATAATAACAATAATAATAAGTCTTTAATGAAAGTTTTATCAAACATAGCTAAAGACCACCCCAAAATAATTGGACAATTTATTTAGATTCTAAAATGAACAGATAGAAACACAGACAATGTTTCAAGATTATAAAGCATCTCTCTCTCTCTCTCTCTCTCTCTATCAATCTATCTCTGTCTGTCTCGTTCTTTTTTTTCTTCTTTTTTTTTGGGGGGGGGGGGAGGACGGGGGGTTAAAAAATAATTTTATAGACACTTTAACAACAATATAAAAACATCTGTGTTTTTAATCTTTAAACATTATAATAGTTTAATATGAATAGGAGCATTTAGTGCCCGAAATATTCGCAAGTGAACAAAAGCACATGTTGCCAGATGGGCAGCCAATTAAAATAAATAAATTAGCAGAGTATGAAATTTATTTAATATGTATTTGTGTGTATGTGTGTTTATTTTCTTTTGTTTACCCTACTAAGTACAGACCAAAGCTCGGTTACACATGAACACTGAGAGGACCACATTTGGCCCTCGGAAAGGAAAGATGCGTGGATTTCTATAGGCCAGTTTTACTATTTTTATTTATTTTATTTTTTGCGTTATTTATAAATGTGATTGGAAAGAGGGAAAATTGAGAGCTCGAAATTTTTTAAATATTATTTCAATGTGTTCTGGGAAATAAAATAAATAAATAACTTTAATATATATATATATATATATATATATATATATATATATATTAAATCAAATTTTCAGTTAATATGCATGTGTGTATGTATTTGCGCTTGTTTATCCTATCGAGTGCGGACCGAACTTCGCCATAAAATATTGCTTTAAATTTTTAAAGATCTTTGAAGTGACATTTCCTCAAGCATAGTCCAGAATCAGCAAGAATATGACATTCCTCTAATAAAATATACAGCAAATAATTTGGGCTATTATTTAGACGCTAAAATAGAGCAGATGGATAGTTAAAGAGACAAAGCTTCACTATTCCTTTTTTTTTTTTTTTTTTTTTTTTTTTATCAGATAATAAAAACGATATTTTCATAGAAATTTTATGATAAACATGATAAATATACAAACATCAATATTTTTATTTTTAAACGTTATTTTACCATTATAAGACCATTTATTCCTTAAGAAGACCATTACCCTTAATAAGACCATTTAGTCGCCGAAGAAATCGCAAGTAAAAAAAGTGCATATTGCCAGATGGGCAGTTTAATTAGAAGTGAGAGATCCGCAAGGTCTGAAATTTGTTTATTATGTATTGGTGCGTGTATATTTGCGTTTGTTTATCCTACCAATTGCAGACCGAAATTCGATTAGACATCGACATTGCGAGGACAAAATTTCTGGTCCTCGGAAAGAAAGGAGAATGCGTTGAACTCTCTAGGTAGCATAAATACAGTGGAACCTGTAAAAGTGACCACCTTGGTAAAGTGACCACCTGACTAAAGTGGCCATTTTCCTGACTAAAGTGACCATTTTCCAATTTTAAAGAGACTTTATAAAGTGACCACCTGCATATAGTGACCATTTTAGCCGGTCCCCAGGGTGGTCACTTTAGACAGGTTCCACATGTATTATAAAATATATAACATAATATAGATATATATATAGATGAGTGTATTTGTTTACATAATATTCGAGATCCCATAAATGATTTGTAATTTTTTAAAAATCAACCACTTTTCGAGAAAAATCCTGAAAATTTAAAGAAACAATTCTCATACATTATTTGTAAGTGAAAGATTTATTATTATTATTATTTTATTTTATTTTATTTCTAAGTGACACCCTTTTTTGTGGAAGTTCTTTAATTACATATAATAGCGTATTTTTTTTCTTTCTAAATATCATTTGTTGAGGAAGATCTTAAAAATGTCTTTCTTTATACTCTTATTTTTTTCTTTTTTTTTAATATATTAATATAATTTCAATGTTAGAAGATTGCCAGCTCAAATTTTTTTAAATATCAATGAAATAATAATAATAATAATAATAATAATAATAATAATAATAATTCCTTTTAAATTAAAAAAAAAAGAAAAATCTTTGAATCAAAATTTCATCAAACATAGATAAGATTCATTAAGATCATATCAGCGTTCTAATTATATAAAAAACACCTAAAAAATTTTGAGCTACTTATTTCGGTGCCAAAATACCGCAGATACATACATAGTTAGATAAAGCTTAAAAATTATGAAGAATCTCTCTTCTTTTTTAAAGATTAAAAATGATATTTTTATAGAAACATTAAGAATTTAGAAATCTATATTTTTAGTTTTTAAACAATATATTGTTTTTAGATGAATAAGATCATTTAGTGCCCAAAAAATTATCAATTAAGCAAAAGTACATGATGCTGGATGGGCACTCTAATTAATATTGAGAAATCAGGATATGAAAAATTTTTAATATATATGTTTATGTGTATTTACGTTTGTTTGCAATACCAAATGCAGACCAAAACCCGGTTATACATCAGCATTGCGAGGACACACTTCTGGTCCTCGGGAAAACAGGAAAATGCGGGGATCACGATTGGTAGAGTGAATCAGTATATTTCTTCTCATACATGAATATATTTTTATGAATGCTAGAGATTTCATATTAGTTCTTTTTATCTCTCAAAATCAAACAGTTTTTGAGAAAAAAAAAAAAACACTTTGCATTTTTAAAGAAATTGTTTGCCATGTGTTGTTTTTAAATGAAAAATTTATTTATTATTTTTATTATTATTATTTCTAAACATCATTTGTTAAGGAAGTTCTTCATATATACTTAAAAGCGTTTCTATTTTATTATTATTGTTATTATTATTATTATTCATATATTAATATGATTTGAAAGCTGAAAAGATTGCCAGCTCGAATTTTTTTTAAATTTCTGTGCAAATGTTTATGGAAGAACCGTCATTTTAAATATTAATAATAACAATAATAATAAAAGTCTTTGAATCAAAGTTTTATCAAACATAGTTAAAAACCACACAGAATGTATCAGCGTTTTAAAAGACATCCCCAAAATAATTGGGCAGATAGAAACACAGACAAAGTTTCAATCAATCTCTCTCTCTCTCTCTCTTTGGGTGGGTGGGGGTTAAAAATATTTTTATAGACACTTTAAGACAAGTATACAAACATCTGTATTTTTAATTTTTTAACATTCCATTAGTTTAACATGAATCGGAGCATTTAGTGCCCGAAATATTCGCAAGTGAACAAAAGCACATGTTGCCAGATAGGCAGTCAATTAAAATAAATAAATTAGCGGAGTATGAAATGTATTTAATATGTATTTGTGTGTGTGTGTTTATTTTCGTTTGTTTACCCTACTAAGTGCAGACCAAAGCTCGGTTACACATGAACATTGAGAGGACCACAATTGGTCCTCGGAAAGGAAAGATGTGTGGATTTAGGCAAGTTTTATTATTATTTTTTTCATTTTTTTCATTTTTTATTTATTTTATTTTTTACGTTACTTATAAATATGATTGGAAAGCGAGAAACTTGAGAGCTCGAAATTTTTAAAATATTATTTCAATGTGTTCTGGGAAACAAAATAAATAAATAGATAAATAAAACTTTTTTTTTTTCTTTTTTTAAGAAAAAAATTATTATATCAAATTTTCAGTTAATATGTATGTGTGTATGTATTTGCGCTTGCTTATTCTACCGAGTGCGGACCCCCCTTCGCCATAAAATATTGCTTTAAATTTTAAAAGTTCTTTGAAGCGACATTTCCTCAAGCATAGTTAAAAATCTTCCATAATATGTCATCGTTCTAATAAAAGATATTGCAAATATATTGAGCTATTATTCAGACGCTAAAACAGAGCAGATGGATACTTAAAGAGACAAAGCTTCACTATTATAAAACATCTATTTTTTTTTTTTTTTTTTTTTTTGTCAGAGAATAAAACCGGTATTTTAATAGAAATATTATGATAAGCATGATAAGTATCAAACATCTCTCTATATTAAAAATAACTGATTATATACATTTATACGAAATTTTGTCCTATACTGTCATGTTAAATATTTAGAAAAAATGCGATCACAGCGCCACCTGTTGAGTGATTGATCTCCAAATGTAACCAGCACCAGCTTATGTCGGGGACCAACTAAATACCAAGTTTAATTAAATTTCGTTAAAAAAAAAAAAAAAAAAATCAATTTTTTTTCTATTAAAAGTAAAAAAAAATCGATAACTTTTTTTAAATTATCACAGATTCACCAGGGGGGAACCGATGGGGGGGAACCACATGCACAATTTTTTTTCCTAGTTAACTACTACTATTATCAATAATTCATATTGATTTTATTGTCACACGTTTTACATAACTCGAATTATGCACATTTATACGAAATTTTGTCCTATACTGCCATGTTAAAAGTTTACAAAAAATGCGATCACTGCGCCACCTGTTGAACGATTCATCCTCAAATATAATCAGCTCCAGTTTATGTCAGGGTGCAACTAAATACCAAGTTTGGTTAAATTTCATTCATTGGTTCGTCAGATAAAGCGTCCACAAAAAAGTGATACAGACAGACAGACATTTAAAAAAAACTGTCAATTCGTGTTTTGGACATCCCAAAATGTGTAAATCCATCAAAAAACGGAGCTCGAAAATGTTCGCGAATCCAATACTTTCTCTATATTACATATAGAAGAATGTAAAAAAAGGCATATTGCCAGATGGACACTTTAATTGGGAGTGAGAGATCCGCAAGGTCTGAAATTTGTTTATTATGTATGGGTGCGTGTATATTTGCGTTTGTTTATCCTACCAACTGCAGACCGAAATTCGATTAGACATCGACATTGCGAGGACAAAATTTCAGGTCCTCGGAAAGAAAGGAGAATGCGTTGAACTCTATAGATAGGATAAGTATATGTATTATAAAATATAAAACGTAATATATATATATAGAGAGAGAGATAGATAGATAGTTAGATGAGTATATTTTTTACAAAATATTTCAGATCCCATAAATGATTTATAATTTTTTTTTTAAATCAACCATTTTTTGAGAAAAATTCTGCTGTTTTAAACAAACAATTCTCATATGTTATATTCAAATAGAAGATTTATAAACACAATTTTATTTCTAGAATATACCGTTTGTTGACGAAGTTCCTTATTTATATATAAAGGAAGCCGTATTATTTTTTCCTTAATTTATTATTATAATTTTTAAGATGAAAAATTGTCAGCTTCAAATTGTTCTGGGAAAAAAAAAAAAAAAAGAAAAGAAATTAGAATTAAAAAAGCTTTTGAACCAAATTTTCAACAATTATTTATGTGTAGGTTTATTTTTGTTTGTTTACCCTACCAAGTGTAGACCGAAACTCGTTCACACATTAACATTGCCAGGAACACAGTTGGTCCACGGAATGGAATGATGTGTGGATTTCTGTAGGCAGTTTTTTTCTCTTTTTACGCCATGTATTAATACGATTCGAAAAAAGGAAAATTTGAAGCTCCATAATTTTTAACTATCATTTCAGTGTGTTCTGGAAAATTAAATGAATATAAAATTACATACAATTAAAAAAAAAAAAAAAAAAATTGAACCAAATTTTCAATTAATAAGTATACTATGTGTGTGTATTTGCGTTTGTTTACCCTACGAAATGCAGACCGAAACCCGTTTTCACACCGGTATTGCGAGGACCCCCATTTTTGATCCTCGGAAAGAAAAGGAAATGCAGAGATTCTATTACATAGGAAAAATATATAAAATAATAAATATAAATGAGTATATTGTTATAAGTATTGGTTGGTTGGTTGGCTGTAGGATTTAAGGCTGATTGACTATGCTAAGGCCCAAGGCTTTATAAATATTGGAAATTTCATATATGATTTATAATTTTCTTAAATCAACCACTCTGAGAAAAATCCTGCAGTTTTAAACAAAAAATTATCATATGTTGATACAAATGAAAGATTTATAAATATAATTTTATTTCTAAACTATACCGTTTATCGACGAAGTTCTTTATTTATATATAAAGGCAGCCGTATTATTTTTCCTTAATTTATTAATATGATTTGTAAGATGGAGAATTACCAGCTCAAAATTTTTAAAATATCACTCCAAATTGTCCAGAAGAAAAATAAAATAAAATTAGAATTAAAAAAGCTTTTGAACCAAATTTCAAAAATTATTTGTGTGTAGGTTTATTTTTGTTTGTTTACCCTACCAAGTGCAGACCGAAACTCGTTCACACATTAACATTGTGAGGACCATAGTTGGTCCTCGGAAAAGAAGAATTTGTGGATTTCTGTAGGCAGTTTTTTTTTTCTTTTTACGTCATTTATTAATACGATTCGAAAAAAGAAAAATTTGAAGCTCCATAATTTTTAACTGCCATTTCAGTGTGTTCTGGAAAAATAAATAAATATAAAATTACATACAATAAAAAAAAAAAAAAAAAAAAAAAAAAAAATTTAGTTAATATATATACTATGTGTGTGTATTTGCGTTTGTTTACCCTACGAAATGCAGACCGAAACCCGTTTTCACACCGGTATTGCGAGGACCCCCATTTTTGATCCTCGGAAAGAAAAGGAAATGCAGAGATTCTATTACATAGGAAAAATATATAAAATAATAAATATAAATGAGTATATTGTTATAAGTATTGGTTGGTTGGTTGGCTGTAGGATTTAAGGCTGATTGACTATGCTAAGGCCCAAGGCTTTATAAATATTGGAAATTTCATATATGATTTATAATTTTCTTAAATCAACCACTCTGAGAAAAATCCTGCAGTTTTAAACAAAAAATTATCATATGTTGATACAAATGAAAGATTTATAAATATAATTTTATTTCTAAACTATACCGTTTATCGACGAAGTTCTTTATTTATATATAAAGGCAGCCGTATTTTTTTTCCTTAATTTATTAATATGATTTGTAAGATGGAGAATTACCAGCTCAAAATGTTTAAAATATCACTCCAAATTGTCCAGAAGAAAAAAAAAATAAAATTAGAATTAAAAAAGCTTTTGAACCAAATTTCAAAAATTATTTGTGTGTAGGTTTATTTTTGTTTGTTTACCCTACCAAGTGCAGACCGAAACTCGTTCACACATTAACATTGTGAGGACCACAGTTGGTCCTCGTAAAGGAAGAATTTGTGGATTTCTGTAGGCAGTTTTTTTTTTCTTTTTACGTCATTTATTAATACGATTCGAAAAAAGGAAAATTTGAAGCTCCATAATTTTTAACTGCCATTTCAGTGTGTTCTGGAAAAATAAATAAATATAAAATTAAATACAATAAAAAAAATAAAAAAAAATAACCAAATTTTCAGTTACTATGTGTGTGTATTTGCGTTTGTTTACCCTACGAAATGCAGACCGAAACCCGTTTTCACACCGGTATTGCGAGGACCCCCATTTTTGATCCTCGGAAAGAAAAGGAAATGCAGAGATTCTATTACATAGGAAAAATATATAAAATAATAAATATAAATGAGTATATTGTTATAAGTATTGGTTGGTTGGTTGGCTGTTGGATTTAAGGCTGATTGACTATGCTAAGGCCCAAGGCTTTATAAATATTGGAAATTTCATATATGATTTATAATTTTCTTAAATCAACCACTCTGAGAAAAATCCTGCAGTTTTAAACAAAAAATTATCATATGTTGATACATATGAAAGATTTATGAATATAATTTTATTTCAAAACTATACCGTTTATCGACGAAGTTCTTTATTTATATATAAAGGCAGCCGTATTATTTTTCCTTAATTTATTAATATGATTTGTAAGATGGAGAATTACCAGCTCAAAATTTTTAAACTATCACTCCAAATTGTCCAGAAGAAAAAAAAAAAAAAAATTAGTATTAAAAAAGCTTTTGAACCAAATTTCAAAAATTATTTGTGTGTAGGTTTATTTTTGTTTGTTTACCCTACCAAGTGCAGACCGAAACTCGTTCACACATTAACATTGCGAGGACCACAGTTGGTCCTCGGAAAAGAAGAATTTGTGGATTTCTGTAGGCAGTTTTTTTTTTTTCTTTTTACGTCATTTCTTAATACGATTCGAAAAAAAGAAAATTTGAAGCTCCATAATTTTTAACTGCCATTTCAGTGTGTTCTGGAAAAATAATTAAATATAAAATTACATACAAAAAAAAAAAAAAAAAAAATAACCAAATTTTTATTTAATATATATACTATGTGTGTGTATTTGCGTTTGTTTACCCTACGAAATGCAGACCGAAACCCGTTTTCACACCGGTATTGCGAGGACCCCCATTTTTGATCCTCGGAAAGAAAAGGAAATGCAGAGATTCTATTACATAGGAAAAATATATAAAATAATAAATATAAATTAGTATATTGTTATCAGTATTGGTTGGTTGGTTGGCTGTAGGATTTAAGGCTGATTGACTATGCTAAGGCCCAAGGCTTTATAAATATTGGAAATTTCATATATGATTTATAATTTCCTTAAATCAACCACTCTGAGAAAAATCCTGCAGTTTTAAACAAAAAATTATCATATGTTGATACAAATGAAAGATTTATAAATATAATTTTATTTCTAAACTATACCGTTTATCGACGAAGTTCTTTATTTATATATAAAGGCAGCCGTATTATTTTTCCTTAATTTATTAATATGATTTGTAAGATGGAGAATTACCAGCTCAAAATTTTTAAAATATCACTCCAAATTGTCCAGAAGAAAAATAAAATAAAATTAGAATTAAAAAAGCTTTTGAACCAAATTTCAAAAATTATTTGTGTGTAGGTTTATTTTTGTTTGTTTACCCTACCAAGTGCAGACCGAAACTCGTTCACACATTAACATTGTGAGGACCACAGTTGGTCCTCGTAAAGGAAGAATTTGTGGATTTCTGTAGGCAGTTTTTTTTTTTTTTCTTTTTACGTGATTTATTAATACGATTCGAAAAAAGGAAAATTTGAAGCTCCATAATTTTTAACTGCCCTGCCATTTCAGTGTGTTCTGGAAAAATAAATAAATATAAAATTACATACAATAAAAAAAAAAAAAAAAAAAAATTAACCAAATTTTCTGTTACTATGTGTGTGTATTTGCGTTTGTTTACCCTACGAAATGCAGACCGAAACCCGTTTTCACACCGGTAATTGCGAGGACCCCCATTTTTGATCCTCGGAAAGAAAAGGAAATGCAGAGATTTTATTACATAGAAAAAATATATAAAATAATAAATATAAATGAGTATATTGTTATAAGTATTGGTTGGTTGGTTGGCTGTTGGATTTAAGACTGATTGACTATGCTAAGGCCCAAGGCTTTATAAATATTGGAAATTTCATATATGATTTATAATTTTCTTAAATCAACCACTCTGAGAAAAATCCTGCAGTTTTAAACAAAAAATTATCATATGTTGATACAAATGAAAGATTTATGAATATAATTTTATTTCTAAACTATACCGTTTATCGACGAAGTTCTTTATTTATATATAAAGGCAGCCGAATTATTTTTCCTTAATTTATTAATATGATTTGTAAGATGGAGAATTACCAGCTCAAAATTTTTAAACTATAACTCCAAATTGTCCAGAAGAAAAAAAAAAAAAAAAAAAAAAAAATTAGCATTAAAAAAGCTTTTGAACCAAATTTCAAAAATTTTTTGTGTGTAGGTTTATTTTTGTTTGTTTACCCTAACAAGTGCAGACTGAAACTCGTTCACACATTAACATTGAGAGGACCACAGTTGGTCCTCGGAAAAGAAGAATTTGTGGATTTCTGTAGGCAGTTTTTTTTTTTTCTTTTTACGTCATTTATTAATACGATTCGAAAAAAGGAAAATTTGAAGCTCCATAATTTTTAACTGCCATTTCAGTGTGTTCTGGAAAAATAAATAAATATAAAATTACATACAAAAAAAAAAAAAATTAACCAAATTTTTATTTAATATATATACTATGTGTGTGTATTTGCGTTTGTTTACCCTACGAAATGCAGACCGAAACCCGTTTTCACACCGGTATTGCGAGGACCCCCATTTTTGATCCTCGGAAAGAAAAGGAAATGCAGAGATTCTATTACATAGGAAAAATATATAAAATAATAAATATAAATGAGTATAGTGTTATAAATATTGGTTGGTTGGTTGGCTGTAGGATTTCAGGCTGATTGACTATGCTAAGGCCCAAGGCTTTATAAATATTGGAAATTTCATATATGATTTATAATTTTCTTAAATCAACCACTCTGAGAAAAATCCTGCAGTTTTAAACAAAAAATTATCATATGTTGATACAAATGAAAGATTTATAAATATAATTTTATTTCTAAACTATACCGTTTATCGACGAAGTTCTTTATTTATATATAAAGGCAGCCGTATTATTTTTCCTTAATTTATTAATATGATTTGTAAGATGGAGAATTACCAGCTCAAAATTTTTAAAATATCACTCCAAATTGTCCAGAAGAAAAATAAAATAAAATTAGAATTAAAAAAGCTTTTGAACCAAATTTCAAAAATTATTTGTGTGTAGTTTATTTTTGTTTGTTTACCCTACCAAGTGCAGACCGAAATTCGTTCACACATTAACATTGTGAGGACCACAGTTGGTCCTCGGAAAGGAAGAATTTGTGGATTTCTGTGGGCAGTTTTTTTTTTCTTTTTACGTCATTTATTAATACGATTCGAAAAAAGGAAAATTTGAAGCTCCATAATTTTTAACTGCCATTTTAGTGTGTTCTGGAAAAATAAATAAATATAAAATTACATACAATAAAAAAAAAAAAATAACCAAATTTTCAGTTACTATGTGTGTGTATTTGCGTTTGTTTACCCTACGAAATGCAGACAGAAACCCGTTTTCACACCGGTATTGCGAGGACCCCCATTTTTGATCCTCGGAAAGAAAAGGAAATGCAGAGATTCCATTATGTAGGAAAAATATATAAAATAATAAATATAAATGAGTATATTGTTATAAGTATTGGTTGGTTGGTTGGCTGTAGGATTTAAGGCTGATTGACTATGCTAAGGCCCAAGGCTTTATAAATATTGGAAATTTCGTATAAGATTTATAATTTTCTTAAATCAACCACTCTGAGAAAAATCCTGCAGTTTTAAATAAACAATTATCATATGTTGATACAAATGAAAGATTTATAAATATAATTTTATTTCTAAACTATACCGTTTATAGACGAAGTCCTTTATTTATATATAAAGGCAGCCGTAAAATTTTTTCCTTAATTTATTAATATGATTTGTAAGATGGAGAATTACCTGTTCAAAATTTTTAAAATATCACTCCAAATTGTCCAGAAGAAAAAAAAAATTAGAATTAAAAAAGCTTTTGAACCAAATTTCAAAAATTATTTATGTGTAGGTTTATTTTTGTTTGTTTACCCTTCCAAGTGCAGACCGAAACTCGTTCACACATTAACATTGCGAGGACCACTGTTGGTCCTCGGAAAGGAAGAATTTGTGGATTTCTGTAGGCAGTTTTTTTTTCTTTTTACGTCATTTATTAATACGATTCGAAAAAAGGAAAATTTGAAGCTCCATAATTTTTAACTGCCATTTCAGTGTGTTCTGGAAAAATAAATAAATATAAAATTACATACAAAAAAAAAAAAAATAATAACCAAATTTTTATTTAATATATATACTATGTGTGTGTATTTGCGTTTGTTTACCCTACGAAATGCAGACCGAAACCCGTTTTCACACCGGTATTGCGAGGACCCCCATTTTTGATCCTCGGAAAGAAAAGGAAATGCAGAGATTCTATTACATAGGAAAAATATATAAAATAATAAATATAAATTAGTATATTGTTATCAGTATTGGTTGGTTGGTTGGCTGTAGGATTTAAGGCTGATTGACTATGCTAAGGCCCAAGGCTTTATAAATATTGGAAATTTCATATATGATTTATAATTTCCTTAAATCAACCACTCTGAGAAAAATCCTGCAGTTTTAAACAAAAAATTATCATATGTTGATACAAATGAAAGATTTATAAATATAATTTTATTTCTAAACTATACCGTTTATCGACGAAGTTCTTTATTTATATATAAAGGCAGCCGTATTATTTTTCCTTAATTTATTAATATGATTTGTAAGATGGAGAATTACCAGCTCAAAATTTTTAAAATATCACTCCAAATTGTCCAGAAGAAAAATAAAATAAAATTAGAATTAAAAAAGCTTTTGAACCAAATTTCAAAAATTATTTGTGTGTAGGTTTATTTTTGTTTGTTTACCCTACCAAGTGCAGACCGAAACTCGTTCACACATTAACATTGTGAGGACCACAGTTGGTCCTCGTAAAGGAAGAATTTGTGGATTTCTGTAGGCAGTTTTTTTTTTTTTTCTTTTTACGTGATTTATTAATACGATTCGAAAAAAGGAAAATTTGAAGCTCCATAATTTTTAACTGCCCTGCCATTTCAGTGTGTTCTGGAAAAATAAATAAATATAAAATTACATACAATAAAAAAAAAAAAAAAAAAAAATTAACCAAATTTTCTGTTACTATGTGTGTGTATTTGCGTTTGTTTACCCTACGAAATGCAGACCGAAACCCGTTTTCACACCGGTAATTGCGAGGACCCCCATTTTTGATCCTCGGAAAGAAAAGGAAATGCAGAGATTTTATTACATAGAAAAAATATATAAAATAATAAATATAAATGAGTATATTGTTATAAGTATTGGTTGGTTGGTTGGCTGTTGGATTTAAGACTGATTGACTATGCTAAGGCCCAAGGCTTTATAAATATTGGAAATTTCATATATGATTTATAATTTTCTTAAATCAACCACTCTGAGAAAAATCCTGCAGTTTTAAACAAAAAATTATCATATGTTGATACAAATGAAAGATTTATGAATATAATTTTATTTCTAAACTATACCGTTTATCGACGAAGTTCTTTATTTATATATAAAGGCAGCCGAATTATTTTTCCTTAATTTATTAATATGATTTGTAAGATGGAGAATTACCAGCTCAAAATTTTTAAACTATAACTCCAAATTGTCCAGAAGAAAAAAAAAAAAAAAAAAAAAAAAAATTAGCATTAAAAAAGCTTTTGAACCAAATTTCAAAAATTTTTTGTGTGTAGGTTTATTTTTGTTTGTTTACCCTAACAAGTGCAGACTGAAACTCGTTCACACATTAACATTGAGAGGACCACAGTTGGTCCTCGGAAAAGAAGAATTTGTGGATTTCTGTAGGCAGTTTTTTTTTTTTCTTTTTACGTCATTTATTAATACGATTCGAAAAAAGGAAAATTTGAAGCTCCATAATTTTTAACTGCCATTTCAGTGTGTTCTGGAAAAATAAATAAATATAAAATTACATACAAAAAAAAAAAAAATTAACCAAATTTTTATTTAATATATATACTATGTGTGTGTATTTGCGTTTGTTTACCCTACGAAATGCAGACCGAAACCCGTTTTCACACCGGTATTGCGAGGACCCCCATTTTTGATCCTCGGAAAGAAAAGGAAATGCAGAGATTCTATTACATAGGAAAAATATATAAAATAATAAATATAAATGAGTATAGTGTTATAAATATTGGTTGGTTGGTTGGCTGTAGGATTTCAGGCTGATTGACTATGCTAAGGCCCAAGGCTTTATAAATATTGGAAATTTCATATATGATTTATAATTTTCTTAAATCAACCACTCTGAGAAAAATCCTGCAGTTTTAAACAAAAAATTATCATATGTTGATACAAATGAAAGATTTATAAATATAATTTTATTTCTAAACTATACCGTTTATCGACGAAGTTCTTTATTTATATATAAAGGCAGCCGTATTATTTTTCCTTAATTTATTAATATGATTTGTAAGATGGAGAATTACCAGCTCAAAATTTTTAAAATATCACTCCAAATTGTCCAGAAGAAAAATAAAATAAAATTAGAATTAAAAAAGCTTTTGAACCAAATTTCAAAAATTATTTGTGTGTAGGTTTATTTTTGTTTGTTTACCCTACCAAGTGCAGACCGAAATTCGTTCACACATTAACATTGTGAGGACCACAGTTGGTCCTCGGAAAGGAAGAATTTGTGGATTTCTGTGGGCAGTTTTTTTTTTCTTTTTACGTCATTTATTAATACGATTCGAAAAAAGGAAAATTTGAAGCTCCATAATTTTTAACTGCCATTTTAGTGTGTTCTGGAAAAATAAATAAATATAAAATTACATACAATAAAAAAAAAAAAAATAACCAAATTTTCAGTTACTATGTGTGTGTATTTGCGTTTGTTTACCCTACGAAATGCAGACAGAAACCCGTTTTCACACCGGTATTGCGAGGACCCCCATTTTTGATCCTCGGAAAGAAAAGGAAATGCAGAGATTCCATTATGTAGGAAAAATATATAAAATAATAAATATAAATGAGTATATTGTTATAAGTATTGGTTGGTTGGTTGGCTGTAGGATTTAAGGCTGATTGACTATGCTAAGGCCCAAGGCTTTATAAATATTGGAAATTTCGTATAAGATTTATAATTTTCTTAAATCAACCACTCTGAGAAAAATCCTGCAGTTTTAAATAAACAATTATCATATGTTGATACAAATGAAAGATTTATAAATATAATTTTATTTCTAAACTATACCGTTTATAGACGAAGTCCTTTATTTATATATAAAGGCAGCCGTAAAATTTTTTCCTTAATTTATTAATATGATTTGTAAGATGGAGAATTACCTGTTCAAAATTTTTAAAATATCACTCCAAATTGTCCAGAAGAAAAAAAAAATTAGAATTAAAAAAGCTTTTGAACCAAATTTCAAAAATTATTTATGTGTAGGTTTATTTTTGTTTGTTTACCCTTCCAAGTGCAGACCGAAACTCGTTCACACATTAACATTGCGAGGACCACTGTTGGTCCTCGGAAAGGAAGAATTTGTGGATTTCTGTAGGCAGTTTTTTTTTCTTTTTACGTCATTTATTAATACGATTCGAAAAAAGGAAAATTTGAAGCTCCATAATTTTTAACTGCCATTTCAGTGTGTTCTGGAAAAATAAATAAATATAAAATTACATACAAAAAAAAAAAAAATAATAACCAAATTTTTATTTAATATATATACTATGTGTGTGTATTTGCGTTTGTTTACCCTACGAAATGCAGACCGAAACCCGTTTTCACACCGGTATTGCGAGGACCCCCATTTTTGATCCTCGGAAAGAAAAGGAAATGCAGAGATTCTATTACATAGGAAAAATATATAAAATAATAAATATAAATTAGTATATTGTTATAAGTATTGGTTGGTTGGTTGGCTGTAGGATTTAAGGCTGATTGACTATGCTAAGGCCCAAGGCTTTATAAATATTGGAAATTTCATATATGATTTATAATTTCCTTAAATCAACCACTCTGAGAAAAATCCTGCAGTTTTAAACAAAAAATTATCATATGTTGATACAAATGAGAGATTTATAAATATAATTTTATTTCTAAACTATACCGTTTATCGACGAAGTTCTTTATTTATATATAAAGGCAGCCGTATTATTTTTCCTTAATTTATTAATATGATTTGTAAGATGGAGAATTACCAGCTCAAAATTTTTAAAGTATCACTCCAAATTGTCCAGAAGAAAAATAAAATAAAATTAGAATTAAAAAAGTTTTTGAACCAAATTTCAAAAATTATTTGTGTGTAGGTTTATTTTTGTTTGTTTACCCTACCAAGTGCAGACCGAAACTCGTTCACACATTAACATTGCGAGGACCACAGTTGGTCCTCGTAAAGGAAGAATTTGTGGATTTCTGTAGGCAGTTTTTTTTTTTCTTTTTACGTGATTTATTAATACGATTCGAAAAAAGGAAAATTTGAAGCTCCATAATTTTTAACTGCCCTGCCATTTCAGTGTGTTCTGGAAAAATAAATAAATATAAAATTACATACAATTTAAAAAAAATTGAACCAAATTTTCAGTTAATATGTATACTATGTGTGTGCATTTGCGTTTGTTTACCCTACGAAATGCAGACCGAAACCCGTTTTCACATCGGTATTGCGAGGACCCACATTTTTGATCCTCGGAAAGAAAAGGGAATGCGGAGATTCCATTACATAGGAAAAATATATAAAATAATAAATATAAATGAGTATATTTTTATTAGTATTGATTGGTTTGTTGGTTGTAAGATTTAAGGCTGATTGACTATGCTAAGGTCCAAGGTCCAAGGCTTTATAAATATTGGAAATTTCATATATGATTTATAATTTTCTTAAATCAACCACTCTGAGAAAAACCCTGCAGTTTTAAACAAACAATTATCATATGTTGATACAAATGAAAGATATATAAATATAATTTTATTTCTAAACTATACCGTTTATCGAGGAAGTTCTTTATTTATATATAAAGGCAGCCGTATTATTTTTTCCTTAATTTATTAATATGATTTGTAAGATGGAGAATTGCCAGCTCGAAAATTTTAAAATATCACTTCAAATTCTTCAGAAAATAAATAATTAAATAAATAAAATAAAATGAAATAAAACAAAATAAAATAAAATAA
This sequence comes from Salticus scenicus, assembly GCA_963930645.1. Classification (NCBI taxonomy): domain Eukaryota; kingdom Metazoa; phylum Arthropoda; class Arachnida; order Araneae; family Salticidae; genus Salticus; species Salticus scenicus. The sequence goes on along the minus strand of CAWVNO010001530.1, from coordinate 29,320 downwards.
AATGTAAATTAAGAAAGCTTTTGAACCAAATTTTCAACAATTATTTATGTGTGTGTTTATTTTCGTTTGTTTACCCTACCAAGTGCAGCCCAAAACTCGTTTACACATTAACATTGGGAGGACCGCATTTGGCCCTCGGAAAGGAAGGATACCTGGATTTCTGTATATAAGGTTACATAATATTGGAGTATCCATAAATGATATATATATATATATATATATATATATATATATATATATATATATATATATATATATATATTTAAATCAACCACTTTTTGAGAAAAATCCTGCAAGTTTAAAGAAACAATTCTTATAAATTATTTGTAAGTGAAATATTTATTATTATTATTATTTTTTTATTATTTTATTTTATTTCTAAATGGCTCCGTTTTTGGGGGAAGTTCTTTAATTACATATAACAGACTTTTTTTTTGTTTATTATTATTAATACTACTTTTATTATTTTACATCTAAATGTAATTTCTTCGAAAGATCTTTAATTGAAGTTAGTCCTATTTCTTTTTGTTGTTATTATTAACTTTTTAATTTGAAAATTGGAAGGTTGTCAACTTGAAAATTAAAAAAAATATAACAATGCAAGGTATTCTGTGGGGAAATATATATATATATATATATATATATAATAAAATAAAATAAAACCAAAAAAATATAAGAAATATAGTTAATAGTCATCCGAAATATATCAGCTTTCTAATAAAATAGACGTTAATGAAATTCGGCTACTTATTTAATTTATCAAAAATGTCACATATAGGCGCATAGACAGACAAAACATCAAGGTTACAAAGAATCCTTTTTTTTTTTTTTTTCTTTTTTTTTTTTTTTTACTTCAGGTATTAAAAAAATAATATTTTTATAGAACTTTTAAAAAATATATACAAGCTTCTATTTTTTTTCTTTTTTTTTTCTTTTTTTTTTTACATTATATTAGTTTAAAATGATTAGGAGGATTGCACAATTATTTTTCATATATATATATATAAACATATGTTATATATTAATTATTAATATATACTGTTGTAAGCTTGACGATTCTTCCGAAGTACTTCTAACAAATTATGACGTTCTTCTAGTAGAGTAGCTAGCATAACTGGTTAATGGGGCACAATACCCCCCCCCTTTTCTGTAAAACATACAGTAATATAATAAATAAGATGAAATCGGGGATCATTTTGTACCTCTCTAAACATAATTTGTATTTTTGCATTTATGTAAACTATCAAAAATACTGGGAATGCTTCCAAAAATTTTAAATTAAAAATGTCACCCCAACGGAAAACTCTTTTTGTGTGTGTTTGTATTTGTGTGACTGTGTGAAATCGGCATCTTTTAAAAATTCAAACCTATAAAGACCTCACACTTTGGTTTTCAGTATTCAAAGAATTGTGAAAACTATACCTTGTGAAAACTATAAAGAGACGTTTATCATTTTTTAAAGCGTATATTATTTTAAAAAGCATATCTTCTGAAACATGCGACATCCCAAGAGACCAGATTTTGCATTTCTGAGAAAAAATAAATAAAAATAACCTGCTCAAAATACCATTTTTTCTATCAGGAAAGCAATTAAAGAATTGTCATTTTCAATTGAATTCACAATTTTTAAACCTCTTTTGAAGGAGGTTGTTACAGAAACGAAAAGAGGCCTTTACTTTGTGCTGCAAGTATATTCTTTCTTTCTTTCTTTCTTTCTTTCTTTTTTTCTTTTTTTTTTTTTTTTTTTAATACTTAAGAATCCTAGGTAAACCGCCAAGACTTTACCTCTTTATGGAGACAGAGAGCGGCCTTATTTGTCTATTCATGTGACTGTCATTTCACCACACCTTTAGATTAACGGAAGAATGGATTATTTGCCTGGTCAGATTTCACTGCAGAGTGGAGAATGTGCAACAGACATTCCGCGAAATATCTGTTGCTGTCACCAAAAATTTATTTCTGCTTTCGAAACTTTATAAATATTATAAGAAATTAAATTTCCATTGGATTTATGCAATACCATAAAGCAGTGTTATATTGTCTATAATAATGATAGTTAAATCCGATGCATTTTATTTTGTTTATTTTAAGATAGGAAATATACAGGGTTTTTAACAACTTCATTTTTAAATTTCTTTTTCGCCCAAAATTTATTTTTTATTTTTACAAAAAATAACAATTAACTAAAGTGTAAAGAATTATTAAATCGCTGTGTTAAAAAGAATGCATGATTAATATATATATTAACAACTATTTTCTTTCTTTGATTTCTTTTTTATTTTCTACATGTAGTGCTTTGAATATATATATATACACATATAGCAGCTAATGCAAACGGAATATGAAATTTAAAATATGTAAATATTCATTCAATATTCAATCGCAAAAAAAAAAAAAAAAAGAAAAAAAAGATTGCCGGTAAATTTCTGAAAAACGAATAAAAGAACAGTAAAACTAAGAATTCTTTCATAAATAGAATTTAATACGTATATGTATATGTATTGCAGACCAAAACCCGGTTGCACGTCAGAGTTGAGAGGACCACATTTCTGATCCTTAGAAAGAAAGGAAAATGCGTAGATCTCGATAGGTAAGATTAATCAGTGTATATCGTATATATTAATAGCGAAGAGCAAAAAAAATATTACACTTCACTTTAAGCGGATTTGTGCGTTACCGCTTTGACTGCAGCATTCGTGCCTAATTTTTTCGCCTGACGGAATGTCGTGTGCTCTTTCGACCCGAAACAATTGTTGCAAGATTATTAGATTTTATGGTGTTTTTTCAAAGTTTGTTACAAAGTTCTTTTTTATATTTATTGAAAATCAAATGGTAATGCAATAGAAAAAAAAATAAAAATAAGTATATTAAATTTAAATTTAAAAACATATTTATAGCAGTTATGTTTATGTATAATTTTTATAGAATGCAACTTTTTACTTTTCATTTTTTTTTTTTTTTTTTTTTTTAATTAATTCCTGTTAAAAAAATTATTATTATTATTATTATTATTATTATTTATAGCATTTACTGAAAAAAAAAATAAAATAAAATAAATAAATAAAAAATATGGTAGTATATAGTAGAAGGGATGAGACTGATTAAATCTTAATTAAAATTTAGTTGTTTTCTATTTATTTAATTCCTTTTAAAAGAAAATATACATTTTATTTTATTACTTATATTGGGCGGAATCAAATGGTAATATGGTGTAAAGAGAGGGGACTATAAATAAAGTGCATGATTTAAAAGCTAAAATGTTTATTAGATGCTGAAATACAGTCGTCTTTAAAATGGTAGTTCTTAAATAATAGCAGATCCACTTGTCATTGATAAATACCCAAATTCAAATGCACGAAAAGACCTTTCTGCATTCAGTCGGAACCTGGACCAAATGAAATGCGGGTAGAAAAAGGGCTGTCGTAGGCAGCGGCTAAATTTAGAGCAATTTCAGTGTAGTTATTTTTATTTTTATTTTTTATTTATAAGGGAATATAAAAAATAAACAGTGATTGATTTCTTTTGAAAATGCATTTAAATATATTGACCAGCGAAGCGCGCCAATAAACACATGAAAATAACATCAGGAGTTGCAATTCCAGTAAAGCATAGAAAAAAAAAAAAAAGAAAGAAAGAAAGAAATAAACTATGGATTTTCCTTCGCGGTCACTGCTATAAACCGCCAAATTATCGTCAAAACATGTAGCTAAGTTATATATATATATATAAATGATAGATATCGTAATAAAATATAACCTTAAAATTTAACAATTAATAGATACAAAACAATACCAACACAACAATATATATAAGCGTTATAAAAAAAAAAAAAAAAAAAAAGAAAGTTAAAGTAGTTATAATAAATATAAAAAATATTAAGAATTATACAAATAATAATATATTCAAACCGAAAAAAAAAAAATGATACTTTTCTGTTTTCGGAATCAAATTCATGGAGATTACAAAAAAAAAAAAAAAAAAAAGTTTTAAATTTGGGGTTGCGTTTGACGAATGAACTAGCGACGCTTTAAAGGAATTTGCGCTGAAATTATTTTTCACAAATAATTAAATTTAAATAACATTTCATGACTCGAATTTCATTATTTTAATTAAAAAATCACTTTATTTATTTATTTATTTATTTTTCATTATTCCCTATTTATCATGACATGTGGCCTCTGTTTTCGATTTGGAGACTATTACAATTCTAAAAATAAGTTCGTTTGAAAATATAGACCTCTGTAACATGATGATGAGCGAATGCCGGCTAGTACTTATAGAATATGCAACATTGCGTAAATAAATATAGAAAGTATTGCTACTCAAATGGTTTTAAATTGACGCAGACATAATGAATTTCTCCCTGAGTTACTGTCATTTTTCTGTCACTCATGCGAAATAAATAAAAAATAAATAAATGTAATAGCAAACGAAGAATAGGATGTTATTCAGCTGCGCTTAAGAATAAGAGGTACTACTCAATTGCGCTCAGGGTTTTCATCCTCATAGTTATCAGTTACGCCTAAATCAAATCCCCCCCCCCCAAAAAAAAAAAAAAAAAAAAAAAATCAAACGCATCAATTGCGTCCAAAGAATATTTCCTCCCCAAAAGCATAAAAATATCAATTGCGTTCGTAGGTTTTAGTCCCTCCTAAACCCTAAGTACAGAGAACGGTAGAACAATCTTCAGGTACGATAACGGCATAATGTAAAATTCGGTACAAAAGCGAACTTTTTAAGACGCAAACATATTGTCGAGTGCCAGCTGATGTCACAACTAAAAAGTCTTTTTATTTAATTTATGCATAATGCATACGCATATTTTATGTAACAAAAGATTTATTAGCGAATCAGCTTAAATTTCCTTTATTAGGTGACGCTTTAATTTTAAAATTTCTTTCTTATTGTGACGCAATACATTCAACAAAGTAACTAGACTGTAAATGCTCAATGTAACGGTCGTCAATCATTAGTATGATTGTCAGTCGTTCAACATTAGAAATTCTCCTTAATAAAACTTCAGTATTCGCAATATGGCGCCATTTGATCAGGCGGATCTGTGTAAAATGTAAGAGGATACTGTGAATACTGCGCGATATATTGGTGCAAAGTATAACAAAGTTTTTCTTGTATATGTAAAAAAAATTCCATGCTGTTCTATATTTTTCAGTGAAAACCGCATAGAGTTAGAGTCAATACTTTTTGAATAATGTTCTTTTTTTTTTTTTTTTTTTTTTTTTTTTTGTGACTTTTGGATTACATCATTTTACTCGTATGAATTATTTTGCTTATTACATTTGTTAACCCATTAAACGCCGCTATATGAATTCCACTGAAAATTTATAAATTTTCGTATATTTTGGGTTTCAATGTGCATTTCTAATCATATATACTTAAAAAAAAAATATTTTGTTAGAAGATATGACATGTTTCCAAATGGGTGATTTGACACCTAATTGGGGTAGAACAAATGTTGAAAAAAAGGCAAAATCCACTTTAATTAGTTTTCTTGATCCCTGTCTGTTATAATTTAAGAAAAGAATTGTTTTATTTCATATCCAATGTTTTAAACCCCTGTACTCGAATGAGTTATTTTTCTTGATTTTTTATTTTTTTTTTTTATTTTTTTTTTTTGTCGCTGATGTTTTGCAGAAAAACAAACATCTTTGTTTGAATAATTGAAAAAAAAAAAAAAAAAAAAAAAAAAAAAACGAAGCTGGGAGTTTTAATATTTAATGTAAAAAAGAAAAAATATATTTATCTTAATTACTTGCAGGGGGAAAAACTTCTTAAAAAAATTGTTCCCACAGCGGGAGCTTTGACGCCTAATGGGTTAAATGAAAATAAAAAATTAATATTTGTGTTAATAATACAGAATACTAAATGAAACATCTTGATAAGTAAACATATTCGGTACTTCCACGTGAGATTAATAGTTTAATATCTGTATAATATGTCTCTAACGTGGACCAGTTAGGATTATATTTTGTAGAAACGATATGATAGTGACAATAAAGTAAGCAAAGAATTCTTTCCTTTCTAGAAATTATCATTTTTTACCTTCCGGTATACAAGGGAGAGGGGGTGATGACAATGAACGTTTTCAGTAATTTTTCTCGCGAGCGCAATTGATGCATTTTTAACAATAGGGGGATTAACGTAAGCGCAATTGATGTGTTCCTGAAGAATTACCCAACAAAAAATATCAAGTTAAAGCTTTGAAAATATCGAGATCTACTTGAATAACATTTCGTTTCGTTTTTAAGAACTCCTATAATGTTGCTTGTAAATATCTCAACGTTACCACACGCGACGCGGAATTTTCTTAGGAATGAAAGATTGCTTTGAAATACAGGAGCGGTTTGTCCAAACGACGCTTCTTTTGTGAAGTAGTTAAAAACGCTATCTCCCAACAGCTGCTATGGATTTAGAAGTTCAGCTGGACGGGTCAACTTTTGAAAGAAGAGCCAGCTCATTAAAGCAATGCAAAATATAAAATTGCATTTTTTTAAAATTATTATTATTATTATTATTGTTATTAATTATAGAGTTTCATTTATTTTTAGAGTTTTATCATAAACTGATTCAAATTGCGCGTTCCAATACCACAATTCTTAGCCTCCGACTTTAGATTGTCACTACGGGGGCGAGATTTATTGCTTATAACCGGTTTAAAGCGAGGAAGGGGAGGGGGGGAGTAGGGAGCCTATATATTTAAAAGATAATAAAAGCTTCCTACCTCATACTAGTTTAAATGGTAAAATTATGTTCGCGTCACCTCAAAAATGTGTAAATCCGTTCGAAACCGGAAATAGAAAATTTTTACGAATCCAATACTTCCGTCTATGAAAATAGAAAACAATTATTATTAGATATTTTTTTTTTTTTTTTTTTTTTGTAAATGTTCATAAATTTGATACTAATGAGAGTAATCAATACAAAAGAAACTTTAAGGGGAAGATATACAACATTTCTCGTGAGAAAGTAAACAGTATTATTATTTTTTTCATTTGAAGGGTGGAAAGGGAATGTAAATGAAAGACCGAAAATTGGTCTATGGATTTTTCTCTACTGATATATTTACGAAAAGACATATATAGAAAAATGATATTTATTACTTTATTTACAGGAAGTTTCCGATGTTCAAGGGTACCATTCTTTGCGTTACCATTTTTTCCATGGTCCGTTAACTATATTATATAGTCTTTAATTAAATTTTATTCTTTTACAGAATCCATATAATTACACATTAGCCCCGTACGTTTAAGGGAACCTAACACCTTTTCAACATCATTTTTAATTAATTAATTAATTAATTTTATTATTTATTTATTTATTTAAGAATTTTATTTATTTATTTTTTCTACAGTTTTCTATATTTTGTCACCAATTTTTTTGTTTTATCTATAAGAATATATATATATATATATATATATATATATATAACTAAGAGATAAAAACGTGATTTAAAAATTTAAAGGCGATGAATTTTCCAATTAAAGAAATTCGTAAGTTATTTGGACTTACGATTTACTGAACATTGCAGAATAGGGCAAAATTGAGCATAAAAGTCCATTTAGAAGATCATAAATATATCAGACAAATTCAAAAAACATTTATAATACTTGTTTGAACATGATTGACTACAAATATTCTAACAGAAAAATTTCGTAAGTTATTCGTAATTTAAGATTTTATCAACATAGCAAAATTAAAATTTTTCCATATAAATAGGAATTTTGTGGATTCTTGCATTGGAAATAGTAGCATGAAAACTAAACTACGAAACTGACTCTAAAAAATAAATTAATAGATTAGAATAAGATAAATATATCGAAGTGAACGGTGGATAGCCTATTAGGCGGGGATTTAATTCTGTCACTGTGTCAAGCGTTTGGTCAAATTAATTTCTCTTAACATGATTATAATATGTCTCGCACTAGAAATTTATGAGAACATATATATGGTGGAGAAACTGAGCGGAGTCCATCTATGCCAACTAGTTTTAAATTGAGATGTACCGTTGAAATTTCGTATTACCTGGTTTTAATGCCCGATAATTTGATTATGAATATTGTTGAAAGTTTAAAATTATTAGGAGTGGCTTGAAGGAAGGGGGGGGGGGGGAGGAGGTGAAAAGGTAAAAATGTAGAACAACAGTTACAGCGTTTAAAATAGATATAATTAGCTTTTAAGGCCCGATAAATCGATTGCGAATATTTTTGAAAGTGTAAAATTATTAGGAGGGACAGAAAGGGGAGGGGCTGAAGGGACAAAAATGTAGAAATGGAGTTCGGGAGTTGACAATTGGCATTATTAGATTTTAAGACCCGAGAAACCGATTGCAGATATTTTCAAAAGTGTAAAATTATTAGGCGAGACGGGAAAGGAATGTGAATGGGCTGCTGTAGAAATAGTGTTAGAGCGTTTAAAATTGGTATTATTAAGTTTTAAGATCCGATAAATTGTACGGGTGTTTTGGGTTCGGGGAAAACTACGGACAAACTACGGAACGTCTTTATTCTTTTAAATTTTACAGACTTTCGAATTCCGATACTCAGTTCATATTTTCCATTAAGAATTTTTAACGCTATTCAGATTGGATTTACGCACGTTTTCCCCCAAAAAAACACAGAAAAATCAGATAAATCTTATTATAGCAATGTTTATATTATTTTGTATCTCAGCTTCTATTTAACATAATTTCAAAAGTAATTACTTTAAAACTTATTTGAATTGAAATTGATGAGCAGATCTCGCAAATCAGTCACCAGATAGCGCCTTAATATAATAAAATTTCACAATCTCCAATTCTAATTACGATTAAATTACTTATAATATATCATTCCAAAAATATTTTAAAGAACTTTTTATTGCGGACTTTTAAACTGATATAAGCCGTTCAAATTCTGCAACTACGGAAAACCCAAAACGCTTTTATTCTTTTAAATTTTGCAGAATTTCAAGTTCCGATACTCGGTTCATATTTCGTACAAAGGATTTTTAACGGTATTTAGTTCGGAATTACACAAGTTTCGAAGAAAACTACGGAAAACCTAAACGCCGTTATTCTTTTATATTTTGCAGAGTTTCGAATTCCGATACTGTTATATGTCTTATTTTTATAATCTCACGCCAAGCACCGTTAATAATCAATAAATTATTACTTACTGAAGGGAAGTTCTATACAGAGCAAAAGATATTGAAAAAGTTAATTAATGTTGAAAAATAAGTTTAAAATTTTCCATAGAACGACTATATCTTTATCAACAGTAATTATAGTAGCAAGATTAAAAAAAAAAAATGTTGTTTCTGGATATATAGCATCATACATAAGAAATCTGAACAAACTATAACAGAAAATAATAAAATAATAATTAGAAGAAGGAGCAGATGACATCGTGGTTTAAGTATGGTCAATAATGGCAGGCGTTCGACTTTCCCTAAATCCTCCGAGAGATCAAAAGTCAAATAAAGGTAATTACAGAAAAAAATTAAGAAAGCAAAAAAATTAGTGAAATTTATCAATAAATCAATGAAAAATTAAATAAATAAATAAATAAACAAAATAAAATAACGGAGTAGATATATGACAAAAATGTAGATTTTTTTTTTTTTTTTTTTTTTTAAGATTATTGTGCCCAAATCCCAAATGCGACGTGATTTTTGGTAAGTTTATCGCATTTAGGAAATTTATGATATTTTAGTAAATAAATAAATATGAAAAGAAAGAAAAAATAGTTGAACATTATACGCTTAATTCTGAACTTGTGTTTTGGGTCATTTCTTTTCAAGAAATTAAAAAATAGTCTTTAATTTACGAAAATATATACCCGCGTCGCATTTAGGAAATTTTTGTCGAATTTAAGGTACTGTATATCCTAAATGCGATATTGAAACTGTTTAACTGCGATAATGCATTTAACGCATGGAAGTTACTTGATGAATGTTATTAACAGTTTACAAAGGTGGTTAAAAACTCAGGGATCAAAGCAATCAAACAGGAAAATATAGGAATATTTTTTACATAAATGTAGGAACATAATTTCAAGAGAAGATTGAGAGATTCAGTAAAAACGAACTTTCTCTAACATTATTTTGTAATCTCGGAATGATTAAATGACTTCGTAAACAAAACACCCTAATTTAATCTCATCTAATTTAACAGATAAAATGAATGAACAATACTGTTTACTTTTTACATTATTTAGAAAAGAACATATTTCCAAATTTATCATCTCTTGATTGTCCAGTTTTCATACCAGTTTATATCATTTAACATAAATCCACATATTATTTTCAAAATAATGACACCTCTTTTACATCATAATGCTTAAAAAGTCAAAAAGAAAGACAAATTATGAACCTTCAATTTAAATGCATGTTAGTTAACTACATGTAGTGCCTATTTAATGAATTGTCCCCCCCCCTACCCATACTTCCACAAAAAAAAAAAAAAAAAAAAATAATAATAATAATAATAATAATAAGTGAAAATTAATATTAAAATGGTAATGGAATTATGAATTCTTTTAATGCCTAGCAGGGAAAGCAGAAAATAAGTAAGAATAACTTAAACTGAAGTACCAGAATATAGGAATACTTTCAGCTCTGAAAACTGTTATTGACTTCGGTTTGGGTGTGTCTGTCCGTCTGTTCATCTGTCTGTCTGTCCGTGCACTAACACCCATAAATATTCATGGAAATTTTTGAAACTGATATATGTTATGCAAGTTCACTATAGCATGTTCCTTATTGATATGGAGTGTATACCTCTACTTATTTGTATACAGGGGCACCCAAAAGTATTCCATAGCATTGTGTTCTATGTAAATATTTATACTCCTCACACATAGTAGAATAGTATTGAATCTTTCATTTTTTCCTGCGATATGTTGAAAAGAATTCATATGTACATAAATGAAACAGAAAAAGAATTATTTAAAAGGAAAAAAAAAAAAAAAAAAAAAAAAAAAAAAAAAAACGATTTTAAAAATAAAAGAAACATAATGCCACTAAAAGTTATTAAAAAGCTGTATTTCATTTATGAAGACGACCAAAATTCATTTCCGCTGACTTTTTTTCCGGTGCCTTTTTTTTTTTCCGATACCGTTTAAAATTTACATACCGGAGAGAGGGGGTAGGGGATAGAATAAAGATATACATAAAGAATTTTTTTCCTTGGCTAACTATTACTATCAAATGTATATTTTTACATTGAACAGAGAAAATCAATTTTGGTGTATAAATTAATTTTTTCCTATACTGTAATTTTAAAAGTTATGAAAAACTATCATAAAATAGACGATGACAGCGTCAACTGTTAGGCGACTGATTATCAACCGTAATCAGCTTTAGTTTAAATCAAAATTCAGTTAAATTCGTCCATTGGTTCTGGATACAACCGACCAAATACAGAATTTTTTATATACACAGAGAGAGAAACACACAGATATTTTCTAAAAATAGTCATATCGTGTTCAAAACGTCCCAAGACGTGTAAATATATCAATGGTCGAAAATTTCCACAAATTGAATACGTTCTTCTTATAGACACAAAAGAAAAAAGGGATAGATAGACACACACACACACACAAAAAAGGGGGGAGGGGCAAAAATTAATCATGCATTTCCTTACGTCTTTATTTTCAAAACAAAAAAATTTTACTCTTAAATTACATTTTATGTTGTTAAAACTAAAAATTTTCGTTCTTTCTTTCTTTCTTTTTTTTTTTTTTTTTTTTTTTCCAATATAATTTTCAAAGGATTTTTTTTTTTTTTTTTCAGAACATTCTTTAGAACTTTTCCAAAACAGGACTCTTTGTGCCGCATCCTTTTATTTCATTTATAAAGAGATTTCCTGTTAAAATTTCGCTAAAAATGCCGTTACATCGAAAATATATAAGAAAACAGAATCGATAACTGAAATTGTTTACATAGATAATTACATGTAAACAATTTAATATACGTATTAAGAGTATTTAAGTAAACTTAGATATTAAAGATTTTTATTACTTTTTCCAATATACAGTGGTGGACATAATTATAAGACACCTATCTAATTTGACAAATAAAGAAAGAAAAGATTCAGAACTTAAAAATGTTTTATCAAATACTTCAAAAACATAAATTTATTCTGTTATCATACATAATTATTTTATAATAATGATATTTTTATACAATTTAATAAAAAAACTTAAAATCATAATGGACAAAATTATAAGACACTAACCGTTTTTTTCCAAATACAGTGGTCACCATAATTAGCAGACACTAATGGTCTAAAAGAAAATCCACTAACATGGTTATTCAATATTTGGTGGAGCTGCCATTGTTTTTTATAACATGAAAGATGCGATTCGGCATAGAATCTATCAATTCTAACAAAATATCGCAACACAGTTCTTCCTAAGCACATTTTATAGCATTCTTTAGGTCTTCGACATATATAAACTGCCTCCCATTTCGGTAAACCGCACGAGCTAAGATCCCCCACAAGTTTTCGATGGAATTTAAGTCTGGGGAGCGAGAAGGCCACGGGAGAACATTGATACTTGCTCTGAAAGCTACTTTTTTTGTTTCGTGTGATGCATGAATCGGCGCGTTATCGTGCTGGAAAGTGTAGTTTTCGCCACAAAGAAGTTCACAGTATATGGCTAGTTAATCTTTAAGAAGATTCTTATACTTTTCGGAATTCATTCTTGAATGCACAAAAACAATATTCGTTTTCCCTTGAGCCGAAAAACCATCCCAAACCATTACTGAGCCTCCACCCATTTGGCAGCTCATTAGTACATGAGGAGACTTCCGTAAATCTTGCCAATAATATTGAAACCCGTCAGGACTAGAGTGTCTGGATTATTAGAGTGGCGACAATACCTACTGCGCATGCTCTGTGGATGTCTCCGAACCCATCCAGGGTTGCTTAGAGAGGATCTCTTAGGGCGACGTAATCCACTTTGGCGAAAAATTGCCCGTTTGACATTTTACAAATATTCATTTTTCGTCGAGATTCTTCCATTCATTGAAACAGGCTAAATTATTTATGCTTACTATAAAATCACATTCAGATGTAAAACAATTTCTATAAACATTATCAAATGCAATATGAAGTTTTAATATTTTAATATATAAATAGATTGATTATTTTTCAAATTAATTTAGCATTATTTAATTAAAGGAAAAAAAAAATATTTTAAAGAGGACTGATTTTTTTCAGACAGAAAAAAAAAAAAAAAAATATATCACCATTTTTCTATTGATTACTCTCTTAAAAGTAAAAGTAAGAGAAATACGTTAAGTTTAAATATATCATAGGACAAAATACAAATAATAATAAAAGAAATATGACGAAAAATAAAGAAAAGAATGGAATAATAATAGAGAATTTAAAATTAATTAAGCGCATGGGGAACGGCATTTTATGTTCACAATATACTCAATGCACATTTATTATTATTATTATTATTTACCTACGTCAGTGAAAATTGTGTTATCATTATTATTATTTTGTTTAAAATTGCTTTGATAATTAGTGATAACATTGATTATATATATATACATATACATATAAACCTCCAATTATTGTAGTTTTTAGAGATATTCAGACTGTTTTTCACCGTAACAAAATTTCTTATATATATATATATATATATATATATATATATATATATATATATATATATATATATATATATATATATATATACATATTATAAACCTTTTCAAACATTTCACGGAATGAAAAACAGAAGAAATGGAATATTAATTAAAGACATTTCTTAATGAAAGCATAACATTATATAACAATAATTCATTGATGAATTCCCCCTATAATCCATCAAAAACCAAAAATATAATACATATGTTTGATTTAGTTTTTATAAATTTGGTTTATAAATTTCAATAATTATAAAATATTTTCACCTAATATGTAGTATAAAAACAAATAATTTTATGTAGTCGAATACCCTAAATACTATTATGTAGTATTGACAAGCATTATTTAAAAAATATGATTTCAATTAATAATGTATTTACTTGCAGTAATACTCGGTATACCATTCTAGGCACCTTACTCCACATGCACCTAATAAAGATATATGTTATTTTGGGGAGGATTATCAAAATTATTTTTCTACATTTTTAGTTTGTCAATATCTTTTGCTTTGTTCAAAGCTTCATTTCTGTGTATAATTGTTTATTGATTAATCCAAGTCTTCCTTTCCGGTGTTTAATCATTGTAATGACAAATTATTATTATATATATCATAACAATGATTGTAAAATCAGAGTAAACAAACGATGAACCGGCATAAACCAAAAATAAAAATAATTAATTAATTAAAGAAAAAAAAAATGAGCAGTAATATAGTTTTAATAAAAATATGGGAAAAAAAAAATACACACTTAAATACTCCCCTCCCCCCCCCAAATAAAATAAAATAAAATAAAATAAAATAAAATAAAATAAATAAATAAAAATGAAAATAAAATAAAATAATAAATAAATAAAAAGAGGAAAAAAAAAACATATCAAAGGAAGATCTGATTTAAATGGAAGTTGATTTAAAAAATAGAGTAAGAAATTATTATATATTATTAATTTTTATTTTAAACCAAATAACAATTTCTCTACAGTATAGTTATATAAATACTTTGTAAATTAATTAAATCATTCTTGGCCTTCTCGTTAAGTTTTAATTTTTTCTTGTTATATTTCAACAACTATAACGTATAAGTGCACGAAATGTTATCTGTGATAGCTGTTATGATGTTTGGTTGTGTGGGTTAAAGCCGAATGAATAACTAGGGTCCTAGGTCTACAGTAAAATACCCTTCTTGGGGGTCTTTCTAAGGAGTTCTAAACCGTATCTATGTTAGTTTCAAAGAAAACTATGAAAAACTCTGAATGTCTATGTCGACTAGTGCGACAAGGCTCGAACCCAGCACCTTCCATCTTCAAGCTGAGAAAGCAGAACCTCTCGGCTACTGATGGAGCGATAGCTAATATGAAAATAAATAAAATACAACAATTGAAGGAATTAAATGTATTATCTTATTAATACATTTAAATTTGTGAGTTTTTGATTATAATATTTGGTTTTACACTAAAGAAAAAAATCTAAACTTCTGGTGACTACAATTATAATCAGAAGAAAAAATATGCATGCAAATTTTTCTAATTTAAAAACACTTTATTAAGTGCAATTAAGCGATATAATAAATAAATAAATAGAACATGGATACAACATTTCTGAAATTCATTAATATTATATATACATTTATTTATATATACTACATAACAAATAATTAAAATAATGATTTATGCGTTAACAAAAAAGTCTCTCTATTAAAGAAAAACCATGCAAGATTGCTTTTTTAGTAGCCTGTTTATCGGCTAAAAACAGAAAGGTTTCAAAAATGTACTGCATATCCTAAAAAGATTGTAATGCGGCATTTGAAAATAATAAGTACGAAACTTTGAATAAACACCATAAAAGGCAAGAATTCTCAACAATTGTTTCGGATCGAATGAAGACACGAGCCTTCGTCAGGCGAAAAAAGTAGGCACAGGCACGAGTGCTGCAAACAAAACAACAACGCTTACTTTTTATTGTGTTTATTCAAAGTTTTGTACTTATTAGGAAAAAAAGACTACATAAAAAAAGAAAATAAGAAAAAGAAAAAATATATCCGTCTATTAATTTTCGAAAAGCGCCACTTGTTGGGCAATATGCACCATAAGCTGATATGCGCCCGTTTATGCCATGGTCCAACTAATTCTAAACTTTTATATAATTATCTATAATCATAAAGAATTACTTCTTTCATGTATGTAGAAAAAAGTAGTAAATTATTCTGTGAAATTTTCTTACATCATTTTATTCTAAATCTAAAATAGTATGAAAGTTTCAAAGTAATTTTGTTAATTAATAATATTACAACATTTATTTGCATAACACAGGTACGTTTTTAAGAAATTCCTTTTTTAACATAATATTTTACAAATAATCAACTTATTTTAAATCAAAAATTTATTTATTTCATTCAAAATATAAAATTATAACTGATAATTATAAAATTTTTATTAGATAAGGAAAAACAAAAATAACAAAATAATTTTTAGAAGGTTAAATGTAAATTAGAAAGTATACATAAGAATATGAAAATTTTATAATAAATTGTTACGATTTCGATTTAGAGCATTAAATATCCATAATTTACGTATTTGATTCATAGTTCAAAATGTATTAAATTTTTTATATGTGCAATAAATATTGCAGTTAACAGATAGGTAAAGGAGAGCACAAAAGAGTCTTTACAAACAGATATTCATTTGAAAGTTTATAATTTCCTTTTAAAATAACCACGAAATACGGAGAAAACATTGGGGAAGAAATCCATGCCAAATACTACGTAGAATATCGCCAAAAGCTTCTAATTACATTTGCTGATAAAAACTTTTTTTTTTACTGAAAAATCACACAAGTTTAAGACAAAAGCGAAATTTTTAACTATGTAGAGTCTATACAGTTTAGTTATAACAAAAAATACGATTCATATATAATCTCTATATTAAAATTAAAGCTAAAAAACAAGTTCGACCCTGAATCTGCATGTAAAGATCACGATTAATTTTAATATAACAGATTAATAATTAGCATTATTCAGCTAAATATGCTTTCAGGTTTTACAGTTAACCTTCCTTAATATATTTATGAAAACGTAAAATTAAATTTATCTTTTATCCAATTACATGTAACACTTTAATTAAAGAGCGCAAAAGTCCCAATGTAATCTCTATGGGAAAGAAATCCAAAATTGCCTCCGGCGGATGTCTTCCCCGCTTGACCAATCGGGTGCTGTGACAAATTGTCGTCACTCTCCATTCTAGGCACCCTAGTCAGGACCATCCAGGTTAAACTTTTTTTTCATCAGAAAATAACACATAGTGCCATTTTGAGGTCCAGGCCATAGTTTGTTTAGCGAAGTTTAGACTCTCCATTTTGTGCCGGCTTAGAAGCCGTGGTTTTTTCTTCAATTTTTTATATTTCACATAGGAAGCACTATGCAACACCCTGAGAATGGTTCTTTTTGAACAATTCAGTTTCAAAGCATTTTTAATGCCTGTAGTGGTCTGGTCATCTTATTCTGTGTAGCGAGCGAAAACACATGGCTTCTGTCTCTCGAGGACAAGCAAGGAGACGTCCAGATCTTTTAATCACCGATCCATTAATTCCTCTTTTCAAAACATTTCTAATTGCACATCTAGAGCATTTAATAACTTTGAAATATTATTAATTGAAGCACCAGTTCCATTTAATCTCCAAATTTCGCGAATTTCACTTTATTTTAATTCTGTACCTCGTGGCATGTTTGTAAATGAGTGAAGTCGGTTATCGTCTGCTTTAGTTAACTGCTGACGTCATAACAGCGTGCAGAAAATTTGCATACTGCACATTATTTTCGAAAAAAGAGCAGGTGTTTTAATTAAAATGCTAGGGTGTCTTATAATTTTGTCCATGGTATTTTTAATTTTTTTTATTAAATTCTATAAAAATATCATTTCTGTAAAACAATTACGTGTGATTACAGAATAAATTTATGTTTTTGACGAATTTGATAAAACATTTTTAAGCTCTGAATCTTTTCTTTCACTATTTGTCAAATTAGATAGGTGTCTTATAATTATGTCCACCACTGTATTTATTAATTTCATAAATTGACAATCTAAATCATCTTGTTAAAATGGCCGTATTTACTTGTTTGCTGAAGTAATATTAATAACGGGAATTGGGCTTCTAAAACAGCAGTTTTTAATCTGTTAATTATCATTTTTGACAACTCCTTCCACTTCTCGGCCTCACCAGTAGTCAAGCAGTTCTGCGCACGAAGCTAGTAGACGAGAAGCACCGCATTCAATCCCAGGTCGCACTCATCGACCTGGCCGTTCGGAGTTTTCCGTGACTTTCTCTGAAACTAGTGTAAATACGGGTTAGGACTCCTTAGGAAGATTCTCATGGAGCGCGTTCCACCTATAGGCCTAGAACCAAGTGTAGTCAATTGACCTTAACCCCTTCAACCAACAACCAAATTCCTTTTCCTTTTTCGCATCTATAATTGAATACTGATATTAATCGGACACAAACAGTGGTTAATAAATCAATAAATAAATAATGGACAGACATATAGAGAAAAATTTAAATTACAGAGAAATGTTTAATTAAATATCTGTATTTTTAACAGCATTAAAAGTTTGCTTCCTTTTAAATATTAGTACTTTTCGCCTTACTAACCCATTTAAAAAAACTTTCAGCATGAAATTTTTGTGCTATGGGATAGCAAATGTTACTCTGAACTGAATGAACAAAAGCTTTTCTGTCGGTATCACTTTTCTTGAGAATAGTAGAATTCCCGAAAGTTGCACCCATACTCCAAACCGCCTTAAACGTGAACAATAAATTTTCTGCCTCAACCTATCTTTAGGCTAAAAGGACAGGTGTTCTTTCAATCTCGTTTAGAAGAAAGAGAGAGAAGAAAAAATAAATAAATAAATAAAATAAATAAAAACGATGTACTGTAAAATTCAAATATATGATAAAACGAATTTTCGCGTTTGAAATTTCGACCTGCTGGAAGTTGGAAGCACGGAATCAAACAGATATTTTCGGCCCCGTGAAATAAATAAATAAATAAATAAAAATAAATAATAATAATAAAAAAGTTATGATGACCGCCCCCGCTGACCCAGTTAAGCCGACACCTATGCCAGAATAAAAACCAAAAGACATGGTTTTAATATATTGTTCAAGTTTTGTTTAAAACTTTAAACTCATTTTTCTCCGAATTCATTTTTATAAGTTCTAATATGTTTAATTCCTAAAATTTTTCATTTTTATGTAAGATTGTTTTGAAAGAAATTTAAGGAAATATAATTCTCATTAAGAAAATTAGGCATAACATAAAACAGCATATTACTATTAACTTACAAATATTTATTTATTCATTTATTTATTTAATATATATTAATTTTTAAGCATGGCTACATTTCTATTAAATTTTAAAACAAATATTTTTGTCATATTGAGTGGAATGTATGAAATGTTACGCTGTACGTGAAAAAAATAATAATAGAAAATTGAACAATAAATGGAAAAAATAAATTTTCGTGTTCTGGGCCATCTTATTTATAAAATTCTGCAATTAAGTAAGTAAAATTACTATTTTGATTTTTGTTTCGAATGTCAGTTTTATAAAGTCGAGTAGAATAACACAATTCGTTTGCAATCAAAGTGAAGAATTTTCGGAAAATTTACTTTTTAAGAACTTTTTTTTTTTTTTTTTTCTTTCTTTCTTTCTTTTTTTTTTTTTTTTTTTTTTGGTTTATATTGTAGTTAATGCAACGCACACGGTTGTTACAATGACATAGCTGCAAAGTTTACTGAAATAAATTCTATTGCCGTATTTTGCATCAAATATACAGAAATGCTTGAAAAATTATATCAATAATTACACTTTTAATCAATTATCAATATCTACACTCATAAACATTTCAAAAGAAAAACTACTGGTAATCATTTGTCTTTAGTTATTTATGGAAAATTACAGAGGAAAAAAAAATGGAGATATTAAAAAATCTATTTTGTATAAGTTTTAATGACTATAGTTAATTATTGAGGAGACTATGTTTGTAACTTAGATTTTTTTTTTTTTTTTTTTTTTTTTTTTTTGAGAAGTTAAATAAACAAAATAAATGAAAATTGATAATTTCGATTACTTACTTTTAACTAAGAATTATTGTAAATTTACAGAGAACCTGGATAAATATTTTAGTAAATTTATATAAAACGTTATTACAGTATACATTAAGTAACCCCAGCAAGTTAAGTGCCGCAACTCAAAAATCTAGTTAAAAAAAAAAAATCACTTGAAAGGTAACAATAAAAAAATTCCCTAATCTACAGTAAAACGGATATAACAGCCTCTCAGGTAGATAAATTGCGAAAAAGAGTAGAGAGGTGATGCTTTACGCGTACGTAGGGGCACTTCATATACACTTTTCAATTGCATTAACTCATAATTGCCATTTTTTCACTGTGTTACTGTCCTTGCCGGGGTGCGATATCACAGTTCTTAATTGACTTTGTTACATAATATGTCTAAAAGTTTTTCATGTTCAGAAAGATTGGGGGTCTCGTGCCCCCCCCCTCCCGATACTACGCCTATAAAGATAATAACATCAATTTAAAAACAAGTGTACAAATTTAAGGTTGATATCTAAATTTAACTCAAGCTAAAAATTTTAACCCCAACATCTCCCCCTCATGAAAAAAAGTAAATAAATAATAAATAAATGCCAAATGCTTTAAAATTTGATTTTTTTTTCTGAAATTTTTTCCTTTTCTTTTATATATCAGTAGATATATATATCTCATGCTATATACATTTATTTTCCATACATTATCTAATAAATATTGTAGATAGTTTTAGTACAATTAGGTCATTTTAAAAGCCCCTCCTAAAGGATCATCTTTTTTTTTTTTTTTCTTTCTTTTCAGATCACAGACAGAGGAACTATAACCAAAATAAAGAAAATTAAGGCTTTTATTATAGTATGATTTTTTTAAGCTTAGATCAGTTAAAAACCGACTAATTTTCTAGCATATTCTTTCATTAATTTTCAGTTGAATGTGAAGCTTTTCATGAATTGTTATTCCCGAACAAGAAAATTGAACAGTAGTTTCCGCCTTTCTATAAAGTTCTATTTTTTTTTTTTTTTCTGTGAATGTTTTTAAATGGTTTTCTGGAAGTGCTTTATTATAGAAAAGTTTTCTTATTTTCCCAAAAACCCTATGCAATTATAGTCAAAATTCAACAAATGGAAAGATATTTTATACAAATAAATATTTAAAAAATTACTTACGAGTATTATAAAGTTAATATCTGTGACAATGTTTATACATTCTATATTTCAGCTGCTTTATCTCTTGAAAATTTGATGAAATTACTTTTGAAGAATGAAGCAAAGCAAAAGAAAATTTAAGGCTTATTATTAAAGTTTTAAAGCTAATATCAATAGAAATTGTCTAATTTCTAAGACATTCCTTTTCAGTCTTAAGTAAATTAAAATTTTCAAGTATTATTGTCTCCGATCAAGAAAATTGAACAGTATTTTTTGCTTTTCTATAAATTACGGATATTTAATTTTTATTCACTAGACGTTTTGATTGTTTTCTTTTCCTTTCCTTTTTTTTTTTTTTTTTTTTTTTTTTTTTTAAGGGGGGGGGGGGCGTGGTTGCCCAGACAGTAGAGTGCCGGGATCGTAATTGGAAGATTGCAGGTTTGATACTCGAGCAGACCAAAGACTGTTGTGTACACTAATGGTGACTGGTGCACGTAAAATCTGTCATGTCAATGCCCTCCATGTTCCCATGAAAATTATACCTCTGGGGGTCATCGAAGCGGGATAGCCATCCCTTCCGTGGAGGATCAAAATTGTGATGGTATGTCTTCGGACCACCTCTCGAGGCGAGTCCCAGACCAACTGCCTATTGCGCAGCCCTAGTGCGACGTAAATCCCAACCAACAATTGACAAGTTAGAAGAGATTTTATAAAAATAATGGTTTAAAAAATTAAACACTCCTATAAAGTTGCATAACCACATTCATTTTCGCTCGTAAGTGTATGAAACTTTTCATTTGTTCTTATTCCCCAACAAGAAAATCCAATGGTGTTTTCATTCATTCATTCATTCATTTATTTATTTATTTATTTTTTTAATAAAGTACGGAATGATTATAATTTTTTAAGTGGATGTTTTTTAACCGATTTTCTGGTAGTGATAAATAGTGCTTTCTTATGGAAAAGTTGTAATATTAACCCAAATTACTATAAAATATTCATTCCCTTTCAACACTTCCTTTCCCGCGCGAGTATACTTTATTGTTCTATTATATAATTTGTAAAATGTTTTGCAAAGATTAGTTGGAATTCTTATGTACGAAGGCTCATGTCTCAACTCCTTTAAATTATAAATTCACAAAACGTGATATGTATGATTATCGCTTATAGCTGCTCTGTTTCAATTGTTGTATTATTGTGAACGGACCAGTAATTGAGCAATTAATGGAAATTTCTTAAAGATTTATCATTGTCTAATATAATCATTGATAAAATTTTTGGATATTTAACAACTGGAAATAATTTCTTTCTTATTTTCTCTACAATTATGTTAAATAGAATAATAGTTTCAAAGTGGGATTAGATTGGATTTTGGGATTAAGGCCGATTGACTGCTGTAGGTCCTAGGCCTGAGGGGGAGTGCCCTCCGTGGGTGTCTTTCTAAGGGCTCCTAGCCCGTATTTAAAAGGTTTCGGAGAAAACCACAGAATCACCGAACGGCTAGGCCGACCTGCGCGACCTGGGATCGAACCCGGTACTTCAGGTCTACCAGCTTTGAGCGCAGAATCACTCGGCCACGGGTGGCCCGTTTCAAAATAGGATTTTGTTAGTAGTTGACTCATTACCTCCCCCCCCCCCAAAATGTACAAATTTGTTTAAAATTTTCAATTTATACTATATTCTAAAGAATTAACATTGTGTACTATAATTTGAACCTCTTCCCAAAAAATTAACAACCTACAGCCTTATATAGGAGGCGAAGTATATCAAAAGCATGTTTTTGTAACAATTGGGTCAAATTTGTAAATTTTAATTGGAGGGGGATTTAATTTAATAAATTCTAATAATTCAACTTTAATTCTAATAATTCAACATTAAAGATATTTGAATTCATTGTCTATCACTGTCCTTGCGTTTTATTGATTTTTGAAAAAAAAAAAAAATATTTTTTGGTAAAAATTATATTTCTCCTTTTCCTCTTTATACAAAACACTATAATTCAACATGAAGTATTTCTCAATAGAGGAACCAATTTATTCGTCTAATATCTTTACAGTCAAATTCATCGATAGGCGTTCTTTCATAAACATGCTTTTTTCCTTTTGTCTTTTCTTTGGGATCAAATTTAAGATAAAGGCTCTTTGGATTAATTAGGGTAAATTAGTTAAAGTCAAGGTCATTAAAAGCCCATGTTAACTTACGGAGAAATTTGTCCCATTATTATTCATTACATATTATACATTTTTAGTTCCCCATCATGCTATAGGTAAGGTAATAGTGAAATTTTTCGACATCGGTTTTCTGACTTTTTTACACGTTTTCAGGTGAGGATTCCGAAAATGACAAATTTTGTATGGTGTCCGTCTGTAGGGTGTCTGTTAGTTTGTTAGTCCGTTAGTGTGTTAGTATGTTAGTTAGTCTGTGTACACAATATCTCAAGAAAAAAATTTACGCAGAGCAGTTTTAAAATATTATTTATAATATTTTCGTGGTAATGATGTCACACTACTTTTGAAATTTTATTTAAGATACTCGCATGAATATCATTGACTATGAATTTCCCAATATAAAAATTTCGTAAGTTATTGGAAATTTACGAATTTCTTAACATGGCAGAATAGGGCAAAATTTTACGTAAACGTCAATCTTGAGTGATATTTTCATCGTAAAGACGTCAGACCACTTTTTAAATATTATTTAGGATACTGGTATGAATATTATTGACTACGAATTTTCCAATATAAACATTTCGTAAGTTATTTGGAATTTACGATTTGCATAAATGGCAGAATAGGACAGAATTGAGCATAAACGTCCATTTTGAGGATCATAAATATATCAGACAACTTCAGAATAACATTTAAGATACTTGTTTGAACATGATTGACTACAAATATTATAATAGGAAAGTTTCGTATGTTATTCGTAATTTAAGATTTTATCAACATAGCAAAATTGAAAATTTTCCATATAAATATGCATTTTGAGGATTGTTGCATTGGAAATAGCAGCATGAAAACTAAAATATGAAACTGACTTTCATGATGTTTGAATGACCTTGATAAATCCTTTCAGAAGTTTTAGTAGAAACCCTGGCAATTTTCGTAGCCTGTTTTCTAAGAAGAGTTATCTGAATAATTATCTCGCCGTTTTCCGCTAATTTCTCTCAGAATTTTAAGAACTTTATTCACAATCATCTTAGTGCAATACCTACAAACTTTATTTCCTCTTGAACAAGTCAAATGAAAAATGTGTACTGATATTTTGAATCAAATTTTATATACTGATATTCAATTCAAATTTAAGGTGAAAATTAAAGACCGAAAATAAAAATGAACCAATAAACAAAAATGCACCAGAGATAAAATTTTGAGAAATACTCCTCTCAGACACAGCGATCACCCCACTTGAAAATAAACTCAATTTTTTTTCTTTCTTTCTCCTTTTTTTTTTTTTTTTTTGTCTGAAATTGAAGTATGAATAGTATTAGAGTTTATTTCATTCTAGTTTATATTTCATTTCTTAATTTACCTTTTAAATTTACTTATTTCTGTACTTTGTTAAAATTTTTAATTCCCCCCCCCCCCTAAATTAAATAAAATTAGTATCGCCCAGTAATCGAATCTCAACCACCTTTTTTGAGTAAGCACAGCGCCTTGTTAATTCACCCACACTTTCCCCGGTCACGGGATGATCGTAAGTTTCAGACTTCATCAATACACTGCAGAATGAAGGCCTCGCCTAGGGGAATCTGACCTGTTTCTACAATTCTTCTCCATTCTGTTCTTCTAAACTTCACAATTTGATCGCTCCAACGACACAGTGGTACCTTCCTCGGTCTTTTCTTATCTTTTAGAATGCTAAATACGACTTTGGCGGTCTGTCTATCATTATTTCTTCTCGCAAGGTGACTCCATTTTAAATTCTTAACTCCAGAAATAACATCCTTAACTTTGGTTTGCTTAATTATCCAAGTGTTTGGCTTTCTGTCTCTTCAGGTGAATCCTAACATGTTTCTCTCCATACATCTCTGAGTTATTTGATGTTTTTGTATTGTTTTATATGTTAATGTCCAAGTTTCTGAAAGCATAAGTTAAAACAGGCGAAATGCACTGATCAAAAACTTTTCTTTTCAAACAAATTGGGAAATTGCTTTTGAACATACCGCTATTTCTTCAGAATGCTCTCCACGCAAGTTTAACTCGGTTGTTAATTTCTTTCATGGCGTCCTATTCATCGGAAGGAAGATATGTATAACAGCATACCGTTTTTTACTTATTCATATCAATAGTGATCCATATCAATCAATACCTTCAATGAAGAAACAAAGGAATTTGCCATAATTTTTGTCTTACTGAGGCACTGTGGGTCATTTTCAATCCACCGAGTTTGCATTCTTTGTTTAATTCCTGAAGCATTTTTTACAAATCCTCAGATGACGAGGTAAGCAGTATACTTCTCGTAAACTCTCGTCTTCGCGTAAACTGAGGCCCCATCAATGGTCGAGTGAATATACTCTCAAAAGCTGATAGACGTGAGGTGCCGGGTTCGGTTTTAGGTTGCACTCGTCGGTCTAACCGCTCGACATTTTCTGTGCTCCAAACCTGGCGCAAATGCGGGATAGGATCATTTAGAAAAACCTACTGGAGAGCATTTACAACCTTAGGCCCAGACCCATATGCCTATAATAGTCAACTGGCCTTAATCCCCAACACCAACACCTCATAAACGAAATTTGATGAAACATGTTGACCTTCCTTATTTTGTTTATTAAATCTAATATTAATTCCGTAGGAAGTCTCACCTATATATGCTGTATTAATATGCCACCATATATACATAATCGTTATTATATATAGATATATATTATAGCGATTTAAATATGATTTCTTTCATGGTGAAAATATTTTGAAATATAATAATCAGCAGGCGTAAATATTGAACTAAAATAAAATTAATTACAAGATAGAAAGAACTTTTTATATACCATGTTTTTAAATTTTCTGTTGAATCATATAAACGTTAACGAAGTCAGCGGGGATCCGAATTAATTGGCTAAAAGTATTTAAAAAATGCATTGTCATCGTGTTCTGAGCTATTCTGAAAGTTTCAAATGTCTTGCTATTTGGGAAGTTATATGATTGATGAATAAAAAAAACGCTACCGAAGGCAGCGAGGGCCCGAAGCAATTGGCTAAAAGTATTTTTAAAAAATGCTTTGTCACCGTGTCCTGAGCTATTCTGAAAGTTCCAAATGTCTAGTTAGTCGGAAAGTTATGTGATTGTTAAATCATATAAACGCTACCGAAGGCAACAAGGACCCGAAACAATTGGCTAAAAATATTTAAAATGTGCATTCTCATCGTGTTCTAATTTATTCTAAAAGTTTCAAATGTCTAGCTAGTCGTGAAGTTATATGATTGTTGAATTATATAAACGCTACAGAAGGCAGCGGGGTTGTTGTTGTTGTCGTTGTAGGATTTTTTAAGGCCAATTGACTCCTTATGTGTCCTAGGCCTATGGGAGAATGCCCTTAGTGGAGGGTCTTTCTAAGGGGTCCTAGCCCGTAGGACCCCTAAAGGACCCTTCAGAGACTGGCAACTGAAAGCTTCAACTTCAGTTTCTTTTGATATCCCTTTGATGTGGTTTTTGAGAATTGAAGCTCGCTCCAGCCCTCGCTCACAACCCCCCTAGTGCGATAATTGCATGGGAACTGGTCTCTTTTGCAAAAGAGCAATAAAAACTAATGCCCTTCATTGTAAATGTGTGCAAAATTTCAAGGGTCGCTTTCGGACAATGGATAATTTATGATTTTTGAAGCTCTGCTCGTTGCCAGTATCTGAAGGGTCCTTTAGATCCTACGGGCTAGAACCCCTTAGAAAGATCCCCACGGAGGAAGGCAGCGGAAACCCGAAAACATTGAGTAAAAGTATTTGAAAAAAATGCATTGTCGTCGTTTTCTGAGCTTTTTTAAAAGTTTCAAATTTCTAGCTAGTCGGGAAGTTATGTGATTGTTGAATCATATAAACGCTACTGAAGGTAGCGGGGACCCAAAACAATTGTCTAAAACTATTTTTAAAAAAATGCACTGCCACGGTGTTCTGAGCTATTCTGAAAGTTTCAAATGTCTAGCTAATCGGGAAGTTAGTTAAAACTCGATTGCAAGATCCGTACTGGACTAACAAATAAGAATCGATGTTAATAAAAACGTGGTAATAATGTAAATCATGCAAACAGTTTTGTTATTTAAAAATACAGTGAAACTTGTTTAATTCGAACTTGTTTAATTCGAAATTCTGGATAATTCGAACTTTTTACTCGGTCCCTTGAATTTTGTATTAAAATAATGTTAAAGAATCATGGATAATTCGAATTCTATTTTGGATAATTCGAATTTTTTGTACGATTACCTTTAAAATATTACTGTAAAATTCGTTCCCGAGATTTTTCTCAGCTAATATATTTTAACAGTCTTTTAAAAGAAGGATAGGGAAATACAAGAGAAGCCCCTAACTAGTGCATCAGAAGATAGGGTGCATATACATGAACTTCGAGGTTTTTTTTTAATTGAAAGTCATGGCTAATGAAGAAGGTTCTATTTTTGTATCAAGTCATATGCTATGACACAAAGATTGTACTTAAATAAGAATTAAAAAAATATCTGTCTATTTTTAAAAAAGTGTTGAATAATTAAGCTCGTAAAAAATATTGATTTAATGGGAGGGGGATGTAGCAGTATTCTTAGATATAAAGTTTATGTGTTAAATATTTGATCGTAGAATTTTAATTTTTTAATTTATCTCTATAATTTATCCGTAAATAGTATATGTAATTCGAATTTTTGGATATTTCGAATTTTTTTCTGGTCCCTTGAACTTCGAATTATCCAAGTTCTACTGTATCTACATATTTTGTTTTTATTTTCTTATATAATGTATTATACAAGAATTGTATATGCATCAAATAGTAATCGTATAACGAAGAATAAAATCAAAATCAAATGTCACGAATAATAATAATAATTTTGAATTGTAACAAATATTTTGCTTTGAAAGACCATGACACTAGAACAAGCGATAAAAAAGAAGGTCTGTTATCACACTGTAATTATGCTTATTTTATTTTATTGGGTGAAAAACGGCGTCTAATTATTTTGACTGAAAAGTATTTTTATTATTAATTAGTGTAGGTTTTTAATTTAGGTTGTTGTTGTATAAAGTTCGTATCGTTTAATAGAAAATATTATATTTCAATCCAGTGTATCTGCATTAAAAATTACAATTTACATAAAAGATAAAACAGTTATGTTTAGTTTAACTCGATGTTTTAAATTCCAATCCATTAATCAAATGAAAATTTTGCCATGCAATGATTTCAGTGTGTTTAAGCATTATACTGTAACCAACAAAAGGTCTTACTTTAAAGTATAACAATATATATATATATATATATATATATATATATATATAAAGCAAATAGGATTTGTTGAATTAAAAAATATATATTATTATTATTTCAATTTAAAACATTTTTCACTGTACTAAAGAAATAATTCTTTCGATTTGAATAAAAGTTTTCATTTGAAGTTTTAATTTCATTAAAAGAGAGAGAAAGAGAGAAACTCTTCAATTTAATATATATATATGTATATATATATATATATATATATATATATATATATTCTTCTGTTTATTAAATAATTTTTTCTGTTGAAAAAAATATAACGATAATTTATGAAGTTAGTGATTTACAAAAATATTTGTAATATTAGAAGTAATTTGTAAAAATTACTCAAATCGGAAACATAATCTATAGCAACTTTATGAAAGACACACATTTTCAAAAAAATTCACAGCAAGAGACTTAGCAGCTTTGAAGATATCCACAAAAATTCCTAACCCTCTTTTACATTCAAAGGGGTGTGTCATTTGACAGTTTACAAATGACATACGACACATGTTTTCCGCTTCTACAATACGAATACACAGGGGAATTTCTCACTTCTAATAGACTCTTATTAGCGCCTGAAGCTTTCTTATGAAACGAAATCCCTACATCTATATCCCTACATAACATGAATCCGTGTGAAGAAAAGAGGATAATAGATAATTGCGTTTTAGAAACAGCAGCGCCATCTATGTCACACACTTCACACACACATCCGTACATTATAAACAAACCGAGGACCACCAAAAAAATATATGAGGATATTTGTATGACATAGTAGATTACGAATATGGGTCGATTTCGTTCCGAGGTCCGGCAAAACGGTCCTCGCAACGAAATTGGTCCTCGCAGTGTTGGTGTGTAAACGGACAGTGGTCCTCGCATGGTAGGGTAAACGAACGCACACACACACACACACGCACACACACACACAAAAAAAAAAAAAAAAAAAAAAAAAGAGAGATAATTA
>CAWVNO010001529.1:739251-839559 GCA_963930645.1 Salticus scenicus | reverse complement strand
ATTAAAATTAATTAATCTGATTTTTCCCGATAATCGTGAATTACTAACCAAGGCTGAACTGGATCCGACGCTCCACCGCAGCGCGATTACAAGGCTATAACAATTCTGAAAATAACAAAAGAATTCAAAAGACACAAATCTACGTAAGATTTCTCACCAGATGGCGCTGCGTACGTAGGTCTTTACGCGGTTTATTTACATGGAATTATTAGGACGATCTTGAGTATTTATTTTGTTTTCTTTTCTATAGATTGTGAAATTATCGAATATATGTTATATTAGGATTCTGATTAAATGTTGTTTTAAATAGTAACTTAAGTTGTGGCAAGAACTTGATTTCAGTCAATGAAGAGATAGATTATAAACTTCGTGAATATGTCATACTACTATGTTCTATTTTGCAAATCGAATTCCAGAAAAAATAAAGACTATCGTTTGATGAATTTTCTTCGGATAATGATGGTTAAAAGCCTGGTTAAAAATTATCTGTCGTAAAGAATATTATGCAATCGATAAATCCAATTCGTCACGTGTTTTGTAGCGAACATTTTAAAAATGAAGCTTGCATACAGAATTAAAAAAGACGACGGCTGAAGCCTATGTCTGTGCCTTCTGTTTTTCCAGTATATCCTTTGTATAATTATCTTCTGAGGATAAACTTAGACGAATTTTAAAGCGGCAATTAAGGGAACCTAATTCTAATGCATATGCAAAACAAAACGTAAGCATGAAGAAACCCCAATTGTAAAAGTAGAAAGTACAAGATGCAGAGCTATTGTTGAATTTTTCTCATAACTCTGAACTAAACATGCCACCTGTAAATACTCTTAAAGATCAAGGAATTTTGAATAATACTTAAAATGTATAAAATTTGAAGGTGGATACCTCAAATTAAATGCTTAAATCGCCTCTATCTTAAAATAAAATAAATTATAATAAAGGAGATGATGATTCTGCAGTTGAAAGATTATCTAAACAGCTTGCTAAAAGATTGACATGTATGTCATGTTTTGAAAATGGATTCTGTAAAAACATTTTTAGCAATTATCAAATTTGCTTTTTTAGAAAAGAGTTAAATTAAAAGTTTATTAAAATGGTATAGTAATATATTTTGCTTAAATCATTACATTGAGATTTACTGTTTAATGAAGAATTAGTATAAAAAAACAATTGTGAATCTATTTTTTTTTTCTCTAACACTTGAAACATATGTAAAATGTGTTTTCAACTTTGCTGGATTAAAAAACATTCCCGGATCATCTCGTAAGTAATTGAATAATTTATTATTTTTTTCAAGAATTTAAAAAGATTGTTTCAAAATTCTCCTTTTCGAAATTATATTTGTACGAAAATTCATGTTGTGTTAGACTACTATATTGTTAAATAACTTTTTTCTAAACTACTTTATTTAACTTTTTTCCAAAACTATACTGTATATAGATATATGTGTGTATACAGTGGCGTATCCAGAGGTATGTGTGTGTGTGGGGGGGGGGGGTAGATTACAGCCCCTCTTGAAATTTGTAGAAAGTTTTAAAAAATGAAGAGCAAGAGTAATATTTATGATTTCTGTATGCTATGAAACATTATTGAACTTAACTCATCCCTTCTCGAAATAAAATCCTGGATACACCACTGCAAGGTTTTAAGAATTTTTTTTTTTTTTCTTTAAAAAAAAAAAAAGCCCAACCTGGGTGGAGTATTTTTTTAGGTTTAATTGGTTTTTTTATGTTAAATGTAGAATAACACAATTGGGTTTGAATTTCAAGTTTATTTAAAAAGAGAACAGTTTTAGACTAAAAGAAAACTTATTACAAAATAATAGTAATACTAATTTATTATAATTAATTAAAAGTTAAATTACCTTCATATTCTTAATATTTATGTAAAATGAATTATTTCTTTCTATACAGTATTTCATGGTTGGCAAAAACCAGGGTGTTTTTTTTTTTTTTTTTTTTTTAAGCCAGGTTTTATTAGTATATGTTTTCCAGTCATATTATACCTATTCGTAAATAAATTTGCCACTTTAAGAAGTAATTAATATTCCAACATTAATTATTGCTTCATCTAAAAATAATTTAAGTTATTAATAATAAACAGGGATGAGATTTTTCAGCTTTTTTTTTTTTTTTTTTTTAGGTTGTGGTGATTTTCTTTCTGTAACAATGCATACAAGATGTAAAGTTTGTACTTTCAGACATGGAATTTTATGTTTAAAAATAAAACAATCAAATCATTTATTTCTGTAACACAGGCTTTTTCCACCTAAATTCTTATATTTTGCTTTAATATTTATCCTTTACATAAAGTGTTTTTTTTTTTTTTTTTTTTTTTTTTTTTTTTTACACTTTTGTCGATCTCATCAATGAATTAAAGAACTGTTATATAAAAGAGGATTAATTTTTTTTTATATTCAGAACTTCTAAAAATATTCCAAAATTGTAGTATTGAGTGCTCATTAAAACGATGTAAATGGTAATAACAGGATGACTGTGAGTTGACAATTTTTTTTTTTTTTTTTTTTTTTTTTTGTGAATGTTAAACCTAACATGCCTTTCCTATAATTTAATGATAACAAATTAACTTAATAACAATAAAATTCTTAATTTAATGAATTAGGTAAAAATTAAAAAAAACTTGAATACAATAAAAAAAGAGTTATAGGAAGAAATTTAAGAAAAAAATATGCTTTTGGATTATGTAATGGAATATTGCAATCCATTTGAAATTTACATATTGAATAGAATTTGCATTTAATATTTTAAATAAAATTAGAAGTTTTATAGCTTTTATTGAAACTAAATTTTCTATTTCAAGAAAACACTCTTCATCGGATGTAGAACCTTTTGCGATTAGAATTATTTCAACATTTTTCAATACTTGGATATTAAAATTTTTAATATCATTTTCTTTATTCTAGAGCTGTTACATTTTAATAAAATAATTCTCAAAATGTCCTTGAATGGAGAACTTTTTGCATGAAATTTTAAAATCAAAGGTTTTTTTTTTAAAACTGGCTGGACAAATTCTAATGCAGCTTCTTTTTTATTTGATAATTTAAAAGCAGTATATCTTGCTTTTGGATTTAGTATATAGATAAGAAAATTGGTTGCTATTAATTACCATATTATAACAAATACCACATACATATTTTTTTTAAAGACTGCTTTGTTCAGTTTTGCATAAAACAAAGATGAGAGAAATATTTTTAATTATACAATTTTCACTTTATATCTTGTACAAAATAAATGTACATCCATTAATATTTATTTTATTTTACTTTACTGTGTTTAGTATTAGACCCTTTAATTTATAATTTTTAAAGATAATTAATATAGACATTTTTTCTTCTACAATTTCTAGATTCCCCCTCCCCCCTCCCATACATAATAACTTTTAATAAAGCCTGCTAATCACATATAAAACACATAACCAGAGGTTAATCCAGAACAAATTTAGTGCCGCATTGAGGCACTTTCACAAAGTCAATTTTTAGCAGTGGGGTACCTTCACAAATTCAACTTTCAGCAAAGAGGTACCTTCACAAAGTCAATTCTCAGCAATATAACTGCACACTAAAACATTTTATAATCTTCACTGCATCGAACACAGAAAAATACCCTCAGTTTGAATATTTACTGGAGACAATGATAAATATCTAAGTAAACACCTACTTATCTTACATATAAGAAACAACTTAACTCGCCCATATATGTATATATTTATTTTTACAACTGTTTCATTTTATTTTTTTATATGTATTTAAAAAAAAAAAAAAAACTGCTTTACGTATTTTAGTTAATTGTTCTGAAGTATCATTAATTTTCACAAACTTACTTGATGTTTTCACAAATTATTTTATAAATTCACAAATGGGGGTACCATTTTTAAAAAGCTGGATTAATCTGTGATAACTGAAATCTTCTCTAAAGCAAAAGTACAAATGAAATAATCTGAATTAAAAGTCATTTACATAAAAATGACACAAGTCATAAAAGAGTAAATTTGAGTTTGTCATTGAAAAATGTGTATGTAGTACCCCAACATGCATGAAAAACAAAATAACAAATAGCTTAAAAATGAAAATTAATTTAATTTTGTAATTGGTTATTCATTACATAAAATTTAAAATCAAAACAAACAGTCAGTCTCATTTTCTGATAAAAGATCAAATAACCCTTTCAGACCCAGATCATACAATCGTGCAGGTTAGACATCCACTTACATTTTTGCATTTGGAACAGTCGTATCTAATAAAATCAGGAAATGAACGATCGAGCTAATTAGCAGAAAGTGTAAAGTACAATTTTCAATCAACAAATTTTGGTTATAGCCCATCTGTAGTGATAGGTATAAAGGAGTTAAGTCCAAAAATGTCGATTTTGAGTTAAGTACATAGTCAGACCCAGAAAAAAATTCTCTATCGATTGGTATAAAGGATTTAAATCCATGTCATTTAGTCTTTGAGAAAATCCATTGGTAAAAAACGATTCAAGACAGAAATTTAGCATTAATCTTTGTATAAAATATTTAATTCAATTTTTTTCCCTTTATTAAATGAAGGTTGACAATCACTGAACTGTATAAAGGGTAAAAATCAACATAATCCCTTTTTCCTAATCGATTCTTCTGATTAGTTTTTAGTTAAATTTTATTTTTCGTCTCCTGAAAAGTCAAGAATATGGACTTAAATCCTTTATACTTATCAGTACAGATATATATATATATATATTTTTTTTTTTTTTTTTTTCAGTTTGCAAAAACAGAACAATGTAATATTTTAAGATAAAAATGTTTCCATTTGCCATTTTTTTTTACCAACACACTTTTTCTTTTTTATTTGAAAACAGTGTTGTATGTTTACTCTTTAAATAGCTGTTGGATAAATTCATTTTTATCTCATACAGATACGTGTAAAACATTTTATAGCGAAAATATAAATAATTAGAAATATATTCTTTTTCTTTTTTTTTTTTTTTTTTTTTAATGTCACGTTTAAAAAATAATATCGGTAATGAAATTTTAAAAAAAAATTCATTAATGGTTTGTTACTTAGCATTTCATGTTTAGTAATTTCAAGATTTTATCTTTTAGCCTTAAAGAATTAATTTTATTTTAA
Organism: Salticus scenicus; assembly: GCA_963930645.1. Classification (NCBI taxonomy): domain Eukaryota; kingdom Metazoa; phylum Arthropoda; class Arachnida; order Araneae; family Salticidae; genus Salticus; species Salticus scenicus. The sequence goes on along the minus strand of CAWVNO010001529.1, from coordinate 834,437 downwards.
TACCTACAACTAAATAAATTTAATTATTTCTTTAATCAATCCGATTATTTTATTAAAAGCAAAATTTTTAAAAATTCTAAATTTCCACGTAAATTAATACTTATACAGAGTACACTTTTCAAAATTGCCTGTTTATTATAGCTTCTATAAGAATATTCTCGATTCTCTTCAAGGAGGTTATTCTCGAGAATTTTACAACTCTAATTATGTATAATAATGTGAAGTAAGCAGGGTTTAACATGGCAAAAAAATTACTTAAGCATTTTAGCGAAAATAGACAAGCACTATTTTAGCTTTTTCGAAAGTTAATTCTTTGGATACCATTGATTTCCTTTACTTAGCTTTGTTATCCTCAGTTTTATTTTCTATTTTTTTTGTTCATTGATGATTTTAACCAAGCATCCATATTTGTGACTTTAAAAATATGAATCAGGGAAACTATGTTTTGATTTTAACAATAGAAAAAGAGGTACTCATATCATATGTGTAAAATGAAAAGCAATTGAAAAATTAAGTGAAGTGTAGTGGTAGATAATCGTGAAATACTAGTGCTAAGAATGCTTCTATGAATGAAATTCTGAATTCTGACATACTTTTAAATATTTTTTCATTTAAATTTAATCATTAAAAATTAAAAATAAATCCAAATTACTATATAAATAATCATTCCCAAAAATTTCAGTCTTTTCGTAGTTTTTGCCTGCAAATATTACAAAAAAAAAAAAAAAAAATCTGAGTTATTATATAGAGATATTTTATACAGTTATCCAGTTTTAGCTTTTTAGCGAAATTCTGACCAACATGTTTTAGCAAAATATGATACCTTTTAGCAAAATGCTAAAAAAAACTAATGGCAGTTTAAACCCTGGAAGTAAGAAAATATATATGTAAAAAAATAATAAATTATTTTTAAAAAGTGAAAAATTTTATTAGATTAAAAAAAAAAAAAAAAACTTGTTTTTTTTTTTTTTTTTTTTTTTGTGTGTGTGTAACCTCCCCCCTCCCCCCCAGAAAGGCCATTTTTTTTAAAGAGGGGGGGGGGAGTTTGTGGGCGGGTCCGAAACCCTGTGCTACTGTGTGTATATATACATGTGTGTGGAAATAAGGATTCTACATAGTCCTTAAAAAAATCTTCTGCAAGCCCTTAAAAAGTCCAAAAAAGGAAGAAAGGGACAATTTGACTGATGTGCAGCCTTAAATAATAGTATCCTGCAGACACCGAAGGCCTATATTATTTTATGGGAAAATTTATTTCCACAATTACTCATTACCTGATGTATTTTTTTAAATTCCGTTTTCATATTTAAAAAATTCGTAACTATTAAATTAGTATCAATTAAAAAGAGAAAAAAAAGTTTATTTTAAATTTATATTTTTAGTTCAAAAATGCAAATTTTTACTAAGTGCATTTTTCTCAATTTTTAGATGCAAATTGAAATAAAAAAATCAATTTTTGAAAAATAAGTGCTAATTTAATGATTATGAATTTTCTAAATGTGTAAACTTAATTAAATATATATATTTGATAATGAATAACTATGGAAACAAATTTCCCCATAGAATAACATGGGCTATTGGTGAGGTTAGATATTATCTGCTCTTAAGATGAGTTAGCTATTTCACTTCAAACTAGTGAGAGCTAATACGTAAATACCGAATTGGTATGTATTTTGCATTATATTTGGGATAGGTTTATGAGTTTTTTATATTAATACAATAAAATACAGACCTTAGTAATACAATAAAAAAAAAAAAAAAAAAAAAAAAAAATACAATTCCAATGTTAAATTTTTTTTTATCAACATAAAGTTTCAGTAAAATAATTTGGTTGTTAAAAATTGCCAAATAAAACATGAAAAGTAATCATTCTGCAGTTTTGGAAGTATCTGTAATATTTCTGCACTAATAAGGGTATGCTTAACACTACCGAAACAGAAGTATGCTTAACTTTTATGTTTAATTTTTGTTCTTAACTTCGTAGGAAATTTGCCTTGATATTACTTCAAAGACAAAATGTAAGATTAAGGGGCAAGGCAAAAGTCAAATTATACCAATGAAAAGGGGGTTAAAAAAAAGGGGGGGGGTTAAAGATAAGAGTTTCTACCTACTACATTATAATTAGAAGTGCACACAAAGTTGCATTTATTTAAGATAATAAGAGAGGAAGGAATATATTTATTTATTTATTTAATAGAAACCATTTAAATACATTTCTGTACTAGAAACCATTTAGACAAAATAAGCTGCATGAATTCAAAGTAGAAGAGAAATTACTTTGAACTTCGTTTTGAATAGGAGACTTGAGAATATTGTTTATTTTAGAAAATGAAATAAAAATAAATTGACAAAATATACTAAATCTTTAGCTTTAAGCTGTAACAGTACTATTTTTTATTTATCTATTTATTGTTAAATAAAATATTCTCAAATATTAAAATAACTATTTATATTAGTAAGCAATACACACACACGCATGTATATATACATTCGTAAATAAAAAAAGCTGCAATATATTATATGTTGATTGTCAAAACATATTTTTATGAGAAATTTCAAATGTGTCAAAGTATATTTTTATGAGAAATTTCAACAAATAACATTTTGTAGACGAAGAAAAAACAGAAATTTTAATGATCCCGCGCAGCGCCGATAAAAGATCGCGTCTTATGTTTACGTTTGTAATTCAGCTTTTGCCGCTTGGTGCGCTTTTACGTTGCAGGTTAAATCCGAAACTTGTCTGGTGAAAATGGGGGAAATGTTAAAGCCTTGAATCGGCGCGAAGGAGCGTCGGATCCAGTTCAGCCTTGTACTAACGAAGACGAAGGCTTGACCGGCACGGCTATTTCACGCAGTGTCTACGCTGCCGGCTGCCAGCCGTAAACGTAGTCTTCCAGGATAACCTGCCGGCTGGTTTGTTTATGTTTTGTACGTCCGTCTTGTTGGCGAATAATATTCTGGCGATGTTGGCTTGGCGTGAATTTGCTCTGTTTTTTGCTTCCCCCCCCCCCTATCCCGTTTCCCGCGCTTATGCCATTTGGTTTGGATTTTAAGTAAGGTAAGTGATTGAATTTTTTTCTAGCAATTATTTATTATAATTAATATGATTTTCTTTTTCTGTAATGTACAAATTCGGTTTATTTTGAATGTACTTAAATTTTCTTGCGTTTCGTTTTGAAAATAAATTAATTTTTGTTTTTTAATCTGCATGTGGTTGTTGATTTTTGAATTATTGTTTGAGCATTTTAGTTAGATTCTTTTCCTTAATAGTTTTTTCTTTATTATTATTATTATTGTATAACTTATTACATATGTTTGATAATGTAAATGTTTTTAAAATAGTTTTAAATAAACCGGGTGGCTGTCTTGTCTTTTGTTTGAAATATACTGGCTGGGTAGCTTTTTTTCCTTCTAGTAGTTTATATTTAAAAAATATTTTTTGTTACATATTAATTTTATTCATAATAATTAGATAAGAATCTTATATCTTATTTTAATTAGTAATGTGTACTAAGTAATTTAATTGTTGAATCCAGCCGGCCGGACGCATAAAAGCATGATATGTTTTATTCATGATGGTTTGGAATAATTCCGCTGTCTGTTTCTCGTTATTTGCATTTAAATAAATTAATAATGTGTTCATTTTCTTAGTAAATAATTATTTGTATGTTCGATAATTTGTTAGATGCTAGGTTTGAAATAAACCGGCCGGTTCGGTTATGTATACTCTTATTTCTGATTTGCATGCAGGATATTTTTTTTTATATACAAGATTTTGTTCATTTCACTTAAAATGTGTTTATTTGTTTCTCATGCTTCTACATAGTATTATTTGAATTCTCTGTGCAGTTTTATTTAAATTTGTTCTTGTCCGTTACCAATTAGTTCGTATTTGCTAAATAATATGTGTTAAATTTTACATGCAAACATCCTCAAAGCAGAATATGTCACAGTTTAGAACGTATGTTGCAGAACAAACAGCTTTACTGCATAACAATTGCAGATATTTAGAAATTAGGTAGGAAAAAAAATTTGTATTATAGCCTTAAGAGTGGACATTTATTAAAAATCAATCACTGAAACAATTTCTCAAAAATATTTCTAAAGTTGTTAGTTGATTGCATGGAGAATTTTCTATTCAGCCTTGGTTTATATATTCTTTTTTTTCAACAAAAATATCTTTGAATGCTATTTTACTATTATTGTTTTCTTATTATACACATATATTATAGCACATCAAATTCTAAGATTTGTATTTTTATGAGTGTGTCAATAATATATTGTCAAAGTAAATTTGTAAAATGCATGTGTGTCCTGTGGAACATGTTGATTATATGAAAACTTGTTGCAGAACATTTAAAAGTATTCTGCTTTAGAGGCAAACATAATCCTATTGTGCTTCACTTTTTAACACAGTCAACACAACTCCTATCATAGTTTGTTGAGGGTCTTTTTAGAATATACAATCAATATTTGCACAAAAATTATATATGTTCATATTTGAAACAGTGCGCTTGATGGATAGAAAGTGCCTGGTTCAATCTTAAATAGGTCATGCTCATTGGCCTAGTCGTGTGGAGTTTTCCATGTTTGGGGGTAAAAACAAGCTAGGACTTCTTAGAAACACTTTTGCTTTTCATAGCAAAAATAAAATAACATATAATATGGATATCTCTATCGGTGGCGGATTTAAGGGGGGGGGGGCAGGGGGCTGAAGCCCCCCCCCCCCCTCCCAAAAAAAAAAAAAAAACTGTCATTTATAATTGAATTTTGCAATTGTAAATTTTTTATTGGTCTAGAATAACACTTTGAAAAATCTTAGCCCCCCCCAAAAGTCAAGTTGATCTACCACTGATCTCTATATTCATTTGAAATAGCCAAATAACTTATATTTTCATGACATGTTTTCATAGACTTCAGGCTAAAACAACCAAAAAAGAAATATAGAGATTCTTCATTTCATAAAGAAAAAAAAAACTCAGAAGCTAAAAAATTCCTTTTTTTTTTTTTTTTTTTCCTTTTTAAGTACTAAAAATAAATGTGAGTGTTACATGTAATGTGTCTTTATCGTTATTTTACATTCATAATCTGTAAAAATACAATTAGAAAAAAAAAAATGCATATGTTCACTTTGAGATTTTACATATTCAGAAAAATGTGAAATATTTTCTGCTTGTGAACTTTTATGATTTGTATTATTTCACATTCAAAATTTGGACTCTAAAATATATTTTATCTTTATATATTTTTATCTTTCTAGTTTAAACTTGATGATTATGAACTTTTCATGAAAATCCCTGCATGTGTCAATTTTTGTATTTCATGCCAGTTGGATTGCATCTTCAGATATAAATTTTATTTTCTGTCTGTTGATGCAATCTTGCTAGCAAATCAAGTATTGCATTATATGATGGAGCTGGATTGGATGATGAATCAATATTCTGTACCCCAGAAAGTCAATCAGCTTAAATAAAAATCTAGGCACGCAGTGTAAGAAGCCAGAGATAGTAGATGAAGTAAAAGTATTTCATATACATCCTGTAAATCAAGATACCAAGAGAATGACCATAAATAGTAAGTTGCAAAGTTAGAAAAGTAACATTCTTTATTTTAAAAATACACAATAAAAATTCATTCTCTCTCTCTAACATAATCCATTTTAAATGTATATTTATGTATTTATTTCATCAGTTTAATAAAACTCAGTATGAAGGCTTGTATAAACAATTTATCAATTTTATATACAAAACTCCAAAAGATTTCTAGAGGTGTATTATAAGAGTCTCTCTTACATTTACAGTTTGAACTCTTTAATCTTAATGCATTTATGTTTTATAGTTTAAATTATAAAGAATATGAACTTTACATGAAAATTCCTGCACATATGAATTTTTATATTTCATGCCAGTTGGATTACATCTTCAGGCATAAAATTTATTTTTCTGTCTATTGATGTAATCTTGCTAGCAAATCAAGTATTGCATTATATGGTGGAGCTGGATTGGATGATGAATCAACATTTGGTATTGAAAAAATCAGTCTGCTTAAATAAAAATGTGAGCAGACAGTGTAAGAAGATGATGAAGCAGAAGCACACCTCATATATCCCGTAAATGAAAATACCAAGAGAATAACCTTAAATGGTAAGTGGCAAATTTGGAGAAATAAAATTTTTAAAATTTAAAATAGCACAATTAAAATTAATTCATTTTATCCCTCTCTCTTTCTAAAATATATATATATAACTAAGTTTTCAAAAGTTAATCTAAAGCAAATTTGGTGCACTTTTACGAAAACAACTTTCAGCAAAGAAATCATTCACATTGATTATATGCTTCATAAATTAACATGCAAACACAATCTATTTGTTCTCCAATTATTAACATAGTTATAGCACAACTGTTATCACAACATAGTTTGCTAAGGGTCATTTTAGAATACATTCAAATATCGTTAACATGAATCTCAAGGGGGATAAAAAAAAAAATTTCATGCTATCAGTAACTAATCTTCATTTTGACGAGGATTGTGGAAGCGGTTCATGTTAAAAGTAATTCAGATTAACAAGGTTCAACTGTATATTATACAGGGTTGGCAGATTTTTTATGCGTGACAGTTTTTGACAGTTAAAGCCGTCATGTCAAAAACCTATATTTATAATTTAATTGTCATATAAAAACTTAATTTAACAAAGTATAGTTTATAAAGATTTTTTGAAAAGTAAATAGATCGATGTTCTTTGAAAAACACATTGTTACAACATTTTGCTTAATATAAAAAACGAAACTTTACGCTTTTAAAATTTTATTATGAATTATTTCTATGATCATTCAAAATATGCTGTGATACTTTTATATATTACGAAATTTATTTATAACTATGCTTAATATAGTGTATGTTAAACTTAGTTATGTGATACTTTAAAAATATAGTTGTTTTTAATGAGATATTGTTTATGAGTATGTTTTAAAAGATAAACACATTAATGTTTTTGGAGAAACATTATTATAACATTTTGATTAATATAAAAACAAAATTTTAGGCTTCTAAAAATTCATGATTTATAAATCATTGATAGATCATTTTGATTGATAAATCATTTTATTTGCAATACCACATTATATATTTCAATTTTTTTAGTATTATGTATTTAACCAGTAAAATAAAAATGCAAGGCCTAATATTTTGTATTTAAATATTTTATAGAGAAATATATCTTGTTCTTTTTTTAATGACTGTTGATATTGCAAGTTTTTAAGAAAAAAGAATAATTCTGAATGTTAAACGAGCTTGAATTGCATCTGAAATTCTTATAATTATTGCGAGACAAGAGAAATATGAATGCTTTCTGGATGTGTATAAATTGTTATAAATTTAATATTTACTCGTACAGATTTTTAAAAAATTTATTACTCTAAGCTGTAGGTCCCACCAGCAGCCAAGCAGTTCGACACTCAAAGCTGGTTTAAACGTGAGGTGCCGGGTTCGATCCCAGGGTGCACTCGTCGGCCTAGCCATTCAGAGTTTTTCGTGGTTTTCTCCAAAACTTGTATAAATACTGGCTAGGACCCTTTAGAAAGACCCCCACGGAGGGCACTCCTTTTTAGGCCTAAGATCCTAGAGTAGTCAAACAGCCTTACTCCCAAAATACCAAACACTAATAGTCCAAGCAATAAACAGGTACAAATATTTATACAATCAATAATAGCAATAAATAGATAAAAAATTATTAATAAATAAGTAATAAATATAGATTATAAATATAATTATTTTCAAATCCATATTAATTTACTGCCTACACAATGTTTTACTGAAAGAAAAGAAAAAACAGTATTCCTGTGTTTTCATGGCTTATGTGAAAAAATTCATAAGTAACTTTGGAATTTCAGAATTTCATAAATATTAATATAAATAAACATACAAAATATGTCTATGCATACTTTGTACATATTTCTTAGGTCATAAAACAGCATATCTACCTAAATTTTAATTATCTACAAATTGTTTTAAGATTTTTTAATTTATAAACTGCATAATTTTTAGACATTCACTTGTATATGGCAACTAATTCCTACTTCTAACCAGATTCTAGCTCATTTATAGATTTTCATTTTGAAAATGCAGGTTTGTGACGGTAAGAGGTTTCTGACGGTTTAAACCCTTGTCATGTCAAAAATCCCTTTTTGACGTCTAAAACCCAACCCTGATATTATATATGACCAATATTTACCTAAAAATTGATTTATATATATTCCTGTCTGAAACATAATCCATTTTTAATGTAGATTTTTAAATATTTATTTATTTTGTTATTTAATAATCCTCAATAAGAAGACTTAAAAAACTTTATTAATTTTGTATATTTCCTCCTGCTAGAACCCAAGCCCGGCTCAACCATATAGGCGAACTAGGCGACCGCCTAGGGCGCTGGAAACTGTGGGGCGGCAATAAAACAGCGTTTTTTGTTTTCTGGTGTAAATAAGCCCGCTTACTTAAAAAAAAAAAAAGAAAGAAAAGTTCTAAATATCCTTTATTTATTTTCATAATTTGTATAAACATAATACAACTGACTCTTTCCGTTGATGTTTAAGTTCATCCCCTTGTGAATTTCGACTGTGTGGCTGCACCAAAAATATCCACAATCAGCCGCCTACTGTGGACTATCACGCATGCACAAACACGTGGCTTTCAATATTGCATATGCAATTAGCAGTGTGTGAAATTCGAACCTTGATATTTTTCTTTTTGGGAGAGGGGAAGGGAATGCTATACTTTTATACTACTAACTAGTTTATAATTTTAAAAACTATAAGAACAAAAAGCCACAAAGGTTTATTTTAGCTGATACAGCTAACAGCTAGCAAAGCAAAATAATAACTAACTGTACAAAACATATATTCTTAACATGTAGAAAGAAAGAACAAATAAAAAAGTTCTTCAGTCACATCCTTGATAGCTCACATTAATTTAGAAGTCTGGCTCCAGATAATGCAATCGCTTCTGTTCGATTATAATTGACTAGAGGTTTATCTCTCTTTGTGTGTATATATGTAAAGAAAGGCTTAGAAAGAGCTTTACTAATTAATTAAAGTTTAATTAAAAAATAAACATGTACAAATATTTACACTAAGGTATGACCACGTAGGTCTAAACAAAACATAAGTCCACTTAGGACCCATTTCAGATTAATAATAACAAAAAAGCCAAGCCACACAGGCATAAAATGTTATTGCTAAACAAGCGAAACCATAACTCATTCCACAAAGACTTTTTTTTTCCCGTAGAAAAACTAGTATTGTGACCACCACAAGACTTTCTTCTACATTTTCCTACACAAATTCCCTCAGTAACACCATAAAAAAAAAATACGATTTTTTTTTTTTCAAAGTTTTTTTCGTTAAAAGTAAAAAAAACCGATAACTTTGTTTTAAATTATCACATATTTATAATTCAACCATTCGTTTTAAAGGTATTGACGAGACCTTTTGAAAGATACCCATCTTGAAAATTTACCCCCTCCCCAGGGAGTACTTCCCCCCAGGAGGGGGGGGGGGGGGAACGATGCCCACACATGCACAGTTTTTTTTCCTAATTAACTAATACTATTATCAATAATTCATATTAATTTTACAATCACAGGTTAAGAATAACTCTCATTATGTACATTTATACGAAATTTTGTCCTATACTACCATGTTAAAAATTTAGAAAAAATACGATCACAGCGCCACCTGTTGAGCGATTGATCCCCAAATCTAATCAACACCAGTTTATGTCAGGGGTCAACTAAATACCAAGTTTAGTTAAATTTCGTTAAAAAAAAAAAAAAAAAAAAAAAAAAAAAGATTTTTTTTTTCTAAGTTTTTTTTTTTTTTTTTTTTGTTAAAAGTAAAAAAAAATCGATAATTTTGTTTTAAATTATCACAGATTTATAGTTCAACCATTCGTTTTAAAGATATTGACGAGACCTTTCGAAAGATACCCATCTTGAAAATTTACTCCCCTCGAGGGGGGACTTCCACCCCAAGGGGGGGGGGGGTGGCGAGGCTCCTACACATATAAAAAAAAATTCCCAGTTTACTATCTCTATTATAAATAATTCTTGTAAATTTCATAATGATTACTAAAAAATAATTCTCTTTATGCACATTTATGCAAAATTTTGTCCCATATCACCATGTTAAAAATTTAGAAAAAGCGGGATGGCAACGCAACCTGCAAGACAATTTTTACGAAAAGTTGATAGGCACTAATTTATGTCAAGAGATACAGTTGCCACAAAATTTTGTCACACACACACACAGACAGACAGACATTTTCTAAAAACGTCAAATCGTGTTCTACAGCTCTCAAAACGTGTAAATCCATGAAAAACCCGAGGTCGAAAATTTTTACGAATCCAATACTTTCTTCTATTGAATATAGAAGAAAGTAATAAAGAACAATTAAAAAAATAAAAATAAAGTTCTCTGCATCATCCACCAGATGATGCAATCTCTTTCGATGTTTGGATTGTAATTGTACTTGATTGTTCTAGACTCTCTGGAAACTACAGTCATTTTAATTATTTTCAAAACTTTTTTTGTTTTTTGCCTGCACTACTTTTCTATGACCTCCTGCCGAAAACTCTTCATTTCTTATTAAAGAAGATAATCTTAATTTTCGGTAAGATTTAATTAATTTTTCTTCTATTGTGTGTTATTATTATTATACTGTATTATACTATTCTTATCAGGGTTGGGTTTCCTCCGAAAGAAACCAGTTTCTTCCAGGACAGTGGAAGAAACTGGAAAAAACCGGAAGAAATGGATGAAACCATCCAGAAGACAAAACAGATGTTCAAAACTAAAATTTATGGAGTATATACACTGAAAGCATAAATTTAATGTCAAATCTAAACTACAATCTAATTAATATTAAAAATATTTTTAGAAAAATAAGTTATTTGATAACAAACAGGTAACAGGACCTGCTAATGCCATTTACTCGTAAAATAGGGAACATTCCATAGTGGATTTGAATAACATATATCATTTTAAAAAAAATGAAAAAGGGCTGCCATTTAAAGGTCATTTAAAGGGGCGCCATTTAAAATTCTCGCCTAGGGCGGCGAATTTGCTCGAGCCGGCGCTGCTAGAACCCAAAGAATTACTAAAAAAAAATCAAGTAGAAATATGAATGTTAGATATCATGTTACTTTGCTGTTATGTCTAATATATAATTAATAATTTATTTTTATTATTGCACATGTTCACTCCTTGTTCTGAGATAATTTTTTACAGAGATATATGAATATATATAGAAAAGGTTTGTGTAATTGTTTTGTTTGTACATATAGTTTAGTAATTAATTCCAAAAGATTTCTAGTAGTATTTTATAAAACACTGCCTCTTTGATGTTTTAGTTATATTAATTTAATGTTTATTTGACACTTGAAATTTGAACTCTTAAAACTTAGTGCTTTTATATTTCCTGTTTTATAGTTTAAATTATGATGAATATGAATTTTGAAAAAAAAAAGTTTTCCATTTGTGAATTTTCATTCCAGTTCGATTACATTTTTCAGGCATAAAATTAATTTTCTGTCTGTATGCAAGCTTGCTAGCACTTTAAATATAACATTATATGAGACAGATGGATTGAATGAATCAACAATGCTTGTTATTTTAAAAATCTAATCAATTGAAATAAAAATATGTTGACGGTAGACAGTGTGTGAAGACAAAGATTGTACATGATGTAGATGCATTTATCATTTCACATTGCATATTCATTAACCCATAGGTATCAAAATACTAATTAAATGACCTTAAATTAGATGGTAAGTGACAATAAAAAAAAAAAAATAGCTGGACTGACTGAAGAAGACTTGTATCCTTGATAATTTATTGTATTTTACCCTACATCATTTAACTTTAAAATTCATTGTAATTTTATCCCTGAAATAAAATACTTTCAGAATTCAAGTTCAGTTTTTATTAAAATAAATAATTAAAAAGTATCTGCTTTAAATCAAGGACTTTAAGGCAATATGTTCTTTATCCTTAATTTGAAATATTTTAAAGGACTGTGTTTGTACTTGAGTTATAAATCAATAAATGGAGTATGCTGCTGGAAAATTCAAAGCTAATTTTTTTCCTTTTCCTTTTAGTAGTAATTTATGTCTATGGATGGCAGTACCAACCATTTGTTTAGCTTAGAGACTGGGGGGGGGGGATTTTATTTCATTTTGTAAATGAAGCTTGTTATATTCTTAACTTTTATTGTTCACATCTAACTTTTTTTTTCTCCGTAAATTGCAATGATAAATTAAAAATATTTTAAAATTTGAAGATGAATTATTATTTAAAATATGCAAAGGAAAAGAAATGTAAAATAAAAGTCAAGGTTTAGTACTCATTTGTAAGCATAGAGGGCGACACTAGACAATTTTCTTTTGGTATTCTTCCACAAATTCATTTTTGTATTTAAAATTTTTATTTATTAGTACAGTCGGTAACAAAAGTCTCCGAACACTAGCAAAAATTCCTATCTAAAAAAAGTACACTTAATACAGTTTTGTCAAATAAATCCTTGTTGAATCCTGTTTTTAGACTGACTAAGAACAGGATTCGACAAGGATTTATTTAACAAAACTGTACTAAGTGTACTTTTTCTGTATAGGAATTTTTGTTAGTGTTCGGAGACTTTTGTTACCGACTGTAATAATAAAATCACTTCGGACTATTCATTTTTCTTAAATCAAAACATAATAATACGTCGTAATGGTTAAATTATTTAAAAAAACGAACTAGGTTTTGTTTTAGATGGTGTTAGGATTGAGGGACAATTGACTGCACTAGACCTGGGAGGAGTGCTCTACACTGGGGTCTTTCTAAGGGGCTCTAGCCCGTATTTACGCAAGTTTCAGTGAAAACCGCGGTAAACTCTGTATGCCTCAGCCGACGAGCGTGACCTGGGATCTCACATCTACCAAGTTTTTGACGTTTAAAACTGGGTTTTAGAGACTACACGAAGGTCCTAGTTCTAGGACTATTAGGGTTATTCTAAATTGTTAGTTGTAGTTACGCATGTTTCGGAGAAAGCGACAAAAACTTAAGACGACTAGGTCTAAGATCGAACCAGGTTCTTCCCCCCTTCTTGCTTCTACAGCAGAATCTCTCAACCACTCGTGAAGCCAACTTAAATTAAAATTTCATTTTTAAATGTTGAAAATTTCATAGTTGTTAAGCATAATACAGAAATACCTCACAATTTTAGCTGAATACTAATAATTCATAAAAAATGGAAAAAAAAAAAGGTTAGAATAAGCAAAATATAAAACACCAAAATTCTTTAAAAAGTTTTTTTTTTAAATATCACAAGTAAATAAAACAAGATGGTGTTTTGCATTTATTATCAGTTTTATTATAATGCTTTTATTACTGACTTCCTAAAAATTTTCGACTTCCGGTTTTCGACGGATTTACATATTTTGATAGGTCTAGAACACGATTTGACTATTTTTAGAAAATGTTTGTCTGTCTGTGTGTGTGTGTCTGTGAGACAAAAATTTTATGGCAAGTGTATCTCCGGAACTACTGTTCAGAATTATATATAAATTTATAAGTAAATGCATCTTTACCTAATTTAGTGTCTATCAACTTTTGGTGTCAATTATTCAACAAGTGGCGTTGCTATACAGAAATTTCTGCAATTTAAGAGGATACTATATCTCAGACTCTATTACGTATAACCAATCAAATCTTGATATGTGAGAAGGCCATTATACTGACTTAATTTGAATGCTTATAGGCCAACAGGTGGCGCTGCTATACAGCGATTTCCGAAGTTTAAGGGAAGGCTGTATCTCAGAAACTACTGCCCATAATTCCATATAAATTCGTATGTAGATGCACTTTGACATAAATTAGTGCCTATCAACTTTTGGTGTCAACTTCTCAACAGGTAGAGCTGCTATACAGCGATTTCTGTAATTAAAAGGGAAGCTATATCTCAGGTTCTTCTGCGTATAATCAATCAAAACTTGATACGTGACAAGACCATTATGAAACATTATGTTGATTCAATTTGAATATTTATCGGCTAACAGGTGGCGCTGCTATACAGCAATTTCCGCAGTTTAAGGGAAGGCTGTATCTCAGTAACTACTGCCCATAATTCCATATAAATTCGTATGTAGATGCACTTTGACATAAATTAGTGCCTATCAACTTTTGATGGCAACCGCTCAACATGTGGTGCTGCTTCAAACGATTTCCGCACTTTAAGGGAAAGCTATATTTCAGGTTCTATTTCGCGTATCACCAAACTATATGGGAGAGGCCATTATGAGTCATTTTGCTGATTCAATGTGGATGCTTATAGGTCAATAGTCGCTTCTATACTGCAAATTTCATCGATAACGGGAAGGCTATATCTCAACTTCTATGGAATATAACTGTACGAAACTTGATATGTGAGATAACCATTATAAAAACGTATATTTTAAGATGTTATTTATAGACAAACTGTCTGTTTTTGGATATTTCGTATTAGTTTTCACCAAGATGAAGAGCATTTGCATTCACCATGTTAGATAATTTTAATAAATCATTTGCACTTAGTGAATTTGTATAGGAAAATATAGAAGAAAGTCTTGTGGTGGCTACAACATACTAGTTTTTTTTTCAATTATTTTAATTAAAAGTAGATACAGATTTTTTTTCTCTTCAATTAAAAAGAATTTTCCAACTATCCATTTTAATATTACTTTTTAAAATTATAACTATTTGAAAGTTTTTTTTTTTTTTTTTTTTGTGGCAAACAAAATGTAAGTAAAATTTATCATTTTTACGATTTTTACATGCCAGAAATGAATCTTTGTTTAGGTAATAACAAGACTACCTACAATGATGGGAACATTGCAATTTTTGATGCATGTATATTAATTTTAAAGCAGTTTTTTCATCCTTTTACCCGTTAAATGGTAGATTTTTTAAAAAAAGAAATTTGAATTTGTGTTTTCTATTTTATTATTATTTTTTTTTAGTTGCACCTTTTGAAGTTCCTTGAGTCGGAAAATCAGATTTTTAGCGTTTGTTCTGTGTGTGTATCTGTTTATTATCAGCATAACTTAAAAACACATAAAGTCTAGCTCAGTATTTTGAATCTGTATCATACGAGGATGCTGTTTGAAATGTTTTGTTGAAACCAAAAAAAAAAAAAGGGGGGGGGGGTCCTGCACAGTTACCTCCAAGATAATTCATATTCATCACGTCTGTGGATGTAATACCTTGTAAATACTGTTTAACATCTTTAGACTGCATGAAACAAAAATAAATGAAAATAAATTATACAGACACGACATTATTTCATTATTTAAAACATGAAAAACTGACATTGACAGATTTTAATTTAGTGCCAGAGGCCTACTGCTAAACTTGTTAATATCGACAAATTCTTCTTTAGTTAATTCGTGACGATCTAAATTCCATGATAAAGTTTTCATTAAATCAAACCAATGTGTTTGAGCTGCAGATACTGTAACAAATAACGTTGGAAGTCCAAACTGTCTTATAGCCGCAAAACAACGTTTTTTCTCTTTTTCCCAATGAGGGGAGGTGTGCCTTGGGGGGGACTCATGTCAAAGGTGTGCCTTGGGGGGGGACTCATGTCAAAGTTGTACCTTGGGGGGGACTCATGTCAAAGTTGTGCCTTGGGGGGACTCATGTCAAAGTTGTACCTTGGGGGGGACTCATGTCAAAGTTGGGCCTTGGGGGGACTCATGTCAAAGTTGGGCCTGGGGGGGTCTCATGTCAAAGTTGTGCCTTGGGGGGGACTCATGTCAAAATTGTACCTTTGGGGGACTCATGTCAAAGTTGGGCCTGGGGGGTCTCATGTCAAAGTTGTGCCTTGGGGGGGGGACTCATGTCAAAGTTGTGCCTTGGGGGGACTCATGTCAAAGTTGTGCCTTGGGGGGACTCATGTCAAAGTTGTACCTTGGGAGAATTTTTTATATTTTTTAAAAACTTGTAACCTTTGTTATGAGTAATCAAATTATCTACAAAATCTTCATTCAATAAATCCCCATTCAATAAACCGACTGAAATAGGCCCTTGGCACTATTAAGAGTTGACGTATAAAAATTCGACAACGCTGTACCGACTGAAATAGGCCTCTAGCACTAATAATAGCATGTTTCGCATAAAATTCAGTTAGTCATTCATCATCATCATTATTTTACAGAGTCTCACAAAGTAATTCGGAGATATTTCGCATGGAAATTGCTCGAAGTACATTTCAAGTAATGCTATATGTTTTCCATACTATACTAAATTTAAACTACATGATTTATATATAATTTATAGACAATAGACAGAGCTACTCAAAATTAAGCGAAAACATTCTTTGTTGAATATAATTGATGAAATTGCTATGCTTTACTATATTTCACCGAATCTAGGAAAACTGTTTATATACATATGGTTAACGAAATATTATTTGAAATCCAATTTTCGAAATTGCGCAGCAGCAGTATACCCCTTTTTTCTCACTTTATCCTCTTAGAAGGGTCCGCCTAGTGATGAAATGCTCTGTCTTTCGTGCTGGCTTCGAATTCCATTAAAGACTTGGATGCTTGTACTGGTTCGGTATCCAACTTGTATGAAGTGGTATGCATTCAGTCGAATCAACATAGTTTTTTATAATAGCCAAATTTATCACATGCCAAATGTAGGTCTTTATATATTATAAAAGTTCAGATATTGCTTTTCCGTAAATGGGTTAAATTGCTCGATACCAGCGCCACATGTTAGGCAATATGCACCCAAACGAAATCAACATAGTTTCTCTTCCTTGCTATCATGCGTGTCATGTTTTTTTCTTTCATTAAACACTATAGAAACTGAGCTCTAGCCTCTTATTAAATGAGAGAAATTGCAGCATGGCAGCATACCTGTTGGACGATATACCCCATAAGCTACTTTCTGTTACCATGCATTACTATAAAGACACATTTTTGCAATTTAAGATCAAAGATAGAATGTACTGTATTTGAACAATTTTATTGTACTTTAAAAACGTTTCAAAATGGTTTTAGAAACACTTTTATTTAAATTGCACTTCTGTGTGAAAAGAGCTACTGCCCTTTTTAATTTACTTCAAATTATTCAGAAAAATGTCGGCCATCCTGCTTTATTAAACTTGTTTGACTAATTTTGATTAGCCCTGTATATCGTCCACCAAATTTTATGTACCGTACAATGTATTTAAAACTAACACCAAGAGAAAGAGAGAGAAAAGAGGGACATAACTTGAAATGCTCTTCTTTCCACTTACAAATATAACACAAATCTTTCAGAGCTCTTTTGCATGCCTCTGTAAATTAAAGATAAATTTCAAAATAATTGTATGTGAAACATGGTTTTGTGCATTTAAGAAATATATGTTAATTTTGTTTTGTGTAGTGCTGCCAAACATATAAAGCTGCTGCTGCTGCTGCTACAAGAAATTTCATCCATAGACAATGTATGGCTCCCCTCCCCCCCGCCTTTTTTTTTCTGCAATCATATTATATATTGCAATATATTTAATATGAATAAAAAAATACTTATACTGCACATAAAAACTGCTGTTTTGTTTTTTGTTTTTAAGTTTTTTGCGATAGAACATGGAACCTAAACCATAAAAAAATGGCGCCCGGTAAAAATAGCGCCTGCAATTTGGCAACATACGCTAAAAGTAAACAAGAACGAAAACTCATGCGTTTCGCATAGATTACTAATGCTTTCCAGTTATGCGTTCTCGTTGCATTGTTTAACGTTCAATGTACTTTTTCCCTACGTGATCACACAATGGACAGATAGATAGAATAAATAAATTTATGATCCCTCTTAAGCATTGTTGAAAAGTGTTAACAACACTTAATACAAACAGAAGTATATATAGTTCCAGCAATTTCCAATTTTAACCCGTAATGTATCTGAATATTTGAGTGTAGGCCTGTAAATCTGAGCGCTAAACATACCATTCTATATAAAACATTTTTTCCCCTATGTGAATAATAAATGCCAATTTCACTATGATTTGTGTGGTACGAACTTATTTAAATATGATTTATAAAAATGCTTCTCATAGAACGCAATGCATTGGGATTCTTTTGAGAATCCCTGTGCACAAGCTAATGGGGATATTTATATTATTTTAAATGGGGAACACACCACAGTAAACTTGAATAACATATCATTTTGTTGAAATTCTGAAAATATTGACCGGTGCTAGAGCTTGCACAGACGGGCAAAACGACAGGCAGACTAATTAAAATCATAATCATTCTTAAACATCGTTAAAAGGCTTCATAAAAACGAAAATGCAATTATAGCCCTTAATGTATCTAAATATTTTTGCGTGTCCCTATAAATCTTAATGCTAATCATACTACATTTTATGGAAAACATTTTTTTATGCGTGTGAAGTATAAATGTCACTTATGCAGCATAAAGTTATTTAAATATTTGACACAAAAATGCTCTTCATAGAACACATTCCATTGGCATTCTTTTGGGTTTCTTGTACACATACATGTTGTGCTATTTATACCATTTTAATATAACATGTCATTGAAAACTTTAAAAAAATATCATTTTGAAGAAATTCTGAAAACATTTACGGATACTAGAGACGAACAGAATGATAAACTATTTCAAATTTTAATCACTCTAAAACATACACTTAGCCCAGCGTTCCTTCCACTGTTAAAAAGTGTTAAAAATACTTTATCCAACTAAAAATACAAATCAAGCAATTTCCAGTCATAGACATTAATGTACTAGAATATTTTTGTATTGCCTATAATCTTAATGCTAATCATACTACATTATGCAGAACACATTTTTTATATATATAAATAATAATTATCAATTTTATTCTGATTTGCACAAAATAACTATATTAAAATATTATTATAGGAATGCAGTGCTTTGAAATTATTTTGGGTGTCCTGTTACATAAACTAATAGTGGTATTTTGTATAAAAAGACGACTTGGCGCGAGATTATTAAAACTGAGGAAGTCTTCAACCTCTTGAACGCCAAAGGGAAAAAATTGGAAAGCAGACAGCTGTTTCGGTAGCATATAGCGTACCGTCTTCAGCGTATAGATAAAGAGAGAAGTGCTCGTATATAGTCGGCAGCAAAGGTATCGGAGCACTAGCAATAATCCCTGTCTAAAAAAAGTACACTTAATACTACTTTGTTAAATAAATCCTTGTCGAGTCTCTTAGTCAGTCTAAGAACATGATTCGACAAGGATTTATTTAACAAAACAGTTTTAAGTGTACTTTTTCGACATCGGGATTATTGGCTAGTGTTCGGATGCTTTTGCTGCCGACTGTATATCGGAGACGAATCGAATTCTGATTATCCAACAGAATCAGGGCCAGATTATGGCACGGGCACACGGGGCACTGGCCCAGGGCCTCCAAATTTAGGGGGCCTCATTTCCAAAAATTGAGAAGCAATAGTATAAATTTTTTCATTATATGTCTATTAAAAACTAAATTGATTAATTTTTTCATTCTATATTTTATTAAAGAGCTTAAAAAATTGTTAAATTTTGTGAATAATTTCCTAAACATTGGATGATCAATATGCTTCAGTTTTCATTTGTCTTGAACATAAAACTAATGATTTTGTTATAGTTTGCTAAAAAAAAAAAATGAGGAAATAGAAGGTATAATTGAAGGAAAATTTTTAAAAATGCACTAATTTTATTTATTTCTGTTTTTGAGAATGGGTACTTTTGGAGAGCTCTTTAGAGCAGGGTAAGGGGCCTCCAAATAGCATCAGTGCCCCGGGTCTTCAAATAGCATAGTCGGGACCTGAACAGAATTACATGGAATTTTGGGGTCTGACCAATAGGAATTTTGGAAACAGAAGTTGTGAAAAATTCAGAAGAAATTAAAAGAATGTGGACTGAATGCAAAATTTCTAACAATCAGACACATGCGGCACAGCGAAATCACAATTGACAATCTTCTTAAAGTTTTTATAGAAGTAAAAAGCTTCAATGAAATCGAGTTTTTCAGTGGATTTAGGTCTGCAAATTGTTTTAATTGAATCAAATTTAAAATTACGGTTTTTCTCCTAGCAGTGCTTAGAAATAACCGATTTATTAGTTTCCGGCTTACGAATGTAATTAATATGTTGATCAATACATAACAAATGACCAATGTATGTTAAACCATATATAGACACGAAATACTATAGATGCCACAAGAATTATACAAGGTCTGTTCAAAAAGTATCCGACCTTTGACCAGAAAAATATCATAGTTCCTTTGCGGGATTGGGATCCTAATCCCCTTCAAAGTAGGTCCCTTGCGCCTCCACACACTTAGTCCAGCATTGGTGTCTAACTCCGTCGTCGCATTCTGCATTATCGTATCTCTACTCTGAAAACGGGGTCCTTTCAATGACATTTTCAATTTCGGGAACAACCAGAAGTCACAAGTAGGGAGATTGGCGAACGACTGGAATTCCATGCTTCGCCAAGCATATTTGAATCAGGTGTGATGAATGTGATGGCACATTGTTATGATGATACTGCCAGTTTTACGCAATCCATGGGTCTGGTCTTTGGCGCTGAACTGCATCACGGAGTCAGCAAAGAACTTCTAGATAGTAGTCTTTTGTCACCGTTTGGCGAAAAACTGACAGATGCATCATGACAATGCGCCATCGCATTCATCCCGTTTTCAGAGTAGAGATGAGATATAGCAGAACGCGACGGCGGTGTTGAACACCATTATAAAAGAAGCCTTTCAAAAGTGTTTTTCGGCAATGAAAGGAACGCTGGGTTATGTATGTGTGTGGAAGCACAAGGGGCCTACTTTGAAGGGGATTAGGATCCCATTCCTGCAGAGTAGATAAGATATTTTTTGTGGTCATCGGTCGGATACTTTTTGAACAGACCTTGTATAGATCTGTAGGATTTTTTAACGAGAAAAGGTGATTTTATTGGAAGGCGAAAAAATCATATTGTTTAAGGTCTTTAGCTATGACATGACTGGATTTTAAAAAATGGAGTAGAACAATGCAGATATTAAGAGACTGATTTAGTTGACGAAGTACGAGGGAATTGTATTTTTTGGTAGCTTTATCTAAAATGGAAAGGTTATAACCTCTGTCAATTGTTATGGCTTTCAGATATTTGATTTCAGAGCTTAATAAAACAGAATCGGAACACGATTAACGAAAGCTGCCATTTCTTGAATAGGTGAATGACATGAACGTATGGGAAGGTAGAAAGACTGCAAAAATTTTTTACGATAGACAGCGGTGAGAAATCTTTTTTCAGTGCAAGAGACAAGAGTATCAAGGAATAGAAGTGATCCATTATTTTTTATTTCATTTGTGAATTTGATATTAATGTCTACAGAGTTTATAGTTTGTCTATAGAGTTATTGTCTATAATAGAGGTATATTTGTACTGTATAGAATAATTAGTTTTTTCTCAGTTATAGATATGTATAATTCTTGGGGAATCTATAGTATTTTCTGTCAATGAGGTTTAATATACATATTGGTCAAACTGAACGCAGTCTTCAATTCCGTCTAAAAGAGCATAATAGTTGCGTCCATAAGCAGGAAACCAATAAATCGGTTATTTCTGAGGAAAACTGGGAGAAAAAGCATAATTTAAAATTTGATTCAGCTAAAATACAGTCAGCTGCAAAATTATTCGAGCGCTAACAATAATTCCTATATTAAAAAAAAGTACGCTTAGTACTGTTTTGTTAAATAAATCCTTGTCGAATCATTCTAAGAACATGATTCTAGAAGAATTTGTTTAACAAAACAGTGTTAAGTGTACTTTTTTTGTATAGGAATTATTGCTAGCGTTGGAATATTTTGGCTGCCGATTGCAATATGCAGGCCTAAGTCCACTTAAGAACTCGATTTCTTTGAAGCTTTTTACATCTATAAAAATCTTTAAAATATTGCCATTTGTGATTCCGCTGTACCTCATCTGTCTGATTGTTGGAAATTTCACATTTAGTTCACATTTTCTTAATTTCTTCTACATTTTTCACAACTTGTGTTTCCCAAATTCCTATTGGTCAATCCTTCACATTTCACGTGATTCTATTGGTTGATCAGAATTCGATTGCTTTCCTGTCTATATGAGAACTTCTCTCTAATTTCTTCAGCTAAATGTTACCGAAACAATTGTCTGCTTTCCAATTTTTCCTTTTGGCGTTCAAGACGTTGAAGATTTCCTTGGTTTTAACAATAGAAGTATTTACCTCATTTTCATTAGGGAATGTCTTCTTGTTAACTGTAATAGTGTACATCAATTTCAAGAAATTCCATCCATAAGTATTTATGGTAGTCAGAGGACGGATAGGAAAACTGACAGACGAAGTCATAAACACTTTTTATTTATGTTGAAAAATGGTTAAAAGAAAATTGGGCTATACCAAAGATCGACAAATTAACTACTAAATAGGAAACGAGGAAATGAAGGCTGAAAATGAGTGACTTTAATATCGCAAAAGAACTGCACAATGGTAATTGGCGACAATCTGGGATTCATCCCCTTTGCGTTATTTCTGAACAGAACATGCAATCATAATTTTGATTCTAATAAGGAAAGCACAGCTGACGTCACGCTCAGGGCAAAACACTCTACTCAAGTTAAGACTATTATATAACAGGCTGAATCATTCGCCGCCATTTGTACGTCATGTCCGTCATTGCTAAACTTAAGATTACTATATAATAGTCTTATATAGTCTCATATAATAATCTTATATGGTAGTTCGTCACTGTCAAACCTAAGACCATTATATAATAGTCTTATATAATCTCATATAATAGTCATATACAATAGTCTTAGTTTTAGCAATGACTGACAAATGGCGGCGAATGATTCATCCTGTTTTATAGTAGTCTTAACTCAGGTAAGGCTAGAACTCCTACATTGATAGGCTGACGCATCCGCCATTTTCTAGCCCACAAGACCGGATGACGATTTATTATTGTTGGTTTTTCGGCAATAGATTGCACGCAAAACTCCAGAATAGAGCACCGCCTGTTTATATTTTCTTCTAATCCAGAAAGAAGGAAAAAGTGGATTATAAATTGCAGATGAGGCTCGCGGATACCCTGAGCAGAAGCTGATACCCTGAGAAACTTTGTAGCGAAAGATTTTTCTTATTTTATTTAATTTTCAAAGTTGTTTGACAAATTTAATATGAATGTACTGTTTTTTTAAGTTATTGTTTTTAAATTCTTTTAAAATTACATTTATTTTAACGTGAAGGGTTACAGTTTTGAGAATGTTGGCGATGTTCTTAAAATTGCCAACTTGTTTGTTTCGTGATAAGAAGTTCTAGCTCACTTGATCTGTATAGAAGCTGAAAGGCGATAACAACGCTAATCAGGTAACCTAGCTTTTTCTACCGCCAACACTTTCCCAGACGGGCTAGAAAATGGCGGACACTGCGCCAGCTCTTATCATATAGTCTTAGGTAAGACTACTATATAATAATAGTCTTATACTCAGGGCAAAACACTGGTATTTCTACCAATAGAGTTGGCCTTTTGCCACTCGTGAGTGGAAAAGATTGATTAAAAGAGCGTTTGTTTGTAAACATGCCCTTTCCTTATATTCTTTAACCACATTTCTTGCGACTATGGAAGTCTCTGCGCAAGTGCGGATTGAACGAGTCCAATGTTAAAATAGGGGTGACTGAGAGAAAACAAGCGATAAGGGAACACCGAATAACTGGATGTTTGCCAAATAACAATCTCTCGGCCAATTTTGCATTCCCTCCAAAAATTTGCACTCGTTCTCACTAAGGCTCCTATATATACGAGCTGGCGCATCAGGCATTTTGTTGCCTTAGGGTTGCCACATGTACCCAGCGCGTTTCTCTGATAAACACACGACAAACATTTTTTTTATCGTCTTACGTTACTTTAGAGTAACTTGTTTTATTATATTTCATAATTTTAGCTAAGTAAACTATGATATGGAAGTTTGTTTAGCGATAAACTGCTATAATCATTCAAGAAGTGATTATAAAGTGTTCACAGACCTTCTATTCTATTACTCTGTATTTGAGTTTTGGCGACATTTTGTAAAAGAAACAGAAACCGCCCTAACAACACAACTTACCCCAGTACATCCATAGGATATCCTCAGAACGAAATGACATCCTGAGAATGTACTGGGGAAAAAATGTGTTTTTAGGAATATTATTGTTGCTTATTGCTCTTATCTTGACCGGATTAGCTTCATATCAAGATTTATTAAAATCATTAGGGAAGCGCTTTCAGACTAAAGGAATCGGGACGTCGGTATGCCTACTCCTTCTGGTCACCTCAATTACGATCCATGCGGAATCATCTGACTGCTCTGAGAAGACAGTTAAAATACATCGAACCCTCACAAATCCAACAACATAAACAGAAAATTAAATTTCACTCAGCTATATTTAAAAAACGCGTAAATGAAGCCAAACACGCCGCATGGATAAAATTTTGCAACTCGCAGACACAAATCTTTGGCACTGCCCAAAAATTCTACAGCAATAAATTCTTCACTCCCACAGAACTGAAACTCGAACGTCCTCCAGGACAATCCTCTAAAAAACAAAATCTAGAATTTCTAACCAAAACCCTTTTCCCACAAACAGCTTATCCACACCACGAAGCACCTTCGTTCTCGGCTCCCTCGGATGTTCCCTTCACGGAGTCTGAGGTTAAAGCCACTCTTTACAGCTTCAACATCAACAAGGCTCCTGGCCCTGATAACATAGATTTCAAAATTCTACGCAACGTGCACAAAACATTACCCCATTTACTCCTGCAATGGGCCAACCTATGTCTCAAACATCAGCACTTCCCAAAAACACTAAGAAGAGGCGAAGTGGTGTATTTCTTGAAGCAAGGGAAATTACCCTCTGAACCCTCTTCCTATAGACCGATCTGCCTCCTCCCCACTTTAGGCAAATTAATAGAAAAACTCATAGTAACGAGACTTAACTTCTTTCTTGAATCAAATAATCTGCTACATCCAAACCAATTTGGGTTCAGAGAGGGCAGATCATGTGACCAAGCCTTGCAAGCAATTAAAAGTTCCTGCGCCGTAAGCTGCAAAGCATCAAACTACACCACTATCGTCTCGCTAGACATTAAAGGAGCATTCGACAACGTGGAGTGGCCAAATATCCTTCGCGCCTTACATGATCTTAACTGCCCGGCTAATCTGGCAGGAGTCATCCGCTCGTATCTTTCTCAACGAAAAATCCTTGTGAACTGGGGTGAGGGCTCCACAGCACCCCCTTAAACAAAAGGTTGCCCTCAGGGCTCATGCCTTGGCCCGATTCTTTGGAATTTAATTGCTGACGGTATCCTCAAGCGCATGAACTCTGCGGGCTTCAACACATTTGCCTATGCGGATGATTTCTCCCTGATTCTCTCGGGTCGTGTCAGAAAAATCCTGGAGGACCAGGCCCAGGAGGCTTTGTCCCTTCTAAGTAAACTTTTAAAGGAATTTGACCTTAAACTTTTCCCCTCCAAAACTAAAGCCTTAACCTTAGCATTTCCTAAAGCCCTCAAACGTAATCGGAATCCCAAGATGCGCATTGACGGCATCAGTGTCAACCATGTCGATCAAATGAGACTTCTTGGCATAACATTTGATCGCCACCTCAACTGGCTGGCTCACGTTAAAGAACTCAAACTCAAAACACAGAGTATCTACCATAGCTCAACAAGAATGGTGGGAAGAAGGTGGGGTATCTCCACCTCTATCCTAAAGACATGGTATAGGACCATTGTTGAAAAGATTTTAACATATGGAGCCGCCATCTGGGGTGGACACCTGCGATCCGACGCCATAACAGGTCTAAACTCGGCACAAAGACCTTTCCTCTTGCAAATTGCAAGAGGATACAAAACTATCTCCACTGATGTCCTCACTGTGATTACTGGGATTCCCCATGCTCATCTGCAGGTCTCTCAAACGTTCATCAAAACTCAAATTCTACAATTAAAAGACCCCGAACTCACAAATATTATTTTCCCACAAACCCCCATTCAATCCTTGACCTGCAGTTGGGATATTCACCCAGGCAAGGATGTTGCTCCAAGTATAACCAATTGTAACAAAAATAGCTTCCTTCCCTCTGCTCCGGTTGCCATCTACACTGATGGTTCCAAGACGGACACCGGGGTGGCAGCCGCTTTCTGCGTGCTAGTACATGGTGTCGCGGGCCATCAGTGGGCATGCAGGCTCGAAGACTTTAACACGGTTTTTCAAGCCGAGATCCACGCTATCGCTGAGGCCATAGAATGGGCCAGCACTTCATACAAAAATCAGCAAGTTAACATCTTTAGCGATAGTCTCTCGGGTCTTCAGGCCATAGCTAGGCATAGGAGCAGACACCCACAGATTCAACACATTAAAAA
This sequence comes from Salticus scenicus, assembly GCA_963930645.1. NCBI lineage: Eukaryota > Metazoa > Arthropoda > Arachnida > Araneae > Salticidae > Salticus > Salticus scenicus. The sequence goes on along the minus strand of CAWVNO010001529.1, from coordinate 807,981 downwards.
ACTTTTATTAAATTCCGAACTAATTTGCTCCCTGGCACACGTTTCTGCCCACAGGGGTGTTGTTGGCAATGAGCTTGCAGATACATTAGCAAAACAGGCTACTAATTTCCCCACAAAATGCTCATCAATTCCTGCACCCCCTTCTTATGTAAAAAGTAAAATTCACAAAATCATAAAGCTTAAATGGCAAGACCTGTGGAACAGCTCCGAGAAGGGGAGACACACCTTCTCCCTGATTCCACAGGCCAGTGCAAACTTCTGGTCCCTATCTCCCCCTATCACTGCTTTTCTTACCGGCCATGGGCCCTTCCCCTCCTATCTGTACAGATTTCACTGCCGACGATCATCCCTGTGTCCCTGTGGAGAGGAGGGTACTCCACTGCATTACTATTTTTACTGTCCACTAACTGAATCAGACCATCTACGAAATCCAACCCCTCGACCCCCTAACTGGCTAAATGAAATAGTAACTAGAAAACCGTTAATTAAAAAACTTAATAATATCTACTCATACCTTATGAACCTTACTAATTTAACTGACTAATATGAAAATATTCTATTAACGTCCTTCTCCAAATTATTAAACCTTATATTTTTTTTAATTTTTTTTTAACGATGTTATCTTTCTCCTTGGTTGTCTGCGGTGCTGCTGATGATCTTCCATGTCCACCCAATCCCAAACCACAGAAGTTGTAGTCTGTACAATTTCTTCATAAGCCTTTATCACCTGTTCAATTGACCCAAAGTTTGAAGTAGCACACCAAGGACGCCCTCAAGTTTTTCTCTCAACAGATTCTTACCAGAGCTCGGTGAGCGGGGGCTGCTCCCTGTTCAATAAAGAGTAGGAGAATCTGCTTCATTAAATGGAGCTCCGGACTATCATCCACAGCATCAACTTCAGACAGCATGCCAATTGTCGCGTGGGACTGGCTGGGTCCGGCATGCTGGTCAACATTGTTCTGTAAATTTATCTATCTGTCATTAATCATCGCCCCCTGTCGCGTGCAGGCAATAAGAAAAAAGCCTGGCGATGAATTCTGTAATTTTTTTTTTTTTTTCCTTTTTTTTTTTTTTTTTTTTTTTTTCTTCTGTTTTTCAATAAACGTCTCGGGACAGCCCACGTGGACTTCGGTCCTAGATAGCTCAACACCGCTCTTCGAGCGGTGAGCCGGGGCTGCTCCCCTGTTTAATCGAAGGAGAGAAATTTAAACGAGTTGAATAGATTTTACGTCGCACTATATTTACGTATGGGCCAATTGTCGACGGTCTGGGAATCATTGTTAAAGAGTCATATAGTCGGAAGCAAATTTATTGAACACTAGCCTACTTAAATTCAACAAAAATTCTTAGCTTACTAATTCCTACTTAAAAGATGGCATCTAATGCTGTTTTGTTAAGTACAATCGGCAGCAAAAGTATCCGAGCACTAGCCTATAGTTCCGATGTCAAAAAAGTACACTTAATACTGTTTTGTTAAATAAATCCTTGTCGAGTCATGTTCTTAGTCAGTCTAAGAACATGATTCGACAAGGATTTATTTAACAAACCATTAATAAGATTACTTTTTTTACATAGGAATTTTTACTAGTTCTCGGATGCTTTTGCTGCCGACTGTACGAACGAGGTTTTGTCACATTTTTGACGGTTTTTGCGCCTTCTTTGGGTGATAATCGCTTTCTTGGCAACTGGTTCTTGGAATTTTGCATTTTTTTTCAATGGTTTGTTTTCTTACCACCAAAACTCCAATAAGAAAAGGCAAACAGAACAGCTTTCAATCAAAAACAAGGATTAGATTACCTGCTTTCCATTTCAGCTAGTGTAAGTAATTGTTTATGTTTCATTTACACCCAATCGAAATATGAAACAGTGATAACAAAGGTGGAGGAAACTTGCCTTGTTGGAGTTGATTTTTCGAATGAATTGGTAGTATGGTGGGGATGTGATGGTTAAAAGCAAAAAGGTTACTAGTCCGGAGTCTACTCTGATATCTCGTTGATGGTACTAATCATCAATGAACCAATCACTTCATAGGAAACTAAAAAAAGGAAGGTTTAAGTTGAATGGTTTTAACGTTACATTACAATTACACAGTTGTTTGTCTGTGATCCAACCTTGGAGATGATTCGTATACTAAGGTGACCAGACCAGCCGTCCTCATTTTTTGAGGACAGTCCTCAGTTTTCAAATTATGTCTTCTGGTACTCAAAGAAAGTAACATATTCTCATTTGTTCTCAAATGTGAACTCCTGTCCACATTTATTCTTATTTTGTGGATTTTTTCCTTCATTTTATTTATTTTTTTGAAATTTAACACCAGTGATTCCACTGTCCTTATTGTAATTCTTAACACTTTCTATGCACTTCTTCACAGTGTAACAAATCATAATCCACCAGTTCACGAATTTGAATCCCATACAGGGTTTATGGATAAAATGCGGCAAACTCCTAACATCTAGGCTGACGAGCGTGACCTGGATTCTAACACAGCAACACCCGTCTACCAACTTTGAGAAATTAACCATTTCAGCCCCTTTTGGAGTTTGATGATGTCCTTTCAAAGTGAAAAATCCAAATTTTTCTAGTGCACAAACAATTGTAGAGGTGTCAGACAAATATGTAGACGAGCAACTTATAAAAATGCTTGATTAAGCATTGACTGTATCAGTTTGTACAGGTTGTTTCAAACTCAGAAACACGAAATTATATTTTAATCTCATATAATATTCCGATACTGAAAACAGAGTTAAAGTGAAAATATTGGAAGTTGAAAATCTCCAAAATAAAATTTTCAAAGTAATCAGTGGTTGTTTAATTCTATAGTAATTAATAACATTTACAATAGACTGCATTTGTATTAAAAGATATTTTTTTCCCCCGGAAGATTTTAATCTTATCAAAACTATACTTTAAATGGTCAGATGAAAAAATCTGATGTGGATAACACATGACTTCCTTTTACAACCATAGTATTCTTTGACCACATTTCATGAAACCATGGAAGCATCTGCGCATGTGCTAACTCAACGAGTTGAATGCTAAAATAGGGGTGACAGTCATCTAACTCAGAGAAAATGAGCAATAACAGAGCGCGGAATTTCTGGATGTTTTCCAAATTTCATGCTGGCATCCCTTCAACATTTTGGACTTACTGCTAGTTTTAGGATATGTGGCCGCACTGTAAGATGCATATTGTTATCAAAACATTCACATTTTTGTGCGAGGTAACCGATTCGTAAATAAGCAGGCAGGTTCCACTCCAAAAGCATTCCTAAAAAAAAAAAAAAAAAAGAAAAGAAAAACTGCTATTCCAACCATGAAAGTCACGATAATAAGGTTATATATACCGCCGAGAGAAATAAAGTAGTTTTTTCAGGAATAGTATACTCCACGGCTTATTACAGAATCTCTCATTGGCAAATGCGCAGCTTAGAATTCAATGAAAATCATTCGAGTGTAGATGGCCCAGTTTTGTTCTCTTTGGTAAATCTCTTTGGAAACGATAAATTTTACCGAATCAATTAAATCAGTTAAAATCGAGAAAGGGTTTCTGGCTATCCCGAAACAATTATTTCCCGCAAATTTGATCACTAATCTCCCCAAGCTGCCAAATTAGTAACCGGCGTAGAATTTTTGTCTTGGCATCGAATTTGGCGATTCGGCGTTCAGTTTGGTGAATTAGCGACTAAATTTGGCGAATATCTGTAGTTTAGGGTTGTCAAAATTTGGAAGCTAGATAAATAATAATAATTCAATAAGAAGAGAGTTCTAGACTTTTCTTGAAAGATTCATTGATTTATAGCGCAGAACTAAATTTTCCGAAAATTCTATAAATGACTCATAAGACTATAAAAAAAGGAAGAGTGATTGTTGATGATTATAGACTAGAACTTCTTTATATCTTTATGAGATACTTTCCATAAGGTATTACAGTAAAAGCGAAAACAATATTGACTTAGCGTCAAATTAAGCATTCAAATGTGGCGAAAAGTGATAATACGGGATATCGGGATTCACAAAATTTGGAAACTTCTTCAATAGGAGTGTAGTTTTGAAATTATGTAATGATGTATTGGTTTATCGCACAGAACGACAGAAATACCTTGAAATTTCCAAAAACCACTGACATTACTCATGAATTCAAATCCCATGGGCCCTCCGTGGCCGAGTGGTTATGTTACCACACTGCTAATCGCCTTCGAGCGTAGGAGAGGGGGTCGATTCCCGCGCTGGCCCTGGGTGTTTTTTCATTTCTTCGCATTGTAATTCTGTCATGTGGCGAGTGGCGTCTGTAATTATCTGACGAAGATTTACAAGAGGACTACGAGTCAAGCATACAAATCTGATGTATATGTTACCAAATTCCATCTAGACTTCTAAATATTCGGTTGTTCCTAATTTAGCGTAGTTTATGCTCTGTAGTAAATTTAATAATGTTTATTGATTTTTGTAGTAAAAAATGACCATTTCATTGAATTATTCACGAACATTAACTAATTTTTGTAGCACGAAAAGAGATTTATTCAAGTGTTTGCTAAATATTAATTAAATAAAATGCATAAGTGGACTAGAACCTGCCTGTTTCTTTAAGAATTACTTTCTACACCCTAGAATGTCGACAACGTTTCTATTAATATCATTACAAGCAATATTTATTCGCTGAATATTCAATAAATGAACGGCATTCGTCGACTAGAACCTGCATATGTCTTTAAGAATTCCTTTCTGCACACAAAAATATCAACAACTTTCATAACAATATCATTATAAGCTCTATCTAAGTGCTGAATATTCATTAAAATGCATTCATCGACTAGAACCTGCTTGTGTCTTTAAGAATTTTTTTTTTTTCTACGCGCTAACATGTCGACAACTTTTATTTTTAATCAATTTCATTGCAAGCTCTATCTACGGACTGATATTGATTAAATGAAGTGCATTCAATGACTAGAACCTGCTTTTGTCTCACAGAATTAATTTCTACACGCTAAAATGTCGACAACTTTCATAACAATATCATTACGGGCTCTATCAGTGCTAAATTCTTTTGAAATCTCTATGATGGTAGTTCATATATTGCCAAAACTTTTGTATTTTTGGTCATTAGGAATATAATTTTCCTAAATATCTCCAAAACGAAAAGTCACATAAAATCCGAAAAGGAAGATGCACAGCTAGATTTTATAACAAACCAATATATCAATTTGCATCGTTCTACGCCCAACCGTTTTTCAGTTATGCAAGATACACATTCACACGCATACGTACGTACATACAGAGGTCACGAAAAATCGTGTAAAGTCGTTGATATCTCCGAAATGGAAGCTGGTGTAAAACTAGACATGATATTCACACGTATAAATTTACAACATTCTGCGATCCTTCATTTTTGAGGTATGCGAAACACAAAATCCATTTCGCAAATCAAGATTATAATATGTACTTCCTTATATTTTGTATAAGGAAATAAATGCACTCTATAACAAAAAAAGCGACGAACCAAGAAGAAGTGGGGACAAAAATTGGTAGATGGGGTGGAATGGGAGGTCCGAATGGGACAAAAATTGGTAGATGTGATGTACATGTGAAGAAAAACAATTGATTACAGTTTCAGAAAATTTGAAAGATTTAATCAAGAGAAAGGGCCTCACAAAGTAAACAAGTCAATAACGCGGTGGTCCACTTCTGGCTCTTATCTACGCAGTTGTGCTTCTGTGAAGTATCGTGCCAAATTCTGTCCAATTGTTGCGTTAGATTGGTGAAATCCCGAGCTGGTTGTAGGACCCCCCTGCTCCAAACGTCCTCAGTGGAAGAGAGATCCGGGGATTGAGCTCAATCCCATTTCACTGAGCCGTCTATTAAGGGTATTTGAAGTCACTGAAGTACCAGTTACACGTAGGAACGACGATAATGATGAATTGGTGCTTGATTCCATCAAAATCTGTATGTCAATTTGTGTCCAGTTTGCATTACTCCTTCTTGGTGCGTCACTTTTTTTGTTATAAAATATATATTGTATAAATGAAATATAATATAATAAAATAAATAAAAACAATATACAAATATTTTATACTAAACTGGATGTTATTGGATTATTAAATACGTTTTAGAAAAAGAAAAAAAAAAGACCCTCACATTGTTTATGAATAATTTATAGAGCCAATAATAAACATCTCGGTCTTCGAAAGAAAGGCAGATTTGAACAGAGATTGCGTTATGAAATTCTGACATGAGCCTTTTTTACTTCCATTACCCTACTATCGTAGGTAATGGAACGTACTACCGTAGGTACTATTGTATTCGGTCTGAAAATTCGATATCGGGTTTTCACCTGATTTACACGTTTTAAGGTCCCCTGAGTCCAAAAATGTGGTTTTTGGCAATTGGTCAGTGTGTATGTATGTGCGTGTGTATGTACAGTCGGTAACAAAAGTGTCCGAACACTGGCAAAAATTCCTATGTAGAAAAAGTACACTTCATACGATTTTGTTAAATAAATCCTTGTCGAATCCTGTTCTTAGTCAGTGTAAGAACATGATCCGATAAGGATTTATTTAACAAAACCGTATGAAGTGTACTTCCTTCACATAGGAATTTTTGCTAGTGTTCGGACACTTTTGTTACAGACTGTATGTGGAGAATCTTCTGGCTATTATAGCTCAGAAACTAATAAAGATAGAGCTACGAAACTTTAGAATTGAAATACGTCTGGTGTACAGATGAAATTTCCAAATTTTGGTGAAAATTGAAAAACTGGAAGTGGGACATCGGAAACCGGAAGTGGGACCGTAAGTCCATATCTCAAAAATGGCTCTAACGATTTTCTTCAAACTTGCTATATAAACACTCTATTAGATGTCCTTTCGAATGATATAGTTTGTTAGTTCAGGAAAATTGATAGGCGTCCTGTATAAATAGCTCAATTTCAGGCCTCGCAAAGGCGTTCCTTTAAAAACGGTTGTACGGATTTTTTTCAAACTCGCCATATTAACTCATTTTTAAATATCCTTTTGTATGTAATTATTGTTTTCCGGTCAATAATTGATTTTTTCTAAAAGTTGGTATCTCAAAAACGGCTCTAACGATTTTCTTTTTAGATCATTTTATGTTTTCTTATCACATTATCTCTCAAAAATGCATATAATACGTGTAATAGTGGGTAATGGAAGTCGTGTGGCTGTTTCACACCAGATTTTTTTTTTTTTTTCCGATTATTATTTTTTCTTTTCAGAAATTAGAATTTTGAGACAAAATACTTTGTATTGTACATTAAGTTTTTAAAAATATACAACAGACTTGGAAAAATGTATATTAGATATAATGTACAAATACATTTCAAAATATTGTTAAACATGCAATATACAAATGCACATCTAATATACTATAATACAAGTAAAAAAATACTGCACACCACTGCCTGATATCGATGTATGAATAGTTTTCGTAATTACATTTTGGTAGATATTTGTGTGGTGTGGATGATTAAGGCTGACTGACTTCTCGAAGGTTCTAGGCCTGGATCGATTGACCACTGTGAGTGAGGGTCTTTCAAAGCCCGTAATTTAGCGAATTTCGAAAAAAAAACATGGAGAACTCCGAACAACTAGGCTTACAAATGCGATATGGCTTCGAACTAAGCACTTGCCATGTCCCCTTTGATAGTAAAATCTCTCGGCCACTGATGTTTTAGTAGAATTTAGTTCGACTATTTTAATCATGTTATTTGGGTATAAAGTGCACAAGGATGGAAATCAAATTGACATGCAAAAATTATAGTGATAGACCCCATAAAAGTAATATCTCATGTTATAGTAACCGCTAATGACTTAAATGTGCGAAGCGCTCAAAAATCTGTATTTTGCTTTTTAACTCATGAAACCATCAAGAATAGACACATCCTTATATTAAAATTGCAATAAAATAGGAAACTAATAAAACGAACATTTTTATTCTCTCTCCCCCCCCCCTCCCCAAGAAAATCCGATAGTGAACTTGAATATTATATATCAGTTTCAAGAAATTCCATTCAAATTTGGTTTATAGAAATACCTCTCATAGTACGCAATGCTTAGGAATACTTTCGGGTGTCCCTGTATACAAACTAGTGATGGTATTTACTTCATTTTCAATGGGGGAACATCCGATAGTAGACTTGAATAACATATTTCAATTTCATGAAGATTTGTATCCAGTAACGGATCCCGGAAAAAAGGGCACCGGAAAAAAGGGCACGGAAAAAAGGGCACCGGAAAAAAGGGCACCCGGAAAAAAGGGCACTGGAAAAAAGGGCACCGGAAAAAAGGGCACCCGGAAAAAAGGGCACCGGAAAAAAGGGCACTTTTTCAATTCGCAAATCGCAAAATAATAAATATCAAATAATGGTATTTAAAATTGGCTTTCAAATTAGACATTTAGAAATTTCAATTGATTTGGTACAACATTCATTTAGTATATACCTCGGGGAAGATGGGGGGAGGGGGAGGGGGAGGGGGGGCAGGAACAGACCGAAAGAAAATAATTGTTTTTACAAAAATTCTTACCGATTTTAATGAAACTTTGTATAATCACGTACAATTTGTGAAAAAAATGACAGTAAGTGTCAGGCAAACTTCGGGGGGGGAGGGGTTAAGAGGGGGGGAGAGGAAAATAAAATTATCTTTTATATCACCGTTTACCGCTTTAATGATATATTCTATAATTATCACTTACTTTCTATGAAGATCACAATGAGTGCATTATATACTGGGGGGGGGGGCAAGGGGGATATGGAAATAGATTTCATTCTTCTTTAAACTACCCTTTTATCGATTCAAAAAACCGTATAATCACGTATAATTTGTGAAAAAAATTACAGTAAGTGTCAGGCATACTTTGGGGGTGGGGGAGGGGTTAAAGAGGGGGAGGGGCAGAGGAAAACAAAATGATTTTTTTATATCACCATTTTACCGAATTAATGATACATTTTATAACTATCACTTGATTTTTATGAAGATTACAATGAGTGCATTATATACCTGGGGGGGGGGCAAGGGGGAACCGATGGAAATAAAATATATTCTTCTTTAAACTACCCTATTATCGATTTAAACAAAAACTTTGTATAATAAAGTACAATTTGTGAAATAAAACACAGTAAGGTCAGACATACTTGAGGGGAGGGGGAGTAAAGAGTGGGGGGACAGAGGAAAATAAAATATTTTTTTATATCACCATTTTACCGATTTTAATGACATATTCTATAACTATGACTTACTTTTTATGAAGATCAAAATGAGTGTATTATACATTTCTTTTCTTTTTTTTTTTGGGGGGGGGGAACAAGGGGTCGCAGATAGAAGTAAAAAATATTATTCTTTGAACTACCGCATCGTCGATTTAAAAAAAAAAAACTTTGTAACTACCCAATTTTCTGCTTATGAAAAATTACAGTGAGTGTACACATATCTGGACGATTTGCTAAGGGGGGGGAGGGGGCAGAGTGAAGAAAATGTTTGTTTTTATATCACCATGCTACCTACTTATATGAAACTTTGCACCACTAAGACTTTTTTTTAATTAAAATTATAGTGAAAGTTAGAGGGGGGGTAAGATAAAGGGGGGGGGGTTAGGAGGGACACATGGAAAATAAAATAATCTTTTCAAACAACACCTATTATCATTATTACATACAAACTTTGAATAAACACCATAAAATGCAATAAACTCGCAACAATTGTTTCGGGTCGAAAAAACACACGACCCTTCATCAGGCGAACAAAGTAAGCACGAGTGCTGCAGTCAAAGCGGCAACGCACGAACACACGCATGCTTCTTTACTAAACACCTATTATCGTTTGTTTTATTGTTTTATTTACATTTTGTGTAAGTACTAATTACTATTAATGAAAAATTATACTGAGGTATGCAAAAATTCAATGTATGATTTAAATGTGTAAAAAAAGTATTTAAAAATGAATTTTCTTCTTTTAATCTGTCTCTTTTGTCCTTCCCCCCATGTAGATATAAAACACTTACACTCTCGTTGACGTTTAGCATCAGTTTTACAAGGAGAAATTTAAAAAAGTGCCCTTTTTTCCGGTGCCCTTTTTTCCGCAATCCGAAAATTCAATACATTGTTAATATCGGACATTAATTAAAAGTTAATATCAAACATTGGTAAAAGATTATTCTAAAACAGAATTTTTTTTCTTTGATCTGTCTCTCCCTCTCCCCTCGTAGAAAAATTTTTGCGATCGTCCATGTTTAACAGGTATTTTACAAGTAACAATTAAGAAAAGTGCCCTTTTTTCCGGATTGCGGAAAAAGGGCACTTTTCTTAATTTTCCTTGTAAAACTCATGCTAAGCATCAACGAGAGCATAAGTTTTTTTATTTCTACGTGAGGGGGGGGGGGACAAAAGAGACAGATTAAAAGAAGAAATTTCATTTTTGAGCAAATTTTTTTACAGATTTAAATCATACATTGAGTTTTTGAGTACCTCCCTGTAATTTTTCATTAATACTAACTGATATTTACACAAAATGTAAATAAAACAATAAACAAACGGTAATAAGTGTTTTTAAAAAAGATTATTTTAATTCTCATTTGCCCCCACTATATTAACTATAGGTAACTTTCACTATAATTTTAATAAAAGGAAAGTGATAGTAGTACAAAGATTAATATAAATATTTAGCATGGTGTTATAAAAACAAATATTTTCTTCACGCTGCCCCCCCCCCCTCGTAGCAATTCGTCCAGATATGTGTAAACTCGCTGTAATTTTTCATAAGCAGAAAGTTGTATATATACAAAGTTTTTATTTTTAATCGATTATATACGGTAGTTTAAAGAATAATATATTTTGCTTTTATCATCGCCCCCTCGCCCCCCCCCCAGATGTGTAATACACTCATTGTGATCTTCATAAAAAGTAAGTGATAGTAATAGAATATATCATTAAATCGATAAAATGGTGATATAAAAAATCATTTTATTCCTCTGCCCCCCACCTCTTAACCTCCCCCTCCAAGTATGTTTGACACTTATTGTAATTTTTTCATAAATTGTACGTGATTATACAAAAATTTTTTAACCGAAAGAAGAATATATTTTATCTTCATCTGCTCCCCCTTGCCCCCCCACCAGGTATATAATGCACTCATTGTAATCTTCATAAAAATAAAGTGATAGTTATAAAATGTATCATTAATTCGGTAAAATGGTGATATAAAAAATCATTTTGTTTTCCTCTGCCCCTCCCCCTCTTTAACCCCTCCCCCACCCCCAAAGTATGTCTGACACTTACTGTAATTTTTTTCACAAATTATACGTGATTATACGGTTTTTTGAATTGATAAAAGGGTAGTTTAAAGAAGAATGAAATCTATTTCCATATCCCCCTTGCCCCCCCCCCCAGTATATAATGCACTCATTGTGATTTTCATAGAAAGTAAGTGATAATTACATAATATATCATTAAAGCGGTAAAACGGTGATATAAAAGATTATTTTATTTTCCTCTCCCCCCCCCCCAAGTTTGCCTAGCGCTTACTGTCATTTTTTTCACAAATTGTACGTGATTATACAAAGTTTCATTAAAATCGGAGTTAAAAGAGTTTTTGAAAACACAATTATTTTCTTTCGATCTGCTCCTGCCCCCCCCTCCCCCCTCCCCCCATCTTCCCCGAGGTATATACTAAATGAATGTTGTACCAAAACAATTGAAATTTCTAAATGTCTAATTTGAAAGCCAATTTTTAAATATCATTATTTGATGCTTCTGCCCCCCTCCCCCTCCCCCCATCTTCCCCGAGGTATATACTAAATAAATGTTGTACCAAATCAATTGAAATTTCTAAATGTCTAATTTGAAAGGCAATTTTTAAATATCATTATTTGATGCTCCTGCCCCCCCTCCCCCCCATCTTCCCCGAGGTATATACTAAATGAATGTTGTACCAAATCAATTGAAATTTCTAAATGTCTAATTTGAAAGCCAATTTTTAAATATCATTATTTGATATTTATTATTTTGCGATTTGCGAATTGAAAAAGTGCCCTTTTTTCCGGTGCCCTTTTTTTCGGGTGCCCTTTTTTCCGGTGCCCTTTTTTCCAGTGCCCTTTTTTCCGGGTGCCCTTTTTTCCGGTGCCCTTTTTTCCGGGATCCAGTTTGATTCATATATAAGCTTTTTTTTTTTTTTTTTTTTTCCCTCGAACACACAATACTGTCAATTCTTCGAGAAAAAGAATGTTCATGTAGTGAAATGTGATAAATTTATTTTTTAATTTCAGTTTGCCCTATAGCTAATGGAATTTGAATATCTAATACTGCTAAAGCAAATGCAATCACACATGTAACTGCTGGCTCGATAGAAGCGTAGAATAGAGATCTGGTGCCAAATCACAGTTATTTGATAAGATCGAAGAATCATAATCTATCTTACTACTCTACCAAAAATACCTGCTGTTGAATTTGCACGTAATTTTGATGGAATGGCTTGAAATCAACATTTATGCGTATTCAAATTAATATTATATTTATAATAATAATAATAATAATAATAACCTGTAAACATGTAAAGGGATCCCGGTTAAAAGGGCGCCGGAAAAGAGGGCACGTTGAGAAAAGGGCACCGGAAAAAAAGGGCACTTTTCCAATTCGCAAATAGCAAAATAATAAATATCAAATAAGGAATTTAAAGAAAGACTTTCAAATTATATTTTTAGACATTTCAATTGATTTGGTACATCATTCACTTAGTATATACTCGGGCTAAAAGGAAGGGGGAGGACCAGATCGAAAGAAAATAATTGTTTTTGTATCACTCACTTACCGATTTTAATGAAACTTTGTATAATCACGGACAATTTGTGAAAACATTACAACAAGTGTCAGATATATTTGGGTAGATGTAATAGGGGTGGGGCAGGGTAAAATAACATGATTTTTTTATATCACTATTTTACTGATATATTGTATAACTATCACTTACTTTTTATGAAAATCACAAATAATGTATTATATACCTGGGGGGTGGGGAAGCGAGGGGGGCGCAGATGGAAATAAAATATATTCTTCTTTAAACTAACCTAATATCTATTTTAAAAAACTTTGTATATTATACCACTTACTGTCTAAAAAAAAATTACTGTGAGTGTTACACATATCTGGGGGCGGGGGGGGGAGGGTAGTTGCTAAGGGAGGGGGATAAAAAAAGTGGTTGTTTTTTCCTCCCCACGCTACCTATTTATATGAAATTTTGTATGAATTTTGTTTTGTTTATCGAATATTTTTACGAGTCCTATATTTTTTTTTTATGTGTATTGAAAAAATTAAAAATAAATAAAAATAAAAATATTCATTTGTTTGTGACAAAAATTTTGTGTCAGTTCTATCTCAAAAACTAATACACATAGTTTCTTTAAATTTATATTTGAATATATCTTGACTAAAATTAGAGCCTATCATATTTTTAACACGCATTTATTAGCTTCACCTGTTATGTAAGTTTGTATGTATGTTTGTATGTTTGTTTGTATGTATGTTTGCATGTTTGTAACCGCTCTGGGAGCAAACAAAAAATCTATATTCATTGTAAAAAAAAGACTTTCCCTACGTGAACACCGTGGCGTTGAGGTATAGTTCCGCGCTACGAACCTAAAGGTCAAGCGTTCGATCCCAGTCAGGGTAGATTTTTTAAAAATGGTTTTTGTTTAATTCTAAATTATTTTAATTAAAGATTTAAATGAATGTAAATATTATGGTGTGTCACTCACACGATTTTCTCTTACCCTGCATTTTAATACTAAGATAGATATTTTGTGTTTTTTAGTTCACATTTCTATAAAGGCGTGTTCTTTAATTTTTTTAAACTATAATATTATATTAGCTTCACCTATATGTATGTTTGTATGTATGTTTGTAACCGCGCTGGGAGCAAACAAAAAATCTATATTGTAACAAAAAGGCTTTCCTTATGTGAACACCGTGGCTGTGAGGTAAAGTGCCGCGCTACGAAGCTGAAGGTCTAGCGTTCGAGCACAGTCAGGGGAGATTTTTAAAAATGATTTTTGTTTAATTCTAAATTATTTTAATTAAAGATTTAAATGTATGTAAATATTACGTTGTGTCACACACACGATTTTCTCTTACCCTGCATTTTAATACTAAGATAGATATTTTGTGCTTCTTAGTTCACATTTCCATAAAAGCGTGTTCTTTAATTTTTTAAAACTGTAATATTTTTTAGAAGGGTATATCTCTCATGTTACATACATTGTTTATAATGAGCCGAAACCTGATACGTCAACAGATGATTATATATCATTATACTGATTCAATCTGTGTGCATATATCGCCCGAATGATATCGATATTGTACTGTAACTCCGTTTACGGGAAAGTTATTTATCAGGTCCTATAGAGTATAAATTCCTAATCTTGATATGTAAAATAGTCATTATACATATATATATATATATATATATATATATATATATATATATATATATATTAGGGTGATCCTTAAAAATTAACATTTAAATTTTTGTATGGGGCACCCCTTATTTTGTTCTATGTATAAAATAATGACTTCCACAAAAATTTCAGAATTTTAAAACAAGTTTTAAGGGTGGATACCGAGGTTTAAAAATTAAAAAATTGACAAATTTGACAGATTTTGTAATCTTATTATAAATTATTATATTTTAATTACATTAAAATCGAGACAGTGTGCATTAAAATATTCAATTTAAAATATTAAAATACACATAACATAAATTTTAATGTTTCGAGCCTTATTTTATGCTCCACATCAGTAAAACACATCAAAAGTAAAAGTAAACGCTGAGAAGAACAATAGATTTCCTTTACGAAAGTACAGCATATTCAGCAGGGACTGCCCATGCCTCATTAAGCGGTGAAAAATGCTGTTTCTGAAAATTCTTGAGTGATAATTTGTACAGTTAGATATGATTACTTTAGTATTATTAAAATCAAGTAGATAGTCGGTTTCCATGGCATGCTGCACTATTTTAGAATGAATATCGCGGTTTTTGAAATTTATTTTACGTTCGAGAATTCAAGTATGAAGGGAACGGCCACTTTCACTAATATAGAGCTGCAATATTTACAAGGGATATTATAAATAACTCCTGTACGGGAAAAGGTGGGGGTATAAAAGTTTTAAAATTAGAAAAGAAATTACGAATCAGAAATTGAGGTTTATATGATGCAGATATATTAACAGTGCGTAAAACTGTAGCTATATATTCAAAGATTTTTCAATAGTACGGAATAGTAATGAAAGATGTAGGTAATTTGGAGGAATTGATATCGTTATTATCAATGTTAAAATCGTATTCATTTACCTTTCTTTTAAGCCAGCGAGAAGAATAACTATCGCGTTTTAAGTCCAAAAAAATTCTTTTTAATTCTAACTGGAAAAGATCTTTAGTACAGCAATATGATTTAGCACTGGGAAGTAAAGTATGAAAAACAGCAGACTTATGCGAAGAGGGGTTCACGGAATTACACGTAATAATTATCCCCTTCACTGGCTTAAAAGAAAATTGAATAAATAAGACTTAACATTGGTAATTATGATATTAATTCCTCCAAATCATCTAAATCTTTCGTTACTATTGCATACTATAGAAAAAATTCTGAATTTATAGCTACATTCTATAAACCTCAATTTATGATTCTTAATTTCCTTTCTAATTTTAAATCTGTTATCCCCCCCCCCTTTTCACTTACAGGGGTTATTTATAATATTACTTGTAAATATTGCAGTTCTGTTTATATTGATGAAACTGGTCGTGCCCTTCATACTCGAATTCTCGAACATAAATAAATTTCAAAAACCGCGATATTCATCCTAAAATAGTGCAGTATGCTATAGAAACCGATTATCTACATGTTTTTAACAATGCTAAAATAATCGTTGGTATATCTAACTGTCCAAATTATCATTCAAGAATTTTCCAGGAAGACTGGTATATGAAACAGAATTTTTCACTGCTTAATGAGGCATGCACAAGCCCTGCTGAATACGCTGTACTTTCGTTAAGGAAATCTATTGCTCTTCTCAGTGTTTACTTTTGATGCATTTTACTGATGAAGAGTCTAAAATAAGGCTCGAAACGTTAAAATTTTTATTACGTGTATTTTAACATTTTAAATTGAATATTTTAATGTATATTGTCTTTATTTTAATGTAATTAAAATAGAATAATTTATAATGAAATTACAAAATATGTCAAATTTGTCAATTTTAGCCTCCCTTAAAACTTGTTTTAAAATTTTGAAATTTTTGTGGAAGTCGTTATTTTATGCATAGAACAAAATAAGTGGGTGCCTCATACATAAATTTAAATGTTAATTTTTAACGACCACCCTAATATAAATATATATAGATTCAATTTGTGTGTCTCAATCGACAGGTGGCGCTGGTTTTACTTGCTTTCTCAGATTTTGCATGTTATTAAACTTACATCAAACTGAATACGGTAAAAATTTATCGCAAAAAAGATTTTTTTTTTTTTTTTTTTTTTTTTTTTTTCGGTTTAGAAAATGGTTTTGTGATGGCCGCAGTATCTTTTTTTTATGTGTATTTACAATAAAGTTACATCACATTTAACAAATTAATGTCTTTCTTTTTTTAGGTGTTTGAACTTTTTTTTTTTTTGCTTTTATTTGCAATTTTAAAATAAATATTGTCCTTTTTTAAAGAATTTTATTTACTTTGCGTGTGCAATGCAATTTAGCTGCAGCTAGAGAAATATCTGTGTATGTATCTCTCTGAATATGCGTGTTGGTATATCTGTGTGTCTGTACTCTGGTGCTCACACTATTGATCCCAGAACAATAAAACTTGGCAGATTGGTAGGTGCGACCCTACTGGTGTGCACCTTATTGAGATTTTTTTCAAATTTTAATCTTAATAATTAATTAATTAATTAATTAATTTTTTAACTTAAAACGTTGGTTTCTCTGTTTTATTTTTATATTAAAAAAAAAAAAAAAAAAAAAAAAAAAAAAAAATAATTTCAAACGTCTGCGCCTCTTAGCAACTGCTGTTACGATGTTTAATTTTTATTTATTTGATTAATTGTTTGGCAACCAAATTCTTTTTTTATTTTATTTTATTATATTTATTAAAATCAAATAGTAATGCGGTAGAAAAAATAAGTATATTAAACTTTAAATAAAAAAACTCATTTAAAACAGTTATGGTTATGCATAATATGTAATTTTTATAGTATAACAACTTTTTATTTTTTAATTTTTTAATTCCTTTGAAAGGGATTTATTATTGTTATTATTATTATTATTGTTATTATCTATAGTACTTATTGAAAAAAATGATAGAACATAGCAGAAAAGATTAAACTAATCTTTTTTTTATTATTATCATTATTTAATTCCTTTTTTTAATGTAAACTTTTATTTATTATTCTGTAGGAATCATTTGATAATACAGTGTAAAGCGCGAGATTTATAAAATACATGCTTCAGAACTAAAATGTTTAATAGATGCTGAGATACAGTCATCTTTAAAATCTTAGTTCTTAAATAATAGTAGACCCACCTGTCATCGATAAATACACAAATTCAAGTGCCCTGGAAAAATCTTTCTTTAAGTAGTGGGAACTTGGATCCGATGTAGTGCGGGCGGCAAAGGGCTGTAGGGACCGAAGTGTAACCGAAGTGATAATATTTTACTGATTTATTATACTGTTCGGAATAATACGTTAATATGGCATAAGGAACGAGGGCTATAAAATACATGATTTTAATCTAAAATATTTAATAGATGATGAGATACAGTCATCTTGAAAATTGTAGTTCTAAAATAATAGCAGATCCACCTGTCATCGATACCCAGGTTGAAGTGCCCGGGAAGGGAAAGACCTTTCTGTAAGCCGTGACAACCTGAACTTGAAGTAGTGCTGAGGGGAAAGAAGATGCTCTGAAACGAGGATTAGAGCAACTTCAATGTTAAGTTTTTAAAGTTTTATTTATAATGTGATATAAAAAATAAATACAGATTCAATTATTTTTAAAATTCATTTAAAAATAGTCACCAGCAAAGCGAGCGTAGCCTGCTGGTAATTAATATAAAGGGATATAATGATTCTTGTGTGAATTTATATATACATATTTATATATACATATAAATGCAATCGAAAGCCAAAATAACCAAAAAGAATTAATATGCTTAATTGAATATCCTATGAATACTATACTAATAATAACAGCTCCTTGAATAATAATAATTAAAGCAAAAAATTTTATTAATTAAGCTATGTTAAATTAATTCATAATAAACTTAACGCAACTTCATTCCTCTTTTATTTTCTTTTAATTATTATGATATATATAGTGTGTAAATGAAGTGAACCAAGATAAAAAGTAAAAAAAATGCAATGAGAAAAATAATAAAAGGACAAATTAAAAATATACTGGCTGAATAGTCATAAGAAAAACCAACTCTTGCGTTCGGTACATACAGACTTACGGGTGTCTTTTTAGATCAAAATCCAGTTACTATGATAGTTTTTTTTTTTTTTTTTTTTTACTTTTTTAAAAAGTTACTATATATTTTTGTCTTCTATACTGAATTTATTCTTACGCTGATAAATTTAAAATCGACAACATGTAACTAGTTAAAAAAATATTTCTTTTCATAAAGATTTTAAAGTTATTCCTCTTTAAAATGTAACATATGAAAAATGAAGTATATTTTTCGAATTACTGTTCTCCTTCATAAACGTATTAATTTTCAAGATTTCAAAATGGCTAAATCCTTCAAAAACCAAAAGTCTAAAATTTTTTGCGAAGCCCATATTTTCTTCTATTGAATATGAAAGAAAGTAACAAGATTTTAATAAAATTACTTTTAACATTTGAAAAAAATGCAAAGAACGTACTCTATTTGATTGTGTATAAAAAATTACCATTCGTAACACCCGAAACCAAACTGTTTCTGCTCGAATCAAAGTATATGAAGAATTATAATGTCATTTAACCACATGAGCTTAATCATATATATATATATATACATAATCAATTTCAGCTTTTATCAATCCACTGCAGGATGAAGCCCTCTCCTAGGGGCTCCAAACTGCCAATTGCCCTGTTGGATATTATAGTATTGGCTCTTATAGGGCAATTGGATATTATAGCTTTGGTGCATATATACATATAGACACTCACACATATATGGATATGGTTGTATGGCTCAATGACGACTGGCTGCTCTAAGGTTCTAGGCCAATAAGGGGAATTCTCTCTGTAAGATTCTCTCTAATGTGTCCCAGCCCCATTTACGTCAGTTTCGGAGAAAACTCAGGAAAACTCCTAACAGTAGGTCGATGACCGTGTCCTGGGATCAAACCTGCCACTTCCCATCTACCAGCTTTGATCGCAGAACCGCTCGGACATAGGGAGTTGAAGAAAAAGAGATTGTTTTTACATCCCTTCCTTCTGTACCTCTGTTATGTCTAAGCTTCGGGTGTTTCTCCACATAACTAGATGATAATTATATAAAACTCTATCTAATTCAGTCAACAAATTATATAAAGCTCCTTTCTTTTTCCCGAAGCGCCAACCCCTCTTTATATATCGAACAACCTCTTATTTTATATATTTATTTATTTCACAATATTTCATTTAAGCAGGATTTAAATAAATATATATATATATATATGGCAAAATGTATTTTTTATTTTCCTTGTCAGCCCCACCTCTTAAAACCTCACTTTGCAGCGATTTTTCTTATTTCTTTAACCAGTAAAACTTAATATAAAATAAAAATCATTATCCCCCCCCCCCCCCCCACGTCCCTCTAGCCCTATCCCCCGACATACATTTACAAATAGTGTACTTTTTCTTTCTGAATCAGTAAATAATAATTGTACGAACAGTTACATGGAACTCAGAAAATAAAAAAGTAAAAAATAAAAAGACTTTTTATTTGCTATCTACCTCTCCCCAAAACCATTGCATATAAATTTAGTCGTCACAATATAAGTTACTATGTAAAAATCATACAAAATTTTATTGAAATTTAAAAAGAAAAAGATTAAATTTTCTTTGCGCACCCCATCCCCCTTCATACTTCAAGTACATTATAATTCTACTGTGCTTTCTGTCAAGTAATAATTATATAACAGACACACATATATATATGTATATTTAAACCAGTAGTAAATCCTATAAAAGTCAACCCCCCCCCCCCTTTTTTTTTTACCTGTATGCCCTCTCGAAATCTAGGTATATAAAACTGATACTTTACTCTTTTATTAGTTTGAAATAATTTAAGAGAGTTTTTCAGAAATCGGGAAGCGATATTGAAATCTGGGAAATACTTGTATCTTTCAATATTTAGGGATTAATCATATCAAACTCAAACATTTAAACAAATCCGTAGTGTGCATTGTATGATAAGGAAAGAAACTATGACAACAAATGCAGTTGAAAAAAATATAGTTTAAAATAATGTTTGCTATTTTTTTTTCCTCTCTAAAATAGTGTTTTAACACAAATAAAGAAAAACAACAACATCAACAACAACAACAATAATAATAATAAAAGGTTTTTTTTTTTAATGTAAATAAATTAATAAAAAAATATTAAAAGACAAATATGAAAGTTTTGCTTTCTAAAATAATTTATTTTAAAATAAATATTATTTTTTTCATATTGTTTTACTTGTATGGAAAATACATGCTTTTAAAGACTTTCGCATTTCTTGAAAATCGAATAAGAAAAGCGATAATTTAACTGTGAATGTTAACATGAATTCTTTTTCTCTGTCAGTCAAAAGTTCATTTATGTTTGAGAACAAATTGTTACGATTGTTTTAAATATTAAGTACGTTTCAGACATGCTAAATATCTTATTATTACACCTGTTACCATTTTTACCGCTTATCATTTTTTCCGTCTATTGTTATTATAAAAGGCAACATTTTCTCACTATTCCAAGAAAGTTTAGTTTAAAGTAATAAACTATCTGCGTTTTCTGTTATTTTAATACCTTTATTTTTTTTTCAATATTTTGGCTTGGTTTAATTGATATCACACAAGAACAAATATAATTATTGATTGCTGGTAGGTTGGTTGTGTTGCATGTTGCATTTGTACTGCGCTATTGGTAAATAGCGACTATTGATTGCAAAAAATAATTTAGGCGTAATACTTAATATTAAAATTAACTTTTGTAGCTATTACGTATTCAGAATCTTAAAACAATATATATATATATATATATATATATATATATATTTTTTTTTTTTTTTTCGTTTTAAAGTAATAATAATAATGGTATATAATATATATATATATATATATATATGTGCTATTTTGCTGAAATGCTTACCAAATACAGAAAACCTACAATTCTTTACTCAATGATATGAGGATAGCATTTAAAAACGTCTTATAACATTTTGAGGTTTTTGCTCTTCTCAAAATAAAAAGTTTCTTTTCATTAACGAAAGCTCTATTATTTCCCCTTATAATACTATCGTAATATTCCTTCTTTTCTTTTGCATCAAATTACACGGTCCTATATTATATTTCAATAGGTATTGTCTATATATATATATATATAAGAGCAGAGTCTGTGTGTCTGTCTGTCTGTCTGTCCGCTATAGAATCCTAGGCCGTTTCACCGAGCGGGACCAAATTTGGCACGGTTAAGGTTTACGACCCGAGAAAGACAACGCCGCAAGCAATTTTACAAAATTCGCTATGGGGCAAAAACAAATAGAAATACAGTTAGGCCGTTCAAAATTGGTACAGACAGGTTTTAATGAAGGCCTTTAAAACCTGTCTGTACCAATTTTGAACGGCCTAACTGTATTTCTATTTGTTTTTGCCCCATAGTCGAATGGGGATATTTTCGAAAGTGTAAAGTTATTAGGAGGGGCGAGAAGGGGGGAGGAGAGAGAGGGGGACAAAAAAATAAAAATACAGTTAGATCGTTCAAAATTGGTATATAGAGGTTCTCGATACTTACAAATCGATTGCGAATGTTTTCGAATTTGTAAAATTATTAGGAGGGGCGTTAAGGGGGGGGGCTATGGGCAAAAACAAATAGAAATACAGTTAGGCCATTCAAAAGGCCTGCAAATCGAATGGGGATATTTTCGAGTGTAAAGTTATTAGAAGGGCCGGGAAGGGGGGGGCAGAGGGGCAAAAAAAAAAAAAAGAGTTAGATCATTCAAAATTGGTACATCGAGGTTTTCGATACCTACAAATCGATTGCGGATATTTTTGAATTTTTAAAATTATTGGGAGGGGCGGGAAGGGGGGAGGGAGCGGAGGGGCAAAAAAATAAAAATAGAGATAGATCGTTCAAAACTGGTGCATAGAGGCTTTTGATACTTACAAATCGATTGCGGATATTTTCGAATTTGTAAAATTATTAGGGCGCTCATATATATGCATTCGCGCGTGCGCATCGCGCACGGGGCTACGCTGCCGAAGGCAGTGGGACCCGGTGCGACATTTTTCCCAATCACAGTTTTATTTTATTTTATTTTATTTTTTTTTTGCCCCCAAGATATCAGCGTAAATTTTCCTAACTATTCAGTGATATGTATAATAAATTTTATTAAAATGCAAAATATAGTGGAATAAACATTTATTTTCTTTCCTTCTGTGCTGCCCCCCCCCCCGACATACGTAACCGTACTATAATTTTTCATTAATAGTAAGTAATATTTGCACGAAATGTCAATAAAAAAATCGATAATAAGTGTTGTTTAAAAATATTATTTAATTGTTTATCGGATCCCGGAAAAAAGACCTCCGGAAAAAAGCGCATTGGGCGATAGCGTAGATAAAGAACATTGAAAATTATATGATACAACAAGGACGTACATTTAAAAATGTTAATAGTCAATGGGTACCGTATGATTTTTCGTTCTTGCTTTAGTTAGATTAAATTTAATAATTTACAAAACGAAAAGAACAAAAAATTTCAATATTTATTATTTTAGAGCTTTGCAAAGGGCAATTAAAAATTTTTAAATTCTTTTCTAGATCTCCTTATTTAATAATTTTACATTATCAAATGCACACGTAATCGGTCCCTCACTCCCCCACTCACCAAATTATGCCATTTTAGCAGCTTTTATGTTTCGAACACACTGTTAAAAATTTCTGTAAATTTAACGTAAATATTTATCCAGAGTTACTATAAATTTATAGTAATTCTTAGTTAAAGTGAATAATCAAGATTCTCAATCATTAGTCTGTATTTTTACGTAATTTTAATATTTAATTTTTTAATTAAAATTAAAAATGACTGTTTCTACTTTAGAAAAAGCATTCCAAGTCCGAAATATATTTTCACCAATAATTAATTAAATTAATATTAGCTATTAAAATGTTTACACATTCATTTTAATAGCTAATATTAATTAATCATTTTAATTAATCATTTTAATAGCTAATATTAATAGCTAATATTAATAGCTAATATTAATATTAATACGTTTTTTAGCGTCTCCGTTAATTTTTCTCTGTAGTTTTACGTAAGACTTAAGATACTAGATTACATAGAGTTTTCTGTTGATATTTTTAACAGTGGGGTGCTTTTTCTAATTCTTTTTCTTTTGAGCTGCACATAGAGTGCTGCACATAGCTGCACATCTCTTCATTATATGTGAGTTTTATAGTTGACGCATATAGCGCGAAAAAAAAGTATAATAACAATAAAGTACAACATAATTATTAATAAAAAATTTCTATTAGAAGCACGGAAAAAATGAAATTAAAGTATACTTGAATTAAAAATAACGTCATTATAATCAATTACAAATTAATATTGATATATTTTTCTCAGAAAACTGGTGTATTTTTTAGCTTTAGCCTACCCTTTTCCCCGGAGTGAATGGGGGAATAAACGAAAACTGGATGGGGATTAATTAACAAAAGGGCGCCTGTTTCCGCAACCGCAAAGATGGTCAGTTGTCCTGTGTAAACTTGATTTTTTACTTCCGAAACATCTATATGTGCCAGTAAAGCTAAACAAACGCGATTAAGTGAACCCCTTGTCAAGGTCAGTCCCTGTCTCTATAGAGAAAAGATAGGATGGCATTTGTTATCCATAGCACAAAAGAATTCATGTTCAATGATTTTTTTAATCGTTTACTGAGGAGAAAAGTACTAATATTTAAAAGGAAACAAGCTAAAAATGATGTTAAAAATACAGACTTATTATTATTTCTATTTAATTTAAATGTATTTATATTTGTATTAGTCTATTTCTTTTAAATCCTTGTTTATTACTGTCACAACAGTAAATTCAATCTTGCACGACGTTGACCGTTAGCAGTAAGGATTAAGGTCAATTGACTACACTATGGACTATAGGCCTATAGATAGAATAGCCTCCATGGAAGGTCTTTCAAAGGGGTGTTAGCCCGCATATACACAAGATTCGGAAAAACACGGAAAACTCCGAACAGGTCTAAGAGCGAGACCTCCAATCGAACCCCGCACTTCTTGTGTGTGAGCACAGAACCGATTTAACACTGGTGGGGCCGTCGAAAAGGAACAAGTTGTTAAAAATTATATTTAATAGGTAAAAAACCGTTGTTTTAGAGGACCAGATCTCATAATTAATATAATTTTAACGGACAAGTGCATACGACACATTTCTACAAGACGTCTTAGGTTACCAATCTATAACATTAATAAATACTCTAAGCGACAAAAAAAAAAAAAAAAAAAAAAAAAAAAATCCGCACTGCAGTTAACCAAGTTACAAATGAAATAAAATATTGGTAACAAACCAAAAAAATATCAATTTTAATTTATCTAAATAAAACTGAGTTCAATTTCGAAGATATTGAATTGTACATACACTGAAAATTAAATAAATAATAATAATACAAATGTGCTAATTTTTATTTACGGCATTTATACTAAAGTTATTCACACATTTTAACTGAATTTATTATCAATAATTGCCAATCCGCCGCGAAAATGTAAACACAGATGTAAATCTAGTTGAATCAAAAAAGAAAATGTATTAATAAGTATATATATTTCTAAATTCTAGAATAAAATATATGAGTATTTCATTTTTGATAAGCAACATTCTAAATTAACCATAATGCAAACTTTAGCTTTAGAAAATATTTACTAGATAATTTATGTAACACAGTTTTTTATTTTTCAATAAAATCCGTAGCTTAAGTACAGACTATGCTAATCTAAGAAAAAAATTGTAAAAGAAATGTTACAACTTTGGCATTTATACAGGTTGAATATTCTTATTAAATACACATCACAATTCACAATATTGATAAATAAACATTTTCTTCTCTAATTTTAATATATTAATCAAATAATTTACCGGTACAACCGGTTTCGAAAGGACGTCGCCTTTCTTCATTAGGTTTAAAAAACACGTGCTACTGCCTTGGAGGCAAAAGCAAGACTTGCTTTTATCTGAGTATTTATTTGCTTTTATTTATTAGACAAGTTTTATTCGTGTAATATAAATATTTATTTAAACAAATAATATAATATAAATATTCTTTTTAATTACTCAGACTTCAAAGAGTAAATTTTAGAAATAACATTACATTAAAACAATGAAGAAAATTTTGTACGCAAATATCATGAATTCCAAAACCAAACAATGATTGTTTCGAATCGAAATAATTAGGCTTGATTCTTATTCAACGTTCTTAAAACATCAAAGAAAGCGGAAGCTTTGCTAATGTCTAACTTTTCATCTGCTGGTGAAAGATCATACTAAATTATTTCGACCCGAAATAACTATTGCTGGTTTTCACATTTTTAATATTTTTATTTATGAAATTCGTCCATTTATCTATTTATCAGTAAATACAAGTATATTGTCGGTATGTTTTCTCTCTCTCTCACTCTCTCTCTCTCTCTGTCTGTCTTTGTAATGCGTTTCTGCTTGCACTCTGCCTTGCTTTTATACCTTTTCGTTTGATAAATGGTCTTGTACAATTATTTCGATTCGAAATGATTGTTACGACTTCTTGAAACTTTATGGTGATCGCAAAGATTTTATTCATTTTATTTTTGAACTACATATCAGTGCATTTTACTGCTCTAGTATGCATTTGTCCCTGGGATCTTTCAGAAGAAAAACAAAAATGAGTGAAGATATCGATTTAACATTTTTCTCACTAACAAAGTGCTTTGACATTTCCAGTATAAATGAGAAAAAAATTTTAATTTAAAATTTATTTGATCGTTATAGGTTTAGTAAATTTAAGTCCGTTTTCATCCACTGAGAAAAAATTCTGTAACTTACATCTAGAATCTAAATTGTGGTTGTAGAAAAAATAGTTCCGTATCATCCTTACAAATTCTAGTCCCCTTGGAAAGCGAGTTCTAGAAACCTCTATCAGTATTCTAGAGCGTTTGCCTATATTACCGAGCGCAAAGTTATTTAAAAATCTCTGCAAATAAATGAGACTACAAGAGGCGGGTTTCAACAACTATAATCTTGGTTTATGACCCAATTCTGAAAAATCAAGCGAGAATTTCTCGCAATACAAAAGATTCAGAATATTATTTCATCATTTAGAATTGTGTAAACTACAAATTCTCGATCATTTCGTCTATTCAGTTTATTGGTGTGCCTTATGCGCATAGTTCAGAAATCTATATTTCCAGTTTAGGGATTTAGAAAATGGCCACTTATCCATTCTAGAAAAAGGCGGTATATTTTTTTCTCAGTGTCCTTGAATTTATAACGCACATTCTTATGGTTACAACAAAAATTTAGGAACAAAATGTAGAAAACTGTAGAAAAAAATTTAAAATTCTTGAAAAAAAAAATTCTTGAGGAATTCCTGTTTTTTTCTGTAAAAATTACTGTGCTTATTAATAACAAAGAAAGATAAAAAAAAAAAAAAAATAACGTTGAAAAGATGCTGCTAAAGTTTAATTATATTCACCTGATTTTTTTAAATTAGTGATTTTCTTTCAAACTATTAAAGCAGTTGTAAAAGAAAAAAATTAATTAATGACTATATAATTAACAATTTCACTATCCTTATTAATTAATTGATTTCTAGTAATGTGATATTATATTTAATAATTTTTTTTATGTATTTTTTCTTCTCCCCCCCCCCCCCTTAGAATTCAGTCGGTTGTATGTAATAAATTTCGTCCCCGTAGTGAAAATCAAAAGGCGGCGCCTATGCTTTCTTTTTTTTTGTACGTATTTGTAAGCTTTTGACTCTGACAAAAATAGCATGGTCGACCTGAGTGTCGGGCCTTTACGCATTATGCTAGAGCCTCTATTGCCATTGCTACTAAAAAAAAAAATATCCGTGCAATAAATAATAATAGCAATAAAATTTTATAATTTTCCATTAAGATGTACTCTAATTTGCAGAAAATGAAAGCTGACAATATAAAATTCAATTTTGAACGATGATATATGATCTGCATTTAACTGTCTATCCTATTTAACTAAAAATAAAAATTATTTTTATTCATCATTATATTTCTATTATATTTCTACATATGGAAGTGAAGCCTTACAAAAACAAAAAATTTTGAAAATACGTTGTTTGGGAGAGATTAATATAGGAGATAATTTCTAACAATTATGAATAAACTGTGACAGGAATAATAATAATAATAAATAATAATAACTAGGTTTTAATAACTAGAAATTTCAGAATTTGGACTTACAAATATATTTAAACAATTAACTTATCAATCAAACCTATTAATGCGCAAAAATCATTAGAATACATTGATAAACTAAAGCAATGTGAAATCAAATGAAAAAATTAAAAACTCATTCACATGGAGCATTTAATTATTTTTTTCAAATTAAAATTTCGAGTTTTAGTAGTTTGAGTTTTAATAGTTTTCGATAAATTTTAATATATTTAATATTGATATATTTTAATGCACATGTATGCAAAATTTCCTAACTCTAGGACTCTAAATCTAAATATTTAATTCTGAAAACAAAGCGGCAACGTTTTATTTGCAGCACTCGTGCCTACTTTGTCCGCCTGACGAAAGATCATGTTTTCTTTCAGCCCTAAATATCTGTTGCGTGTTCTTACATTTTACAGTGTTTATTCAAAGTTTTGTACTTATCACACACATATGGCTAAGGACCGAACTATTACGTTTGGACATCTTTAAATAATAGTAAAAACAGAAACAAAATGATAATATTTTTATGCACAAAAGCATGTCTTTTTACAGAACATGGTATGAATAGTATCCACCAACTGTTTACAAGCCACACTATTGAATTCGGATATATTACGGATTATGGTTGGAATTTCCTGGAAGTGGATATCGGATTTTGATATGCACATTTGAATTAGGATAAATATTAATAAACTATCATGTCTTTATATAATTTCTAAACATTATATATGGGTTTCAAAATGGGACGAATGCATTCTTTCTTTGAATTAAAATGTAGGGTATGAGAAATATTATACAAGAAAGCCAGGTTACAAAGTTTGTCATTAATTTTCGCTTTTTTTTTTTTTTTTTTTTTTTTTTTTTTTTATGGTTTACTTTTGATATTGTTTAAAATTGTGACTGTAATGTCATAATTAACGTTGAGGCTTTTACTCTATGATAGTATGCTACAATTTTAACATCGCACTTTTTAACAATGTTATTTTTATCGTTACCCCCCCCCCCCAATCTCTCTGTCTCTCTCTCTCTCTCCCCCTATCTTTCTTTCTTTCTTTCTTTTTTTTTTTTTTTTTTTTTTTTTTTTTTTTTGTTTGCCGTACATCTCTCGAATACTGCCTGTTATGAAAAGTTATTAATTCTCTAAATTTTTTGGCCATTTTTACCGAGCCGATATTCTATGTTAGAAGCATTTTGTAGAGTGCGTATTTTTTTACCTCATAACGTTCTAAGATTCATAATCTGCAATTGAGTCTTGTGTTTCTTATAGCCCAAAGGGTTGCATATCTCCCATTGGTATTTCTAACATTTGCCATTCTGTTAACCCTTTAGCCGTTACCTATTTTTTTACTCATCCTTTCTAAAACGTTAAGCACATTTGACTACGAACTCTTTTAAATAGGTTTTGAGTAGAAGAGGTATTGCTTTCAAGAACGTTAGTAATTTTTGGGGGGAGCAGGGGCGGAGTGACAAGTGTCAAATCTCATAGATAACAATGCGGTAGATAACAATAAGGAGCTAATCCTGACTCCTGAAGGTCATTGCTGTGAAATTTTCAGACAGTAAATTTTTCTCGTAAAAATATGGTTTGATACTTTTTAGCTGTATTTCGTTTCAGTTGAACTGATTTGATATTTTTAAAAATGCGTCATTTCACTCATGTTTACAATCTTTCTTCCATATAGCAATTAATTTTACTAGAGAAAAATAAGCATTACATCAAAATAAATGAAAAATAAATAAACAATAATAATAATAAATTAAAATTATTTTAGAACTTATTCTCATTTGAAAAAAATCTACAAGTGAGCCAAAAAAATTATTAAAACTGGAAGAATTTATTTATGTGCTGAGAAAAAGGGGATGCAGATAAAATTAAAAAAAAAAAAACTTTTTATTTATATTAGTAATTTAAATAAAAACAAATTATTTAATAAGGAAAATTTGTATTTATTTAATTTTTTCTGGCAATATTTGACAGACTTTCTGTTGCGTATTGCCAAATTTGATTTAAATCATTGCATGACAAATTTTTTATTTTCTTATTTTTAAGTAATTAACAGTTTTGACATGTAAAATCATTTATTAAATTTAACTTAAATGCTTTACGCAAATTTAACTTGCGATTAACAATTACCTTTGATAGCAAACGCAACAACAATAGATTAAATACAATATTTACGAATCAAAAATGAGCCCTATGTAAAAACATCCCAATAAAAAATTATTTTAACTTATTTTGAATAGAAATAGTTAAACAAAATAATTAATCAGGTGCACAGAAAGGAACCTATAGGTAAACATGCCAATGCAAATTATTTTTATTTGTTTTGAGTAGAAATAGTTATACAAAATCAGGTGAATCAGGTGAATGTTTTTAATATGAGTGAGCACGAAAACAGCCCTTTTTTTTCTAATGAAGGTTTGTATTTTTATAGTTTGACACGAAACAATTGTTATTACTAACAATTCGTAGGTTTCAGAAAATAAGGGTGATTTGCTGACAAAGTTGTTAAAATTCAGGCGTTTAGAATATAATTCGCAGAGAAAGTGTGTAAGCTATTCTTCTTCTACTTTGTTACAGGTACGTAAACATTATGTTTTAAACTTTGAATATGACAAAAGAAAAATCAAAATAAAGAAACTCGAAAAAAAAAAAAAAGTATAATATTTATTTAGATTTCACTTTTTTGCTAATTCTTAAATTATCTTCTGTTAAATATTAACAATAAATAAATAAAAATAAAATTTTAATGAAAATTTCTGTTTTCAATGGAATTTTCCCCCTAAGTATACTAAATATTAGTCCAGGCAATTAGAGAATTCACACGGAAAAATTCATGGTGGTTCAAGAAATTGGGATGCTTTATTTACTTCGATTATTTGAATCCGAATTTTTTATTTCTTATCGAAAATTTCCCCTCCAATCCGTGTGTATCAAATCCTTATCCTCGAAAAATTATCTATTAAAAACTATCGCTTTTATTATTTTACAGAAAAAAATACTTAGAAATTCGAAAATGTGTAGAAAATATGCTACAGGTAAGATTTTTTTATGTAAGGTTATGGGGGAAATAATAGGAGAGAGAACCGAGTGTATTCTTACTCGCGTTATGCGGTTATTTCAAATCCGCAGTTGTTCTAGTTCAGTAAATATTACCCTAATTTAAAATGAATTTATTTCTAGAACTATATTCTCAATTTTTCAAGATAAAGTGTCTTAATGCATCAAGAATTATTAGCCCCGATTAATAGGGTTGGTTAGTTGTATGATTAAGGCCGATTGACTCCGTAAGTGTCCTAGGCCTATAGGGGAAATGCCCTCCGTGGGGGTCTTTCTAAGGAGTCCTAGCCCTTATTTACGCGAGTTTCGGAGGAAACCATGGAAAAATGCGAACGGCTAAATCGATGAGTGCGACCTGGGGTCGAACCCGGCACCTCCCATCTATCGGCTTTGAGCGCAGAACCGCTCGGCCGCTGGTGGGCCCCTCGATTAATTGGGAATATATGAATAAGGCATTTCGCTCAGAATTAGTAAAGGCCCCAAAGGTAATGAAAAATTCAAATCGTATAACGATAGCTCTGAGTCTGAAACTATACTACATTTATGATAATAAGCAGTTAAAATACAAACTGGGACTTTTTCATAATATATTACATTAAGATTTATTGCTACATAAGATTAAATTCAGACCTGCAGTTATCGTGGTTGTACATTGAGTACAAGGTAGGAAAAAGGCTCTAGAGCTTATGAGACTAAAAGTATGATAAAATCGGAACAAAATAAATATTTTAATAATGTACACGTTGTGTACTATTTTACTAGGATTTAATTACCACACGGGGCATCAAGTCCAAGATTTTGTAATTAAATTATGAAAAAATTATAGAATAGCGCCCCCCATTGAGCTATGTATGCTGAAATTTAATAGACACCAGTTTATGTCAAACTGCAACTAAATAAAAGTTTTACGAAAATTCTGCTCATTAATTTTTCAATTAGAGCTGCTATGAAAGTTTTTTCGCGTACATAGACAGGCAGGCCTTTTCATAAATGATCAAATCCTCTTCAAGATCTTTCAAAACGTATAAATAAAATAAAAACTGGAAATCGAAATTTTTTATAAGTCCGATATATTTTTCTTATGAAAACGGAAGAAAGTAAAACTCTGGTATATAGTTTATTAAAAATTAAATAATCTGTGTGTCTCTCACGAGGCTTTCTCTTACCTTGCATTTCAAAGCTACACAGATAGATTTTATATTTAGACGTAAATAAATAAGGTAAGATAATGCAGTTCCATCTAGTTTAAAAATAAGCTAAAATCGGTTTACGGAGAGTTTATTTGAAATATAATACTGAGTGAGAGGATTAAAATGGGAGTTTAGGAGGCGGCATTCCCCGCTCCCCTCAACCCCCTGTTTAATTATAATGCCTACATTTATTTAAAAAAAAAAAAAAAAAAAAAAAAAAGAATCTACGCTGTTATCAATTAGCCTTGAAACTTGCAAATTATAATGAACTTTTAAAGTTGCAATCAAGAACCTGTTTCAAAATAAAAAAATTGAATTTCCTGCAGTTTTCTTTTCTTTTCTTTCTTTTTCTTTTTTTGGACGTTATGCTGAAAATTGATATAAAAAAAAGTAAAACGGTAAAAATTTCACTTTCGTGTTCAGGGCACCTCAAGACGTGATATTATACAAAATACGACATTTAGCAAACAAACTTCAAAAAATACTCTATTTACAGTATGGGCATTAAAAATTAATTTTTCTACCTGGACAGAGTTCGTCAACATAGTGAAATATAACAATGCATTTGAATCAATTACATTCAATCGAAGAAAAGTTTATCATAATTTTGGGGTGCTCTGTATACTAGCTACAAAACATATACATATTACGCTGTGTACTTAAATTTAATCTTGGATCAAAAACACTTTTCACAAAATGAAATACAATTCCAGCAATTTAAAACTGTAGCCCCAATGTATCCAAATACTTTGGGTAGCCCTGTATATGAATAATGAATGATATCCATATCACACGCCGCGCAAAATATGCTTTGTTGCATGAACAAAAAAAAAAGTTTATTTCATTTTATTTTATTAAGACAATCTATAGATGTTATACTGTGTAAGAAATTTTGCCCGTAGACTTAATGTGTTTGAAATCTCTTGGATGGCCCTGTATACGAACTCTTTTCATGATCCCAATGAAAAGTTTTATGTAGCATTACTATATGATAAAAATATAAAATACCATCTTCCTACTACTATTTGTTCTTGGGATATGCTGTTAACACACATATACAGAGAGATAGATTAACCGCTATAAAAATATGTTTTTTAGATTCAGGGAACCTTATAACGTGTAAATACAAAAAAAATCTCTATTTCGAAAATTTGACCCTAAGACAATACTTTATCCTTTTCTAACATAAGGATAAGTAAGTAGGTAAATATTTGATGTGGAATTCACACGACCATCCCTTACCCTGAAATTTAATACTATAAATACAGATTAGAGATTAAGCAGTAAAATAACGAAAACTGTTATATAAACTGACATATATTTAAAACTTACTTATATTTAAAAAAAAATTCAAATTAGGTTTCGGAACAACTTTATTTGACAAATGCATTTGCGTGAGGGGTGGTGGGTACACACCCTTTCCCCCTCCCCTTGATTAATGTAACTACTTTTATATAGAATTCAAATTTATTGTCAAAATAAGTTCATTTAAAATTATTACAACTTTCTTATTCATTGTTTCTTGAAACGTACCAATCTTGTTTAAAATTTTCCAATAACAAGCATATCAACTTCAAGAAACGACTGAAATTATTTGTTTTAGAGTTATTCTGAAAAAAACAGAGACAAAGATCAAACACTGAAAACTTGACTTAGGTATACAAGAAACCCTGAAAATTGTGAATATATAAAAACAAGCGATGCATATTTATCTTAAAAAAAAAAAAAGAAAGAAAGAAAGAAATGTATTTATAATATGGGTATGAAGAATTAATTACAATTCCTGTCCAGATTTCCTAGACCTGGTAAAATATTATGGTAAAGAACTTCCTCTAATTACATGCAATAAAAAAGAATGTTTCGCTTAATTATTGGCAACCCTGTATATCGTCTAGAAATTATGGACACACTATAAGTTGCACATAAATACAATCCTTTTTTAATAACACAAGTCAATATAGTTTTTCACTGTGACTTAATTCTTGTGCGTTTATAAGTTAAAATAAAATCCTTCCTTTAAATGGAAAAAAAAAAAAAAAAAAAAAAAAAAAAAAAAAATCAGAATGTAGCGTTACCTCCAGGAAGATATGTCTCAAAATCTAATGAGCACTAATTTATTTCCAACTAAATATAAATCTTGTTGAATTTCGTTCGTAAAACTCGGCGCTAAAAGAATTATGGTAACACGCAGAGAGATTTTCTGTGTTTTTTCAAATCGCTTTCAGGACAACTTGAAATGTGTAAGTTTACCAAAATCAGGAAGTCGAAAGTTTTTACGAATTCATTAGATTCTTCTTGTGCAAAGAAGAAGGTAAAATATAAAAGAGTTAATAAGATATAGTGTTAAAAATTTATATATTGAAATCATTACTGAAATTATGTTTTACATTGAATGTTAAATAATTGCAATCCCTTTTGAAAAGCATTAGAAACAAATACATGTATTTATTATGTAATTAAAAATGATCTTTTCTTTCTATTTTATTGATCGAATAGAAAGAAATCCTCATACATTCATTACTTCCAAAAATAATATGGAGACACTTTGGTTATAAACAGAAAGAATAGTTTGAATAAAGCGAACACCTAGACCTAGAATTTACACCTGGGGAACAAAATTCTTTTGACGAATATGTGACAAGTGTCATCTTACATTGTTAAAACAGATTGCAGTAATAGAACAAAAAAATAGTAAATCCGGGTTGAATATGTTTCGAGAACGGTTGTGGAAAACATCATTTGACGTATTTTCACATAAAATGTATGTGCTTAAAATGAAACATTGCAATTTCAGAAATAGCTTCACAATTTCCCATTATTCAGCAGAGAAGAGGAAATAGCTTTGAAATAGGAAATAAATAAAAGTAAAAAATAAAAATTTTAATTTTGAATCAATAGTAAGAACTAATTTTGTGGAATTTTAAATCTCTGTTTCAACTTTTTTATTATTATTCCATACGTATTTTAAAAGTATTGTCTTTGTAGTTTTGAATCATTGTGCAATTAAAAATAGCAAAATGAAAAATAAAGGAAAATAGCAAAATGAAAATGGGTGTGAACTGCTTAGTTTCTAAGTACTTTTCTGCACATTTGTTCGTTTCCTCTACGATAAATGACAGAACTTTTTCATCAAAAAACAGTTCAAAAAATTCTAAGGGATCATCTGTTGCAGTATCAACTTTTATTCCTGAGTTTCCCGTAAAAGGAAAACGTGGAGGAGCAGGAATAGGGGATGAAATGTCAATTTTAATCCAATTTCTAACAGATTCTAAAGACTCATCTTCTGATTCGCTGTCACTTTCTGATAGAGAAAAATCTTCTGAAAAAATTAAACTTTCAGCTTCTGAATCGGAATTCATTTTAATATTCCGGAGAGCAGAGAATGTAATGCAAGATGAAGAAATCAATACGTGCAAATTAGTAAAATCACTGGCAACTGTCGATTTTCTTAGACTAAGCCGTTAAGGCACACCCCAACACCCCCTTTATGAGAGCAATATTTTTTACCTTGAAAATCTAGTCATTCGATTTTATCTTTACACATTGGTATGTTTTCAGAAAATAAAAAGCGTGTCAATGTATACAGTCTCACTAAAAGTTGTTTCTATGTAGGGCCTTTGTATCAGTTAAAACGAAATTTCTCTTCTGCATTGTATTCAGAAGTACAAAGAAAAATAATCCCGGTTCGTGAAATTGCAAACTTTTTGGAACATTTTTCTTAAAAACACCGGCTTTTCCGAAAGTGCTAGAAAGAATCCTTTTCTACTGCAACTTTACCTGACACAGTAACAGAGTTTTATACATAAGACTAAAAGGGAAATCGCTTTTTCATTGTTTAGGAGAGTTAGTGAAGCATTATCTATTTCTTCCACTAACATTCCTTTCCCTTCCCCAATACCGTTTACTTTGTGAAACATTCTCATCACAAGAGTAATATGAAAAAAAAAAAAAAAAAAAAAACTGTATATTAATAGATTTTAATTGTTTCTTTACGTACACAATAAATTAAACGTACAATTATAATATATATTAAAAAAAAAAAAAAAAAAGAGAGAGAGAGAGAGAGAGAGAGAGAGAGTTCTACGTATTACAACTACGTATATTATATTTAGAGATATGAGCGGGGGAAAAACCCGGGATTAAACCAGGAAATAAACCCGGTTTTTTGGGAAGGGAATTTTGAAAGTTTCCAAAACAAGGGAATTTTGAAAGTTTTCAAAAGTTACAAATTTAGCTTTTTTTTTTTTTTTTTTTTGAGATTAGATATGCTCTAAGGCATTTCAAAGTGTTATCTCACATTTAGATGTTTTTTTTATGATCTTTCAATTTTTAAGTAGTGCTTTTAACGTCTATAAATTTAAAAAGTGCAAGTTGCATATTTCATTAATTAACAGACTGATTTTCTGTTATTGCAGATTGCAGTATATTTATATCTTAGTTCTGACAGCATACACACTGAGTTCAATATAACATTTTTTTTTTTTTTTTTTTTTTTTTCGCAATCGGAGTTTATCATGTTTCAGTTGTATATCTTTAACATTTTATTTCAAAAATAAAACAAAAATGCTTCAAAATTTTCTGCATTTACTAAAACAATCAATAATATTACAACGGAAAATATTATTTCAATTAAAATTTCAACAATATTAATATGGAAAAAATTAAGAAAGAAAGAAATAACAGCCAAATTATTAATTATTAGCTATTGAATATTTTATGTATTGATTTGATGCATTAAAAAATTATTGCTCTAATTCTTAATAACCGAAGAACTCATGTTCGATTTTTCGCCCGTGCTCTTTAACTGATTATAACGAAATTTCATGAACTATTGTGAAATTTTGTTCGACGAATTATAATAAAATTTAATAATTTTAAATTATTCTAACCATAATTTAATTTCATTGTATTATTTTTTATAATATATTTTATTATGGTATTCATTAAAAAAAAAAAAAAAGAAAAAAAGTTCTAAGTTATTTAAATAGGCAGACAAAACTTTATAATTTATTATTGTCAATAACGTAAATGTTTATTTTTTTTACAATTTTTTGTAAAATAATTACATAATTTTTTATATACTTTTACTTAAGCAAATAGAATAAAAATGATATTGAAACAAGTTGTTTGTACACTTAAAAGAAGTGAAATTAAATCTAAACACTGAATATTAGTTTCTTCCCATCAAAGTTTCCAAAGTTCCCAAAATTCCCGGTTTAAACCCGAAAATTCCCATGTTTATTCCCCTGAAGCAAAATTCCCGGGTTTTTTACATCTCTAATTATATTTATTCTTGACTTCAACAATTTTTCAGAGTATAATTATATTAACAAAAATAATTTTATGCGATTAAACGCACAAAATTAATGTATATTCTATTTCGAATTAAATGAAAACTAGAAGAAAGAAATTATTGTTATTAGTCTTTGAGAGATACCAGCGAGTTAAATATATTAACCAATTTTAGCGGTAAGATATAGATATATAGAAATTCCCATTAAGAAAATTCACTAACAGAGCAAGTAAAATATTGTTCATGTAACCGGTGCTTAGTTAAAAAATTGACGTACAATTAATATTTAAATTTAAAATCTTCTTTCTACACCATGCTATTAATAAACTAGTATTGTACTTTAATTAATTTTTTAATGATGTGTAAGGGAGATTTAAATATAAATACATTTAACATATATAAAATGATTGTAATACACACGCAAAAGGAAAATTTCTATCCATTTTAAATATTTCGAAATTAAAATTAGATCAAAAATCACTTTAATTGGGTAAAAATTAATATTACTCCTGCAGAGGGAAATAATAAAGTATATCGAAAGGAAAAATACGCTCACTTTTGTGTAGGTTAAGGTCAATTGACTATGATAGGGTCATAGGCCTATGGGTGGAATGCGCTTTATGTGGGTCTTTCTTAGAGGTACTAACCTGTATTTACATGAGTTTTGAAGAAAACACGAAAAGGCACAGCCCCGTCTGCCAGCTTTGAGCACAGAACAGCTCGGCCACAAGACGTTCAAAGACTCACCCAGGAAAAATAATGTTAAAAAAAAAAAAAATAGAACTTTCATAAATCATTCAAATTCTTTCTTGATTTGCAAATATGTTCAAGAGTATTATACAATTTCAATTTACCTTTTCTGATATAATAACATTACTTACACTCTAATTACTTCCTCTTAGAATAAAAAATCGGTACAGTAGAGAACATAGGAGTGTTACATCTATGCAAATTACGATATTTATGGTTGTATTGAAATTTTACAAAAATACATGTACTTATTCTATAGAAATTTTTAATATAAAAGATTACTCGTATAAAATGAAATATTGTATAAAAATAATGGTATTTTTGAATGCCTTCTTGGCATCTTAAGAGAATATACATATGTGTGTGTGTATGTATGTATGTATGTATATATGTATTTTTTTTTTCTATAATCCACATAAACCATTTTTTTTCTAACTGTATATGTTACAAATGGATGAAAAATCCCAGGCTTGCATATTATTATGTAGATGGAAAGTGCAACAAGTGTTTTCAAGGAGCCGGGTACACATGGTTATCAGGTGCAATGAGTGCATGTGATTAACATTTGATTTACTTGTTGAAATAAAGAATATGTATATTGTAATCAGTGAATTGTTCTATTTATCAAGAAAAAAGTTAGTTTATGATTTTTTTTTTTTTCTGGGTACCCTTATTTTCAGAGAGGATTTTTTTTTTTTTTTTTTTCAAGGGAGCTTTTTCCTTTAGTGAATTTTTCCAGGGTGACTTTTTTTTTTTTTTTTTTTTTTTTTTTTAGTGAAGGTCTTTCGGGATTCTAAAGATTAATTCCGAATAAAACATTGATTGGCATCGACAAGAAACTAACACAACTGCTTCTCGTATGAATAATTTTCGAGATAGAGATGTGAAGTGTGTCTCTACATTGAGGCAATTTATTTACATTCTTCAATGACGTAAACTGAAAATAGGTACTTTTCAAATTGCGTCACATTCCTTGCGTATATTTGATATGCTGTTAAGAAATGTCTCTCATAGTCATAAAGTATAGATTAGATGCAATTCTATTAATAATATTAATTCCAGTGATTCTGTTTATACCATTTTTAATAGCAAATATGCTATAATAATCCTCAATGACACTTTCAACGAATGGAATATCATAATGCAATGCATTTAATTTAATTGCTTGATATGTTTGTTCACAATATCATTTTCTTGAGAAACTTGATTACTTAAACTTTAGAACGGGGTAACTAAATATAAATTCGAAGAGAAAAAAATAGAACTATTGCATTTTCTTTAATTACTTTCCAAGCAAACATTTATGTCAGGTTGGTTGGAGGATTTAAGGCCGATTGACTCCGTGTGTGTCCTAGGCCTATAGGGGGAATGAACTCGATGGGGGTCTTTCTAATGAGTCGTAGCCCATATTTACGCGAGTTTCGTATGAAACCATGGAAAACTCCGAATGGCTAGGTCGATTAGCGCGACCTCGGATCGAACCCGGCACCTCCCATCTACCAGCTTTGAGCGCCGAACCGCTCGGCCCATTTATGTCAGGAAAGTATTGTAATTATGAAAAAATTGGATTTTTAGATTTTAGTATACTTTTACGTTTTAAGGTCTTCTAAGTTTATTTTTGCTGTTTTTACGGTGAGGTATACATGCAGGCGTGTGTCTGTTAGGGAACTCAATAAACGATTGGTTAGATTGAACCGAAAATTGCCAGGTACGTCGCCGTCGTATGAATTGTTTAGATTTTGACAAGTCTGCGGATTTATATTATTTATTTGTGCATTTATTGTTTATAGCGAAAAAAAATAATAAAAATAAAAAATCATTATGTAGGTGCATGATTGAAATTATTGAAAGTGCGATGATGCGTAAACTACTTATTTGACTGAGCTGAAAGTTGGTAGGTATGTTAAAGGTTACATGAATTGTTTAGATTGAGTTTTCCGAACTGTATCGAAAGTAGGCGGACAGATAACTTATTTGCGTCGGTACATTTTTCTCTCTCAAATCAAATTACAACCTACTTGCCCCACTAAATTGAAATACCCTTTGACTTCATCTACATGAACAGATGCTTCATTATTTAATCTCTTTTAAAAAATATTAATACTTGTATGTTAACTTATTATTTAATCAAATTATAAAATTAAATTTGTTTCAAATTGAAATATCTATTAATTTCTTAAATTCAAATACGTAGTTTAATCTTAAGATTCTATAAAAACAACTTTTACATCTGATTTGTCAAATTGGGTATTTGAGAAATTTTATTTATAAAACTGTTATTTATAACTGTGATTAACATAATTTCTCAAGTGAAATGTTAAAGATGCATAAATATGAAATATTTATATTTGTAATACAGTGATGAAATTATTTTTAATGGGGTGTTGTATTGACAAATTTGTACTCTCCCTTAGATTTCACGTCCGTTGGAAGGTAGTTAAAAACTTAGATCGCAATGTCCAGTTTGTCTGAAAATTTGAGTCACACTTACGGAAATAAGGTGTTTCGAATCATATTGAAAGGATAAAAGATGATTTATACTAATAGTGACCGCTGCAAAAATATCAACTCAAATTAATTTGTAAATATTAAACAATACATGAAATAAACATTAAAAATTTTAAAATAATAATAATAGTAATAATAATAATTATTATTATTATTGTGACATAAAGCAAAACAATTTTTCTGCAAGTAAATTCTTATAACAATGTGCACTAGGTTGTTGTGGCAATTACATCTTTTTCTTATACAGTCTATATATCATCACCTCTTGCTTATTTAACTTGCACAAAAGTTAATTCTTATCTTATCTCAGTAAAGGTTTTACCTATGAAGTTTGGTGTGATTTTAATCAGTAGATTCTAAGACGTTGCAAACTGCAAAATCACAAAAGGCGCTGTTTACATTCAATAAAAAAAAAAAAAAAAAAAAAAAAACATATGTTTTCACAAAGGCTGTTTCACATATCAAATTTGGTGCATTTATTCTCTATATAAATTGAGATTTA
This sequence comes from Salticus scenicus, assembly GCA_963930645.1. NCBI lineage: Eukaryota > Metazoa > Arthropoda > Arachnida > Araneae > Salticidae > Salticus > Salticus scenicus. Next base: position 767,009 of record CAWVNO010001529.1, on the reverse strand, counting down.
GCATTCATATTCATTAGGTAAACTGCAACACAGCTTCGCCTCTTATCGGGCGATATGCACTCAAAATGGACGGGCAATATTGTTTCATTGTCGTCCTCTTATTTACTTAGTTTCGTGCAATTATATTAAATAGAATCTGAGATATATCCTTTCCGATTATGAGGAAAAAGGAAAAAAGCACGCCACCTATCTGCAGTAAAGCTTTCAAAGTTAATTAGTTTAATATTTCGCTATGAGCCCTCTCACTTACCGAATTTTGTTCAATTATACCGAATAGAACCTGAGGTGTAACCTTCTCTTATACGGATGAAATCGCACATTATCAGCTATACCTATACCTGTTCAGCGATTCACCAGAAAAGTATCTGCACCGAAAGTTGATAGGCCCTAATTTCTGTCAAGGTGCAACTGCATACAAATTTTTCTGAAACTCTGTGCAGTATTTTCTGAAATGTAGTTTCTACAAAATTTTTGTCACACACATTAACAGACAGATATTTTCTAAAAATTATAAAATCGTGTTCAGGATTTCTGAAATCGTGTTAATCAGTCGAAAAGCGGAAGTCGAAAATTTTTACGAATCTAATACTTCTTTCTACTGAATATAGCAGAAGTAAAAATGTTTAAAAATCCCGATGGCACCGTATATTTTTTGGTTTTGCACATTTTTGTATTCTATAATGTGATTATTATTATCTTTTCTATTTTTCTGTATAATAATATCACACATGAAAAGTATGTTTTTTAAATTACTATGTTGTTAATTTTAATTATTAAACAGAAGATCGTACATAATATGAATACTCTAATTACTTAAAAAAAAAGGGGGGGGGGCAAACACGGATTTTATTTTTCTAAAATTTCGAATTAAGCATTTTACTTTCAATATTTTTATAGACGGTTGGTTTCCATGTTAAAAAATGGCGACATACCCTGGTGAGATAAGAAGTGAGGGACACAATCAGATTATCAATTTTAGAGGGGGGAAGGGTGTAGTGCAATTCAAACATAAGCGTTGAAATTAAAGTGAGAGGTGCGCAATTAGATTGTCTCCGTTTTCGATGGGTATAGGGATTAGACTTCTACAGGAACTCTAAGAATAATTTTTTTATCATTTATTGACTGTGGAGTGTGGGCTCAAAAAATAAGAAGTGCGATATCTTCTAAACGCCTTAATGGGTTGAGCTAAAATTTGGTATATATATGTTATAAGTCACCATCACACAATTTATATGGATCTTGATGATCACAGAACTTAAAGATCTTTTCATGGTTAAAATGAAAAATACTTTATAATTATGAGTCGCAAACTCAAATTATTTACAACGTGTTTCCGTCTAAAATCCATATTTAAATAAGGTATAAATCAGTAGGCACGTTATTGGTTAAGAATGACAGTTCTTTTCAACTGAGAGGCAAAAAAGAATTTTTATATATTAAGGTCTACGGGATAAAACTATTTATGATTCAATTTTTATTAAAATCACAATCAACTGATTTGAAGAAAATCATATTTAGTGAAATTTTATTTTTCCGACTGCGTGAAAATAATGCCTGGACCGGGAGTCGAACCCCGGACCTTTGACTTACAAGGTCAAGGCTCTACCAATTGAGCTATCCAGGCCGACAACCGGTCAGCATTACTCACTCAGACAACCTTAAGGCAGAAACATCTGGTCTATCATTTAGATAGGTCAACAGAAATAAGCCGCAGGTAAAGGAAAACACCATTAAAAATTGGGAAAAAAATACAATTTTTATTAAAATCACAATCAACTGATTGGAAGAAAATCATATTTAAGGTTGTCTGAGTGAGTAATGCTGACCGGTTGTCGGCCTGGATAGCTCAATTGGTAGAGCCTTGACCTTGTAAGTCAGAGATCCGGGGTTCGACTCCCGGTCCAGGCATTATTTTCACTCAGTCGGAAAAATAAAATTTCATTAAATATTTATGATTCGTTTTAATACTGTCAAACTATTAAAAACGCATAACAAAATGATTAATAACAATAATAAGATAAATGTTGAATATGGCAAATTTACTGTTTATTGGTCTTTCATTGAAACGGATAGAAAAAATGTGAATCCTTTAAAAATGACATATAACTTGGGGAAAAATACTACCCTAATACGATTTTTCTTTTTGTTTATTTTGCGGTTTCTCTGATTTAAATTTATTTAAGTAACTCTTAATTACTAGAATTTCCAGAACGTCAAGCGAAGTCACTTCAGATTTTTCCTCGAAATGGTGTTCAAATATTCTATTTGCAGAGTTAATTTTGGTAAAAAAATTATCATTTAGTGAATTAATTTAAATCTCTTAATATTTTTATTCAGTTTATCAGAAACTGTTATTTAATTTTGCATTTGCATATTGGTTAGTAATTTCATTTATGGTTTTCTCGTATTCATTTTATCAGAAATAATTATTGAACTTCGCATGTGTATATCGGTTTCATTTATAGATTTCTAATACTCAAACTCAACCGTTTCTTTCATATCCCGAAGTGATTTTGAAATAGAAAATATTTTAGAAAATTATATGCCATAAAATCCGAACTGTTTCTATTTTACCTTTTTAGAAAAATAATAGTTTAAAAAACAACAGATAATTTTTTTTTCTTTGGGTTTGGGGGGGGGGGGGATTAGAAAAGTTCACTTTATCTACTATTAGTTATATATATATATATATTAATCTGTTTCAAATGTAGTAAGTACAGTCATTTAGAGACGACGCTAATCTATATGCATGTTTATAATATTAATGATTTTTTTCTTTCATTTGTAATAAATTTTTATTGAGAAGATTTAATTGCTTTTCGAGAAATATGAATCGCTTTGAAACAAGTTTTATACATATATGATTCAGTTATGACATGTAGCTAGATTACGCATAGCTGTAACCTAAATACCATTCAGCAACATTAATTTTACTGCCTAATAAATAACACATTCTAAAGATTACACATACACACAGAAGCATGTATATTTTTGGCCATTTATATTTGATGTAAAAATACAACTTTTTTTTTTCCCAAGTATTTTATTCATATGAATGCACTGCTTATCATGACACCTTCTATATTATGGTCTTGGTCAAGAATTCAGGAAATCTAAAGTATTATTCATAATTTCATTTAAAGGAACACATTTAACGCATATTGAAATTTAAGATGACCACAAATGAATATTCTATATTTAGAAGCAAGTTCAAATTTTTGCGTTACTTATAATTTATTATTGATCTTTTCATTTTTTATTAATCTTGATAGATTTTTCATTACATATTATTATAATAATTATTATTTTATTGTTGTTGTTGTTGTTATCTTCTTTGAAAAATATTTTAACAATATTTTCTTTAAACGAGAAAATTAAAATAATATAATACAGATAAACAACATTTTTAAATTAATATTAGTGTTTCCCTATATTTTAACTTTTAAAATTTAATTTCAAAATATTATATTTTTTTATCAGTTTTATTAGTGTCCTAATACCCGAATTTGAAAGAAAATACAATGCTATTTTAAATAAAATTAATATATAAATATATATAAATATACTCTTTTTTTAATTAAAATATATAAGCTGTAACATATATATATTTCATTTTCAGTATAACAAAACAAAATTAGTTCCCATCTCATAAGAGTAAGATTTTCAATTGCACTTCTTATCTGCAATGCATGTGTCGTTACTTTAGAAAAAGGAAAACTATTTGGAATTTTACTTATTGTAAGTTTATCGATATCTCAATAGACACGCGTCAACAGCTCATCTTTATTTTTTGCCGAAAGTTCAACCCCTTGTCAATCACCCAAACCTGCAGGGGGGAAACGATACCTGGGAGAAGCCGTCTTTAACGGTTTAGGAGAAGAAATTCTAGTTAAAGATAAACCGTCTGCAACGGTCTAACTACACTTAAGGATGAGGGGGAAAAGCCGCCTGCAACGGTCTAGCGACAGAAAAGAGAAGCGGAAAAAGCCGCCTGCAACGGTTATAGGGTTAAACTTCATCCTTAAGAAATTGTTAAATTATCAAACATATCACCCTTTCCGTTTCACGAGAAATAAGGATTAGTCACCTACCCTATACCTCTCTGTTTTTCGTTTGTAAGGTAAAACAGAATTAAAATTCATTACCTAAGGCCCATATAAATCTTGAGATACATTTTGTTCCTAGGGGAAGAGGCGTGTGCAGTGTACGCAATATATATAATGCGATTTTTTTCCTGTACGATTATTTCCGTGCGTTTTTTTTTTTTTTTTTTTTTTTTTTTTTTTTCCTGTGGGATTTTTCTTTAATTCGGAGGGTTGGGGAGGGGGGGGGGGAGAGTACGGAATAAAAAAAAAAAAAATCTGTGTTTGGTATTTTTATGCTATTTGTAGTATCTTTAATAAAACCTGTAAGGAAGATGCAATGCACTATACTGGTAGCCATGTTTTTGCAGATATATGTTTATTATGTGTGTGTGTGGAATGGGGGGGGGGGGGTAAAGCAACGGATGGTTTCATTAAAAGTGTATTGATATCAGAACACATAAATATTTTATAAAATTCTGAGAGATCGAGTGAAGCAAAATTTCAATATTCAGAACGTTATAGCTTTTTACTTATACTTTTATTCTTTACTTTACAATATGTGTAGGATCGAAGCTCCGCATTAAAATAAATAAATAAATCATTTATATTTGATATTATAGGAAGCATTCCTAAGAGCAAGCAGTTTCAAATTTTCATTAAATAAACCACTGAAAATAATCTCCATGAATTCAAATTCTACTTAGACTTCGAAGTTTTTGGTTGGATTAGAAAATGTCGACGCTGTAGAGTATTTATTTAACAATATTTACTTTAAGTCTGTAGTAAAAAAAAAAAAAAAAAAAAAAAAAAAAAAGAAAAGAAAAAGAAAAAACTATTTCATTGCACTATCTTGAGAATAATCAATGATAATTGAGTTTGTGTCATAAAAAAGAACTTTATTCAAGTGTTTACTGAATATTTGTTAAATAAAGTGCATTTATGGACTAGAACCGGCTTAATATCTTTAAGTATTACATTCTACATGCAAAAATATCGACAGCTTTTTCAACAATATCATCACGGACTCTATCTATGGACTGAGTATTCATTAAAGTGAATTCGTTGACTAGAGCCTCATTATGTCTTTAAAAATTACATTTCTACATGCAAAAACGTCGACAAGTTCATGCAATAAATTTACGGGCTCTGTCTACGAACTTAATATTCATTAAATAAAGTGCAATTCTCGACTAGAACCTGCTTATCTACTTTCTACACGCAAAAATTTTCACAAGTTTCATAATAATATCATAACGGGAACTACCTACAAGCTGAATATTCATTCAATGTAGTATTTATATATATGTCTTTAAATTGAACTAAGTAGCAATAATAATAAAACATATAGAGAAATTCATTTATTCTTCAAATAAAATCATATAAAATGTCAAAACTAATTAAAAATGCAATCAATCAGCCGACTACTTGTTTAAAGAACCAGAATTAATTCATTTCAAACTTTAATCGATTCCCCCTTTATGTATAATAAAATATTGCTTTCATTATTTTTAAGTTCCCCATAGTATGTGAAACTTGGTTAATCGTGAAATTTTTTGACCCCCCCCCTTTTTTTTTAAACACATTTTCAGATATGAGGCATTCGAAAATATCAAAATGTGTATGGTGTCCGTCTGTAGGATGTCTGTTAGTTTGTTAGTTCGGTATAGTGTGTTAGTATGTTAGACTGTGTACACGATATCTCAGGAACAAATGATCGCAGAAAGGTCAGACCAGTTTTAAAATATTATTTATGACAATGGTCAGAACCCTATTCCTTTGCAACATCCTAATTAAAAAACTTCTGAATTTATTCGAAATTTACGATTTTCTTAACATGGGAAAATAGGGCTAAATTTCACTTAAACATGCATGAAAACAAGTATTTTTATAGAAAAGATGTAAGTACAGCTTTTAAATATCAGTTTTGATGCGGGGATAAACACCATTAACTATAAACACGCTACTTTGAAAACATCAGAAATTACACTGCTCGGCATGAAAATTGCCTCTGACACCATTTCAGCATATTCTTATGTAAAATGACCTCCTGAGATAAAAAAAAAAATCGTGGTAACTGTATCTCAAGAACTAACTGAACAAAATTGAATATAAATTTATTAGTATATGCACTTCGATCTAAATTAGTGCCTAGCGACTTTTGGTGTCCATCGCTCAATAGGTGGCACTGCTTTAGAGCGATTTTTACAATTTGAGGAAAAGCCATTTTTCGTTAACTGCTGCTCAGAATTGCATATAATATGTAATTGCATCTTGACATTAGTTTTTATCAATATTTTGTTCCAATAGTTTAATAGGTTTCGCTGTTTTATAGCAATTTATGCATTTTTTGAGATGGCTATATATCAGGAACTACTGCAGAGAATTGCATATAAATTTATATGTAAATGAACTTCAACTTAAATTAATGCTTATAAACTTTCGGTCTCATCCGTGTAACTGATGTCGCTGCTATCGAGTGATTTCTGTAATTTAAGGGACGGTTATATCTAAGGTTACATTACGTATAATTAAACAGATGCTGATATATGAGACGGCTATTATGAGACATTATGCGGATTTAGTTTGGATTCATATCAACCAAAAAGTAACCTATTATACAGCAAACTTTCCAGAAAAATGGAAGGCTATACCTCAATTTCTGGGGCATAAAACTGTACAAAGCTTGATACGTGAGATAACCAGTGCAGTGTTGTGTAAACTCACGGAAAAAAAAAAAAAAAAGAACTAATTTAAAGTGAAGTTCAATGTCTAAAGAAGGAGTTAGTTTAAGTTTGAGCTTAAATTCATATTTGAAAAAAGAAAAAAAAAAAAAAAAAAAAAAATCTGCTCGATTAAAATTCCTTTTCAAAAACAACGAAATTCTTTAAAGAATCATTTTTATGTCAATTTTTATACATTTTTTCTAAAGATTTTCCCTCTCTCTACGAACACTTTCTTAAATAACTTATATTTTTGTTAAATGTTTCTTAATTAACAGAAAGATTTTTGTTAATTTAATTTGATAAATTAAGAAAATTACAGCAAAACTTTATATAGTGGACACCTCCGAATAGAGGACACCTCAATTTTGAGAATAGTTTTACAATGTCAAACTTCTTATTTGTTTTCTAGTTTTTACTCTTCAAAAACTGATTGAAAAGAATTGACCAGGAGACAAATTCCGTTATCAAGAGCCAGTGGCATAGCATATGTTTGAAGCGAAGCGACTGGGGCGATTCAAAATATGCAACCCTTTTCTTGACCTTGAGTAGCTAGCTATGCATATCCAAATGCTCAGATACAGTGCAACGTTAAGTCAACAAATCGATGTTATAAATTCATATTTTATTTACAAAACTGCATTACTTCTTTTGTCATATATATATATATATATATATATATATATATATATATATATAATAGCAACACCATTAAATCTCATCTGAAGTTTTTACAATTCCATCTCTTAAAATTTAATATAAAGTAGTCAAAGAAATCCATTAGTAAAACGCTTCGGCAGCTCACCTATGAGAAGATCTACTTCAAAAATATTAATATTCATTTCTTTATTATAACATTCTGTGTATATCAAATTTCGTGTGCTTTTATTTTTTAAGTACCAAAAGAAAACCGCAAAAATAATAGGTAAAAAAAAAAAAAAAAAAAAAAAAAAAAAAAACATGGCACATAAGCGTTGTCTATCAAGTGATATACATCAAAATCTAATCAATATCATTTAATATTTATGTTTCAGCTCTACAAGAACTTCCGTGAAATTAGTAAATTATTTCTAATTAAAGAGACCATTTTATTTATACCATACACAGAAAGACGAAGCTTTCTTAGAAAAAGTAAAATTGTGTTTTGCATGTTCCAAATATGTCTAAATTTAATAAAAATATGGTTGCTGAAACTTTTTTCTAATTCAATTCGTTTTTTCTTGTAATATAGGAAAAAGTGGAAAAGAAATTTTTCTAAAATTTTACCTTTACATACATCTTTAACAACACCATTTAATTGAAACTTTGTCTTCAATATCACATCGTTTAGAAGTACAGGGATAAAATTTTAATTAATCTGTCAGCAAAAAACTTTAACATATTATTTTTGTCTCTCAAATGTAGCAAATCTGCTTTTAAAATATTAGAAATTAAAAGTTGCGTCTCAAAATTAAAAATATTTAGACTTGAATAGTATATATGGTCACTTGAAAAATTCAAATGAAAGCAATATTTTTGAAATGGTGAGGTAATTATTGCACTTTAAAAGAAGTATAAATTGTAATTAAAAGATTGCACATTGAAAAGTGCAGGGTTAGGTAAGATTTTGTATAAAAATTACCTTTCATGTTCATTTATATCGTATAGTTAATTACATTTAGATAAATACTGTAATTAAAAAATATATGAATTCATATATAATAATTATTCATTAAAATAAATTGTAATAATCTGTAAAAATATTGTAATGTTCAATTAATTTTAAATTTTATTAATTTGTCATATTATCATTAACTGCACTTATAAATTGTAAACTTAAAATTTTAAATGCTCTTCTAAAAAGTAAAATAAAACTGTTTCTGCTTTAACATTTCTCTCTCTCGTAGCTTTCAGTTTTAAAAACAATTAATACTAAACTAAATGATTGTATGTCTTTGTTACTGTCACTGCTGGAGTCAAGGTTTAGAATAACAACATAACAAGTCACTCACTACCTCCCATGCTGCAGGTAGGACCATAGAGAATGACCGAATTCCCGCCTTTTTTGAAAGAAAAATGGAGAATATCAGGGCCGCGCGAGAGAACAAATAGAACTGATATTGTGTTGTGTGGCCCCCGGGAAATATAGCTGGGCAAAAGAGCTTGTCTAATGTCCAGGAAACATACAGAGTAATTTTCTTGGAAAATCTCATATCTAGAAGTAGAATCATTAAAAGTTACACGAGAGCAAAAAAACAAATTTACACAGTTCTGATATCTATCATTCTGTGTTCATAAAAAGAAAATATATGAAAATAAATCTTGAATGAAATTTCGGGTAGAAGACAATTCGTTTTTTATTTTTGTTACTAACAGTAATATCTAATCAATTATTTCCAACTGCTATGAATCAGTAATATATGTTAAATTTATCCGCCGTTTTGCGGGGGATAATTTTAACCATAATTTTTAAAGTTATCTTCATCTTATTTACATTCTTCAGTGTACTTGAAATTAACTTTTAGGTACATTTAAAGATGCAATACTACAAGAAGTTTACAACTTAAAAAAAAAAAAAAGAAAGAAAGAAAGAAAGAAAGAAACATCATAAAAATTACATTAAAAAATAAATAAATAAATAAATAAATAAAGAAGAAAATAAAATAAAAACCAAAGGATAATACAAGACTAATTTTTCATGATTAGTAATAAAAAGGAAAAACAGAAGAGAGCCAACAACTAATTTTGGTTGGGGCACACACACACCACAATCACTACAAATTTATTGTTTGTTCATTTAAGACAAAAGTTTTCCATTTAAATAAGTATAGATGTAGATAAATATTATGTAAATATATATATATATTTAAAGCTCTAATTAGTTACGAATAATAGCCATGCCATTATTTAAACTCTGAATTTTCGTTACATATATATAAGTCAGCATTTAATGTTAAATAAAATTATATTGAAAGTGCGCTTTCGTCTAAATCCGTTACTAAGGGGACAGACTCGTAAAACAAAATACATATTTAAGTTATATTTTTAAGTGTGTGCGTGCTCCATTGTGTGCCTTAAGTTGGAGGACGATTGACAATGAAGGCCTTGGTGGAGTGCAATAGCTTCCGGGGAAGCCTTTCAAAGGAGCTTAGCCTGTATTTAAGCAAGTTTAGGAGAAAAGTTCCGAATGGCTAAGAGGATAGGCACAATTTGGAATCGAACCCCGCACTTCGCGTCTAACAGATTTGAGAGCAGGATCTCAGGGAAACTTTTTCGGAAAGTTTTATATTTTGAAAGGCTACAAGATTTAAGCATGGGCTTTCTAACGAAAATTTATTTATTTTACTGTGCAATGTAAACATTAAACACGTTATGTTACGTAAATACTTTAAACAGGTTGCACAAATTGGAATTAGCAAATTAAAATACCAATTCCTTATTTTGTAGGAAGCATACATACTATTTATTTAACGAAAAAAAAAAAAAAAAAAGAATCGTAAATGATAAGGAAATCAGAACTGGAAACAAAAATATCTATATTCAATAGAATTTTTTTTATAAATTTAATGTTTAAAATGCTTGGAGGGGGAGGAAGGGCAAACGTCTCCTATTCCGGCCACGTTATGTAATTACTAAGATCGAAAAAAAAAAAATTCACAAAAAATTGAGTTATTATGAGTTTGAGCTTGAAATATTTTTTTCGCTCAAATTCGCGAAAAAAAAAAAAAAAAAAAGAAAAAACGAACTTTGCTCAACTCAAGTTTATAATTTAAAAAACGAGCGAAGTTCAACTCAAAACTCAAAAATTTTGAGCTAAACTCATGAACGCGTTCAAAAGAACGCATTCGGGCACAACACTGCACTAAACCTGAAGCATATTTTTGCATACTTGAAGTAACGCATTACTCCATTGGTTCTCATAATTTTCAGACCATCAGTTTTTCTACTTTAACTGGATACTGATAATAACTATTATTGAGTTAAATACATTTTGTATTATTACTTACAAACTTTGAATAAACACCATAAAATGCAATAGCTTTGACTGCAGCACTCGTGCTTACTTTATTCGCCTGATGAAGGGTCGTGTGTTTTTTCGACCCGAAACAATTGTTGCGTGTTTATTGCATTTTATGGTGTTTATTCAAAGTTTGTAAGTAATAATTTTTACAACGCCAGTTTTGTGGTGCTTCTTTATTACATTTTGTATTAATTTCAATTACATTATTAGAAGACATTCATAAAGTTTTATTTATTTATTTAATTTTATAATTTTATAATTTTATTCATTTATTTTATTTTTATTTATTTATTTTATTTAATTTTTATTTTATTTTTTGATCTGAAAAAAATCGAAAATAAGGTCTTTATTTATTTTTCCTTTATTATTAATAGTATTATTTTTATTATTATTTTCAGTTCACAGTTATAAGGGGACTTCTGTTCGTTTTCTTCTTATATATATATAAGTTCGTCATCTTTTTAGGTCAAGGTAAAGGTAAAAATGCGGAAACTTATTTCTTGAAACCATTTTTTACTGGTTTAGATGTAGAACAAAAGTTTCGGTCATGTTGAAACAATATTACCCCTTCTCTCTCTAAAATCTAACAAAAGTCATTAGAATTCCAAATTCCAAATTTGTGGGTATTCTCTTGGTGTTTATAGTAATCTGCAAAACGTACTAAATTAATCCTACCTTTTACGTAAAACTACTCTCTCCAGATCATCGTATATTTGCCTTTAAAATGTCTGATCCATATCTGCTTTTAAAAGACCTCAGCTCTGTTTTTCATTTTTCTCATATCGTACCAATAACTGTTAAAGCCATTTGATTTATCAAGAATAAAGTATTTTTTAGCCGAAAATGCAACAATTTACCATTTTATATTCTTTTGTTACAAGTTAACACAGACGCTCTTTTCCCTGTATCCCGGAAAAAGGACACCGAAAGAAAGGGCACCGGAAAAAGGGCACTTTTACAATCCGCATATTGTAAAACAATAAATATCAAATAATGCATTTACAGAAGGACTTTCAAATTACATTTTTAGGGATTTAAATTGATTTGGTACAACATTTAATTTAGTATATACCTGGGGAAAGGGGTGGGGAGCTAGAACAAGATCGAAAGAAAATAATTGTTTTTATATCACCTTCTTACCGATTTTTATGAAACTTTGTATAATCACATACAATTTGTGAAAAAATTACAGCAAGTGTCAGACGTACTTTTGGGGGAGTGGGAGGCAGAGTAAAATAAAAATTATTTTTTTATGTCACTATTTTACAGATTTTAATGATATACTAGCGAGCTTCGCCCGCTAGCGGGTCAGTATTTTTAAATGAATTACTATAATTAATGAATCACTAACAGTAACTTTTAGTCTTAAGAAAAGAAAAAAAAAATCATTTCTGATCCGATAAAAACTCGCATCAGGGGGTCGCATCAATTAACAATTAGTGAATACGTCGAGATGAAGAATTTCTGCGTCTAATGGCACCGGTATCATGACGCTGCGATCATTAGAGCCGGAGACAAACCCATTACAACGCGTTTTTCACAGAGACACACATAAACAGATGCGCACAAATCTTAATAATATAAGGAGATTCTATAACTATCACTTACTTTTAATGAAGATCACAGTGAATGTATTATACATTTGTGGGAGGTAAGGGGGGTTCAGATGGAAATAAAATATATTCTTCTTTAAACTACCTTAATATCGATTTAAAAAAAAAAAAAAAAAAAACAGTGAGTGTTACATATATTTTGGGAGTGGGGTAGTTGGTAATGGGGAAGTTAAAAAATGTGTTCTTTATATCATCATGCTACCTATTTATACGAAATTTTGCAAGGCTTATCACATACTTTTTACTAAAATAATAGTGAAAGTTATATATTCTAGAAAAAGGGGAAAAATGTGTGTGTGTGGGGGGGGGGGATAAAAAAGGAAAGAATCCTTTTAAACAACACTTATAACCAATTTTTCATGGTCATTTTCAGCAAATATCACTTACGGTTCATGAAAATTTATAATGGGGTTAAATATTTCTTGGGGAGGGGGGGCAGGAGTACTGAAGGAGAGAAAATGAATGTTTAATCCAATTTCTGCCATAGATGCGTAAACGCACCACTTCAATAAATATTTTTCTGTTATCACTGTCACGTATAAATTTTATTTTATTATTATTTTTAAAGGTTCTGAAAACATCTACAAAATATTAGTAATTGAATTGGATTAAACACTTTCTGTTGAGAAATTTTCAATATACGCTAGTTTTCTAACTTTAAACGATTATTGACAAATTCAGCATTTTGAAAATCTATAATTATTCGATTTAAGATTAATCATGTATGTTTTTATAATGAATTAAATTTGTAAGTTCTGTAAATAAAATAAGAATAAAACAAATGCCATGGAAAAAACTTAAAATTTTGTTTAAATTTATTTCATTTAATATGCACCATTTTATTTCTTAAATAAAATAATTTTTTTCATGCATGAAATATTTTTTGTGTCTTAATGAATGTGATTTAAACATATTTCAATGAAAATAATACCACATTTTACAAAATTTCTGTTCTTGGCCGAAAATGGGTTAATATCCCTTTATTTTGCGTTTTAATAATTTTTTTTTATAAATATCGTTGAATGTTTAGGAAAATTTACATTGATTGTCATATATATCTTGAAGGGCTGGGGGGGGGGGGGAAGGGGGAATGATTGCAAAAATATCTCAATGTTGCCAATTTTAACTAAAATTTCAGCAACTATCACCTACTTTTAATGAAAAATTTCAAAGAGTATTACATATACCTAGAAGGGGGAAGATGATGAGGGAAAATGATTGTTTTAATATCACTATGCTTTATATTTATATTAAATTGTATATAAATATCTCTTATTGTTTATCAAAAATTGCAGAGAGGGTTACACTATCTGGTGAGGGCTAGGGGACACATAGAAAGAATATATATTTTTACTACCCTGTTGTCGATCTAATGAAACTTTGCAGAAATATTGCTTACGTAATTCTTACTGTAATGTTTTATAAAAAGTATCAGTCTCTTTCTTTTCCTAAGTTTGTACCCAAAAATTCAATGTAAATCTGTATGAAAGTGATTCAAAAAAGAAATTCTTCTTTAATATGTCCATTTTGCCTCCTTCCTTCGCCCATGTAGAAATAAAAAACTAACGCTGTTGTTGATGTTTAGCATGACATGTGTTTTACAAGTAGAAATTAAGAAAAGTGCCTTTTTTTCGCATTTTTTACAATTGCTACTTGCAAAATACACGTATGCTTCGAAAATATTTAGCGATAAAGGTGCAGAGAAAAACGAAATAATGTTTTTCATATCATAACATCATTCTTCTTTTCTCTCCCCCTTAGAACCCCTTAAATAATTTTGAAAACATATCTTTTACAAGCTGCTATTGTGAAAAGTGGTTGGAGTTTTAAAATAGGTTGGAGTGTAAAGGTTGATTAAATTTTTCATAAACCAACTATGAGAAAAATGCCAGAGCCGGGAATCGAACCCGGGCCCTTCTGCTTAACGCGCGGATGCTCTTTCACTGAGACACACTGACTGACTAGGCATTTTTTCACATAGTTGATTTATGAAAATTTAAGCAACGTTTACACAACAAGCTATTTTAAATTAATGTTCACGGTTGATAAATTCGTGAACAAAAAATTTCTGAATTGAAATTTCGTGGTCTATGGAGTTGTACAACGACTAATTGTCTTACCTGTTACACCTGCTTTTGCAGAGACGGTGATCTTGCCAACGGTTGTTATGTGAGAAATGCTAGGTTGGTTAACAGTGGCTCCGTGGAAGAGAATTCGCGCGTTAAGCGGAAGGGCCCGGGTTCGATTCCCGGCTCTCGCATTTTTCACAAAAATGGTTTACGAAAAATTTAAACAACCTTTACACTCCAACCAATTTTAAATAAATATTCACGGTTGATGGATTTTTGAACAAAAAATTTCTAAATTGAAATTTCGTGGTCTGTGGAGTTGTGCTACGATTAATACTGTCTCAATTTATTAAAATCACACAATTAACTGATTGGGAAGAAAATCATATTTTTTTAATTCATTTTTCCAACTGGGTGAAAATAATGCCTGGACCGGTAGTCGAACCTCGGATCTTTGACTTACAAGGTCAACGCTCTACCAACTGAGCTATCCAGCCGACAACCGATGGGCACTACTCACTCAGACAACCTTTAGGCAGAAACAGCTGGTCTATCATACGAATAGCTCGTCAGAATAAGCTGCAGGTAATGGAAAACACCATTAAACAATGAGAGGAATAAATACAATTTATTAAAATCACACAATCAACTGATTGGGAAGAAAATCATATTTTTTTAATTCATTTTTCCAACTGAGTGAAAATAATGCCTGGACCGGTAGTCGAACCACGGATCTTTGACTTACAAGGTCAACGCCCTACCAACTGAGCTATCCAGCCGACAACCGATGGGCACTACTCACTCAGACAACCTTTAGGCAGAAACAGCTGGTCTATCATATGGATAGCTCGACAGAATAAGCTGCAGGTAATGGAAAACACCATTAAACAATGAGAGGAATAAATACAATTTATTAAAATCACACAATCAACTGATTGGGAAGAAAATCATATTTTTTTAATTCATTTTTCCAACTGAGTGAAAATAATGCCTGGACCGGTAGTCGAACCACGGATCTTTGACTTACAAGGTCAACGCCCTACCAACTGAGCTTCCAGCCGACAACCGATGGGCACTACTCACTCAGACAACCTTTAGGCAGAAACAGCTGGTCTATCATATGGATAGCTCGACAGAATAAGCTGCAGGTAATGGAAAACACCATTAAACAATGAGAGGAATAAATACAATTTATTAAAATCACACAATCAACTGATTGGGAAGAGAATCATATTTTTTTAATTCATTTTTCCAACTGAGTGAAAATAATGCCTGGACCGGTAGTCGAACCACGGATCTTTGACTTACAAGGTCAACGCTCTACCAACTGAGCTATCCAGCCGACAACCGATGGGCACTACTCACTCAGACAACCTTTAGGCAGAAACAGCTGGTCTATCATATGAATAGCTCGACAGAATAAGCTGCAGGTAATGGAAAACACCATTAAACAATGAGAGGAATAAATACAATTTATTAAAATCACACAATCAACTGATTGGGAAGAAAATCATATTTTTTTAATTCATTTTTCCAACTGAGTGAAAATAATGCCTGGACCGGTAGTCGAACCACGGATTTTTGACTTACAAGGTCAACGATCTACCAACTGAGCTATCCAGCCGACAACCGATGGGCACTACTCACTCAGACAACCTTTAGGAAGAAACAGCTGGTCTATCATATGGATAGCTCGACAGAATAAGTTGCAGGTAATGGAAAACACCATTAAACAATGAGAGGAATAAATAGAATTTATTAAAATCACACAATCGACTGATTGGGAAGAAAATCATATTTTTTTAATTCATTTTTCCAACTGAGTGAAAATAATGCCTGGACCGGGAGTCGAACCACGGATCTTTGATTTATAAGGTCAACGCTCTACCAACTGAGCTATCTCGGCCGACAATCATTGGCCATTACTCACTCAGACAACCTTTAGGCAGAAATATCTGATCTATCATGTAGATACCTCGACAGAATAAGCCGCAGGCATTGGAAAACACCATTAAACAATGGGAGGAAGAAGTACAATTTATTAAAATCACACTATCAACTGATAAAACACTTAAATATTTAAAAAAAAAAAAAAAAAAAAGTTTAAGAAAGTGAGTTTTAAACGGAATTTGATTTAATAAATTTGATTTCATCAGTTTCATCTCTTTTAAACCACTGTGAAGTGGTAGCTTACGCAATGTATATGCTGTAATTAGTGTTGTGTTTTTCTTTCAAATTTTATCTTTTTTTTTTTTTTTTTTTTTTTACATGAACGAATTGGAGCAACACTTTTATCTTTATATATAATTTACATCATAGTATACTTCATAATATATTTCGATAAGAAAGCATTGCTCCTTTGCGCTCACATAAAAAAAAGTAGGTCAAGTCTCTGAAAATGGGGTAATTTTGGCCAAAAATGCAAAATTGTGAATCTTTGGGCCCTTAGGAACGAACAAATACTGGAATAATATATATATATATATAATAATATTGAAACTTAAAATGATCCTTTATTGATTTTGTTCAGTAAAAAAAAAAAAAAAAAAAAAAAAAAAAAAATT
Source organism: Salticus scenicus (assembly GCA_963930645.1). Lineage (NCBI taxonomy): Eukaryota > Metazoa > Arthropoda > Arachnida > Araneae > Salticidae > Salticus > Salticus scenicus. Next base: position 749,958 of record CAWVNO010001529.1, on the reverse strand, counting down.
CTGATATCGGCACATAGTTGATTCCTACTGAACATTTCATGTTATACTTCTCTGAGATGAAAATCGACCCCATTCATCATGGAATTTTAATAAATAATTTGCTCTGGGCCAATTTTTATGGGAAAATATAGAAGAAAGTTTTGTGGTAACGACAATGCACTTTTTTTTTTTCCTTCAGCGAGAGAGAGAAATTATTTTTATTTATAAATTAATTTAAAACAGTAAATATCAGAAAACAACAAGCTTGATATAAAGAGAAGTATCGGCATGGGGCATTATATAGTTGTATATTTACATGAACACACAGTAAATAATTGTTTTAAGCCGTTCATTTATTCTCTTTTAAGTTTTTATATCCATTTTGTACAAGTATAGTCGAAATTTTTTTCTATTCAATTTAATATAAAGATGCATGGATATACGATGTAAAAATTTGTTATAAATTATTTTGCAGTTTTCTAAAATTAACGAACTTTTTACTTCAGTCCTTATTTATTTGTTGTTCAATTTTTAATTATTTTAAATTTCATTAAAAAAATATTTTTCTTTTTATTTTCATCCTAATTATATGTATTTACATATATAAACTTAATTTAATTCATTATGCTACATTTAATGCTCACAGACAAATTGAACTTGATATGATTATTAAATATATTTTGTAATTAATCCCTAACTCCTGTGTATGTTATAGAATCAGTAAGGATTATATTTGTATTCCTATCTAAGTTAAGCAAAGGTAAATGATACTAAAGATATGCAGCCAAATTGTGATTATTCTAATTTTTCTGTCGATGTTTTATTATAAAATTTATTTGTTATTTTCAATAAATGCGTAATAATTCATTAAATACTACTATTTAAAAAATAAAATTATTCAATCTATGTAATGTTTTAATTAATAACATTATGCGTATTCTTAATTTTTATTTTATGAAATAAATAATAATTAAGAGTGCATGTATATATATATGTATATATTTACATGAAATTTCATTTGTATAATTCTGCTCTTGTAAGAATCAACATTGTTTATTAAATTTTGCTTATTCCTCTTCTCATTAAAATATCGTCCATGACTATCTTTTGAAAAAGGCATACCTTATCATACTAAAGAAATTATTCGTGCTATTCTTATACTTTATTTCTCTTCATTTTTTAAATTCCGACTTTTGATATGCATTCGAACATTCATGTGACGAGTTGAATGAAGAAGTAAGTACTCAGCTTCTTACCACCTGTAATGTAAAGAATGTAGATGGATTTTATATAATCGAAAAAGGTACTGGGACAAATTTTAGAATTCTTATCTCTGCAAAGACGCAGGCAAATAAGTATAGGCTGGACATCTGTTAAAGATCTGTAAAAAGATATTTCTTGTTCGGGATTCCGAGAGAAAATGGCGCTCCTCTTCTTTCATATGTGCTAGAAAACCATTAGCTCTAATTATCGAGGCTATTACTTAGGGCCTTAGGGAGTTTTTTCGGTCTTTCTCTTATTGTGTAACTTTGCAAACCTTTCTAACACCATATGTGAAGAAGATTTGAATTCAAAGTCAGGAAGCTTTTAGATTTCTCTTTTTTCTGTTAAAAAAATAATGCCAACTACTCAGTTATTAATTATGAAATAATTAAAATGTTAAAATGAAAATAACAACACATATGATTCATATAAAAACAGACGAATTTATTCATTATAAAATGTCAATAAATAAATCTTGTTCCTTTTCTTCTTCTTCTTTTTTTTTTTTCCTCTTTCAATTTAAAATTTATAAAGTTAAAAAAAAAATATGTATGCGATTTACTTCTTTTCCACTGATTAATTTTTCACCTATACATGTAAAAATTATAAAGTTATGAAGCTTCAAAAGAAATTAATTTTAATAATGCATAAAATTAGCGTTTATTTTAGATAAGGAGAAAAATAGCAGTGCACAATAATTACACAAAGCAGCACATAATAATAATAATCTATATAATATTTCTCTAACGTGGACCAATTTCAATTAATTTTTGTCGAAACGATACGATAGCGGTGAAATTAATAAAATACGCGAGGATAAAAAATATTTAAAAATTAACAATATTTAAGCACGCGGATTCAGCTCAATGTTCTAATAAGAAAACATGACGATATTTGTATGATGACATTATTTTATGTAAAATGTATTTTTAAAAGTTATTTCTTCAGAATCTTTGCATTGTTTCTTATTTTAAAGATATATACAGAATATAAATCATCATCATAAATTGACGCAATCATAAAACGTATAATCAAATTAGGATTTTTTTTTTTTTTTTTTTTTCTTTTTTAACACAAAATTACGCCAAAGTAAATAAAATGGCATTGCACTCCTGGCGATAAAAAGTTAAAAGGCGTCATGGGGGTCCTTTACTAAAACTGTACTGCCTGTGGATGTATGAAAACTGTGTCGTCTACCATGAATTTTATTTTGAAAATTTTCTTTGAATGATTCTGGTTTCATTATTGTACAATATTTATTCGGTTATAATAATAATTTGGCTGCTGGTAAATTAAAATTTTAGTTAGGTGGTGAAATTGGTATAATATTTATAAGTTAAAAAAAAAAAAAAAAAAAAAAAAAACATATAAAAAATTATTTATATAAATAAAGAGAAGTGTATGTGTGTGCGTGACTGTCTGCTCTCTACTGCTCACACTGCCAACTGCACAGCTACAAAACTTGCATATCGATACTTGGGAACCTGTAAGTGTGCACCTCATCCACCTTTTTTCGAATTTGAATTTTTTAATTATTATTATTATTATTAATTTTCAATTTTAAATATTGGCTTCAACGTTTCATTTTTCATAAATTTATTTTACCATTGTAATCGTCTGAGTACCTTAGCAATTGCTATTACGCTATTTATTTTTTAATTAATACATTCATTTGAAAGCGAAATTTTTTTTATCTTTTTAATTTATTATATTTATTGAAAATAAAATGATAATGTAGCAGAAAAAGTTAAGTATATTAAATTAAAAAACTTATAACAGTTATGTTTATCTATAATTTTTATAGTATAACAACTTTTTATTTTTCGTTTTATATATATATATATATATAAATATTTTCTTTTTTAATCTCTTTAAAAGAAAAATCTTTTCCTTACTCCCTCCCCCCCCCTTTTAATTTACATTATTTATCGGGGGGGGGGGATGGTAGTATATAGTAGAAAGGACTAATCCGATTAAAATTTATTTGTTTTCATGTATTTAATTCCTTTTAAATATATTTTTTATTTTATTGATTGAATCAAATTGGTTGGAATAGGGAGCGTTGTTAAAAATATTAGCAAGCCATGGTTTTTCATAGTTAATATTGAAATCATTAAATGCAAAAGAAAAAATATTTTTTGATTATCAAAATTTCACTAACGGGAACAAATTTTAATAAAATTTTGCTAAAACGATGCGGTACTGAAAAGCAAGCATATTTTAAATGTTTTATAGACAGAAGTTGAAATTAGATTTGTATGAAATGTTGGCTTTTTTTATGCATTTCAAGATTAAAAAATACCATATGCATCAAAAAGCAAAAAAAAATTTTTTAAATAAAACATGAATTTCAAATATATAATGAAAATGCAGGTATTATTTAAAAATAATTTTGATTTTTTTTTTTTTTTTTGCCCAGGCTTATTTGGTTATTTTAAATAGAAAATTCATGGAGATGAATGCTACTGAAATTCAAATGAAGCAATTATGCGTTAGGTTACTTTCTATAATTATAATTTTTTTTTTTAAGTAAAGTTTTAACACCAGCATAATTAACATAAGATTTTTGAAAATGTGAAATCTGGTGTAATCATTTATGGTTTAATAAATTTACAATCATCATTCATTAAATCAAAATTTCGGTAAAAGTGGCATAATTTTACGGCATTCATATAAATAAATGGACCAGTCCGATCAAATTTCGGGAAAATGTATAGATATGCCATGGGAAAACACATTTTTTAGACCTATTGTATAAACATAAAAAAAAGTACATACATACATAACAATTAATAAAGGATTTTAAGTTAAAAAAAAAAAAAAAAAAAAAAAACAGAAATAACTTTTTTATTTATTTTTAATTTTATTTATTTTGTAAATTAAGTATAACAACTGACTTTTTAGATTGCAACAGTAGTTGCTACAAATAATAACTTTCCCAACGATTTTATTTATTTATTTTTTGTTATTATTTATCTTTTTTTTTCCATTAAAAAAAGAAAAGAGTCTGTGCTAAATACAATTTAGTTTTAGACAAGAAAGCTTTATTTATATTATTTTATCTTGTTTAATACCAGATATTGCCTTGCCCGACATTCAGCTTTATTCAAGGAGGTCTTTAAAAAAAAAAAAAAAAAAAAATCCACCTTTTTGTCTGTCTGAAAAAAATTGTCCTGTTGTTTCTAAAATTATAGCCTCCCACTAGTGGCTGAGAAATTCTGCCCTCGAAGCTGCAAGACGGGAAGTACTGTGTTCAATCCCAGATTGCACTCGTCGACTTAGCCATTCAGAGTTTTTCGTGGTTTTCTCCGAAACTCGAAAAATTACGTGCTAGAACCCCTTTGTAAGGCTTCCATCTAGGGCATCTCCTTCCTTGGGCTCAGGCCCCTAGTGCAGACAATAGGCCTTAACATAAACATCAACACCCGATAGTGTATTTTTTTTTCCTTTAATGCAAAATTTATGCAAAAATATAAAATTTTCTTTTATGCAAAAATGTTTAAAAGAAACTGATTCTCATCATCAAAATATGAAGTTGTGTTTCTTAGCAACAGTTACTACGTTAATTTTAAACCTTTTTTTACTTTAATTACTTCCGTGGCTATGATATATATTTTTTAAAAATTATATGGACAGTCACAGGTGCCTTCTACTATAATTTTTATTTTATTTTCATTAAATGTTTGTTTAATTGAATGAAAAAGGATATTTTAATTTACGTAAAATTAATATGAAATTTTATCAAATGTACAGTCGGTAACAAAAGTGTCCGAACGCTAGCAAAAATTCCTATGTATAAAAAAGTACACCTCATACGGTTCTGTTAAATAAATCCTTATCGAATCATGTTCTTAGACTGACTAAGAAGAGGATTCGACAAGGATTTATTTAACAAAACCGTATGAAGTGGACTTTTTTTAAATGTGAATTTTTGCTAGCGTTCGTACACTTTTGTTACCTACTGTACGATTGGAGGAATCAGAGGAATTTAAATATTTTCGTAACAAATATCGTAAATTCTTACTATGACATAAAGTACGAGAAATTGAAATTTTAAGTAAAATTATTTACTTACAATAAATAATGTAAATAAAATTTATAAAAAATTGGCCGAAATTAAGTTTAAGGTTTCCTATTGTGTGTATGTGTTAATGCCTGTGTGTTCAAAATGCTACCAGGTCAATATAATCCTTTTGTGAAAAATGGTCATTACAGACACTTGCATTTTTTTTTTTTTTTTTTTTTTTTAAATATTTACTGAATCCTTCCTCTGGCATATTCGCATCCATTCTTTACATAAATTTTCATTCTTTTGTGGAAATATATGAAGAATCATACGTTTTCTCTTTTGTGTTACGATGCGTATTACTAAACGTAGCAACTGCAGAAGGTAGCATTTAAAAACATTAGGCACTTAAAAACATAAATTGTAAAATAAAACAGTTGAGAATCGAAGCATGATAAATTCAATAAGTGTGTGTTTTCTCTCTGTCTTCATGGTTTTTCCACAATGAGACAAAGAACAAAACAACTGCCCAGTGTCCAAAACATTTCGCTTTCGGGAAGCGTGTTTCTAGTGACGTCACAAGATATCCGGTTGGGGAAAAAGTCAGTCACAAGGCGGCAAGCACATCTTCAAAGGGATGACCTTGCCCTTGTATTCTATAGTCCTGGGTTGGAATAGGAGAGGGTAACTCAATGACATTACCTGATGAAAGAAAAAACTGGAGAACGCTTCTAGGAAAAACATTTCCTTCCTAATTCCCTCATTGTCTACACAAAGAAGGATTTCTGTTTATCCATGCTCAAAAAATAAAATTAGCATCCAATCTCCTCCCATCCTCAACTCTTTATTTATTTTTTTTTTATTTAACCATTAATTTTTTAATTTTTATTTACTTATTTTAATTTATTCTTTTTTTTTTTTTTTTTTTTAAATAACTAACATTGATATAAAATCACACAAATATTGAACACGTGAATAAATATATTAATAAAGGCTAAAATTCCTTGTTTAAGACTGAAAAATGTTGGAAAATGAATGATTCTAATATTCAAAGCCCCTTGGGAAAAAAAATATATATATATATATACACATTTATATCTGACGGCGAAAAATGTTATCAGTACCAAAGGTGAAATATATTTTACTCTTGAGATATTTTAGCATAAAATTCGCTAGTAAGAATTCTCAAATTATCCTTTTTCGTTTTACTTTATTTTGTTACCCTTTTTTTTTATATATTTATCGTTGCCATTTTTTCTTGTTGCCATACTTTCCGGTTGCCATTTTTACCGTTTACATTTTAACTAAATTCTATTTTTACCGTAGCCATTCTTTCTGGTATCATTTCTCCCCCCCCCCCTCCTCCCGATTACTATTCTAACTGCAGCCATTTTTACTGCGCACAGACAAAATGAGAATTTGCAAGATTGCAGACCTCAAATAAAAGAAACAAAATAACTGCTTCATAAAATACCCTCTCTCTTTATATCAGTGTTGGGCATAATTGATTAAAAAGTAATTGAATTACAATTGAATTAGAATTAAATTACAATTATTTTACTGTCAATCAATTAAAAAGCACTTGATTACAAATAAATTGAATTACTTATTCAATAACTTGACTTACTTATCCAATTTATTTGTAATCAGTTACTTAATAATCGATTGACAGTAAAATAATTATAATTTAATTGTAATTGAATTGTAATTCAATTACTTTTTAATCAATTATGCCCAACACTGCTTTATATGTATATATATGTTACACAGCTATTTAGAAATAAGTTCTGTGATATAGTTTTATTTTCTGTGCAATTTTTTCCAGTGCAATTTTTTCCGAGTGCGATTGTTTCCGAGTGCGATTTTTTCCAAGTGCGATTTTTTCCGGTGCGATTTCTTCCGTGCGATTTTTTCCGGTGCGATTTTTTCCGCCTCCCATTGCAATCTAAATAAAAATAAAAAATTTGTTAAAATGCTTTATGCTTTTTTTTTTCTTTATTTAAACTTTTCTTTAGTTTAAATTTTAGCTTATATAGTTTCTTCTAATTTTTAACTAATAAACCTGAAAGTTAAAAGTTAAATTTAAAACTAAAATTAAACTTTATTTTATTACAGAGATTAATTTGAGTTATGTAAATTCGCAATTAAAAAGTATCATGTAAAAAAAGAAGTGTTTCATGGATTCAAAAGAACAAGTTTTAGAGGAATGAGCGCTATCTGTTAGAATAAAGAAAAAAGTAATGACCTTTTTATATATATATATATATATATATATACAATAAAAAAAAAAAAATACTTGTCCGCTAATAATTTTGAGCTTTCGACAATCGACTCCTACCATCCCAGAACCTAAAAATGCTAATTTAAAAATCTGAATTTCCATTAAAACATTTTGCCCTCCATCTGCTCCCCCTCCTCCTAATTACTTTACACTTTAGAAAGTACTATTCGCAATCTTTCTCTTACCCCCCAAAACCTAATAATAACAATTTTCAAGACTTTTATCTCTATGTAAAATTTTTGCCCCCCCCCCCTCCCCCAATCTGTCCCCTTATAATTTTACACTTTCCAAAGTATTCACAATTTATTTATTACCCTGAAAAACCTGACGATATCATGTTTCAAGACTGTATCTCTCTTTTTAAAAATTTGTCTCCTCCATCTAATCTGTCCCTGTAATAATTTTGCTCTTTCGAAATTATCCGCAATCGACTCCTAAACTCCCAAAAACTATAATTACCAATTTTTAAAGCTTCAACTCTATTTAAAAAAGTCTCCCCCCCCCCCACCATTTGCCCCCTAATAATTTTAAACTTTCCAAAGTATCCGCAATGTATTTGTTACCCTAAAATCCTAATAACAACTTTCATGGCTTTATCTCTATGTTAAAACTCCTCCCCCTCATCTGCCCTCTTATAACTTTACACTTTCCAAAGTATTCGCAATATATTTGTTATCCCCAAACACTCGATGATACCAAGTGAGTATCTCTATTTTTTTAAATTTGCGCGGAAGTCATCCGCAATCGACTCCTAAGACCCCAAAACTTATAAATACAATTTACCCTAATAATTTTACACTTTCCAAAGTATCCACAATAAAATCTTTACCCTTTAAAACCTAAATAAAATAAAATAAAATAAAATAAATAAATAAAGACTGTAAGCTAGTCTTAAAAAATCCTCCCCTTACCTCCCCCTAAGCCTAATAACTTTACACTTTCGAAAGTATCGGCAAACTATTACTCATCCCCAAAAACATCTTAATGCCAATTTTGAAACCTTTATCTCTATTTCTTATTTTGCCCTCTGCCCCTCCCCTAAATAATTTTACTTTTTCGAAAGTATCTGCAAATGATTCCAACTCCCCTTCCCCCCATCCCGTGCATTTAAAGTCCTCGGTTGACTGTGTGTGTGCTCAAGTCCTCGGTTGACTGTATGTTTGCAAAGTCCTCGGTTGACTGTGTGTGTGTTCAAGTCCTCGGTTGACTGTATGTTTGCAAAGTCCTCGGTTGACTGTGTGTGTGTTCAAGTCCTCGGTTGACTGTTGACTGTATGTTTGCAAAGTCCTTGGTTGATTGTCATTTTACTAAGTCCTCGGTTGACTGTCCGTATACAAAGTCCTCGGTTGATTGTATGTAACGACATTCGGATTACACAGTGTGTATAACAAGTCCTCGTTTGCAGGTGTATTAAAAACATTTACTAATAGATTGAATACATTCGATACTAATTTTTTATTTGTATTGATATTTTCTGAAACATTCCAAAAACTCGATGATACAAAGTTTCAAAGTTGTATCCCTAATTTTAAAAAATTGGTCTCCTCCACCTGTCCCTTCTTCATCTGCCCCCCTAATAATTTTGCACTTTCGAAATTATCTACAAACGACTCCTAACTTTTCAAAACCCAAAAATACAAATTTTTAAAGCTGCATCCCCATAAAAAAATATTTGCTCTCCATCTGCCTTCCCAATAATTTTACACTTTCCAAAGTATCCGCAATCTATCTGTTACCCACAAAAACATAATAATATAAATTTTCAAGATTTTATCTCTACTTTAAAATTTTTGATCCCTCAACCCCATCTGCCCCCCTTCTAAATTTACACTTTCCAAAGATTCACAATCTATTTGTTATACACAAAACTCGATGATACGAAATTTCAAAGCCTGTATCTCTATTTTTAAAAATTTACTCCACCTCTTCTGCTCCCCTAATAATTTTGTACTTTCGAAATTATTCGCAATCGACTCCTAACCTCTGAAAACTTACAAATACAATTTTTTAAAGCTGCATCTCTCTAAAAAAATTCCCTCCCCCCTTATCTGTCCCCTAATAATTTTACACTTTTCAAAGTAACCACAATAAAATCTTTACCCTTTAAAACACTTTTACCCTTTAAAAAAAAAAAAAAAAAAAAAAAAATAAATAAATAAATAAAGACTGTAACCTAATCTTAAAAAATCCTCCCCTTATCTCCCCCTAAACCTAATAACTTTAGACTTTCGAAAGTATTGGCAAACTAATCTTCACGCCCTCCCCCCCCCCCCCCAAAAAAAAAAAAAAATTATATATGTATATACATATATTATTGCCAATTTTCAAAGTTTTATCTCTATTTTTTTATTTGGCCCTCTGCCCCCCCCCCTAAATAATTTTATTTTTTCGAAAGTATCTGCAAACGATTCCTCCACCTCGGGGGGGGGGGGCAGCATGTAAAGTCCTCGGTTGAAATTTTGTGTGTGTTCAAGTCCTCGGTTGACTGTATGTTTGCAAAGTCCTCGGTTGATTGTCCTTTTACTAAGTCCTCGGTTGACTGTGTGTGTGTTCAAGTCCACGGTTGACTGTATGCTTTCAAAGTCCTCGGTTGATTGTCGTTTTACTAAGTCCTCGATTGACTGTCCGTATACAAAGTCCTCGGTTGATTGTATGTAATGACATTCGGATTACACACAGTGTGTATAACAAGTCCTCGTTTGCAGGTGCATTAAAAAGTAATAGGATATTTTGAAATTTTATTTCAAAATATTATTATGCTAACAGATTGAATACATTCGACACTAATTTTTTATTTGTATTAATATTTTTTGAGAAGTCCTCGGTTTGATAGGCAATACATACAGTCCTCGCTTTCCACCTAATACGAGACTGTGTGTGTGTGTGTGTGTGTGTGTGTGTATTATATGTATATATACACGCATTGAGAGAGAGAAAAATAGAGTGAAACAGATTTGAAGCTTATTCCTTTTTTTTTTTTTTTTTTGCATATGTAATATGTATAAATGAAATTAATTGCTTCTCTCCAGTTTTCCGTTAAAGTTGATCTGTAATTAAGATTAAAAAATAGAATTAAGCATTTTATTTTTCGCTTTTAGTTCTCACAAATAATCGCCTGTTTTACAGAAAAACAAGCTTTAATACCACACCACCAATAAATATATTTTAATATTATAAT
>CAWVNO010001529.1:694752-739051 GCA_963930645.1 Salticus scenicus | reverse complement strand
GGTGAACAGAAAAAAAAAAAAAACTTTGAAAATGTATATTTAATACAAATATCATATTTTACAGTCAGTAACAAAAGTGTCCGAACACAAGCAAAAATTCCTATATAAAACAAGTAGAGTTGATACTGTTTTGTTTAATAAATCCTTGTCGAATCATGTTCTTAGACTGACTAAGAACATGATTCGACAAGGATGTATTTAACAAAACAGTATTAACTCTACTTTTTTTATATAGGGATTTTTTGCTAGCGTTCGGTCACTTTTGTTACCGACTGTATATATATATATTAATTTACGCGTTTTAAAGTACCTTTTTTTCAAATTTCAGAACACGTGGTTTTAATCAATATATTTTTTATGAGATATGATATCTTACATTCTTATTTTAAGTTATATTTTAAAGGATTTTAAACTATAAGAAAACTTAGAAAAAATGTGTTTACCTCCTTCATCTAGCATGAATAAGTTGTCATTTTCTAAATCCCTTAACTAGAAATATAGATTACCGAGCTGCGCGAATAAGGCACGTCAATAAGCTGGATAGACGAGATGATCGAGAAATTCAATTCTACACATTTTTAAATGGTGAAACAATATTCTGAATATTCTGAATCGTTTGTATTGTGAGAAATTCTCGCTTAATTTTCTAGAATTAGGTAATAACAAAGATTATAGTTGCTGAAACCCACCTATTGTATTCGCATTTATTTGTAGAGCTTTTTAAATAACTTTACCCTCAGGGATATAGGAAAACGTTCTAGAATTCTAATAGAGGTTACTAGAACTTGCTTTCAAAGACGACTAGAATTTATAAGGATGACATGGAACTATTTTTTTCTAGAGCAAACATTTGGATTCTAGATGTCAGTTACAGATTTTTTTTCTCAGTGTAATTATTATTTAAATACTTTTGGCCCTTTTACATACGAAGATTTTTTGCTATGCACCCAGCATTCTTTATGTTTTCGACTGACTTGTACGTTTTCTTCCACTTGTTGTTGTAATTTCTCATCACCACATTACGTCGAGTTTTCCGAGGTTCTAAGTTATTATATTCGCGCACATCGGAAATTATTTCTGTAGTTTCGCAGACGATTACCTTGCTTGACTATCGCATCGGTAACATTAATAAAAATTCTGATATTGTCTTTATTTCATTTGCTTCTTAAATCTTTGAATTTAACCCGGTAGCTTGAATGTACCGTTCTCAATTTAAAATAATAATAATAATAATAATAAGAACTTATATACAAATGACGAAAAGGAAAAAAAAAAAAAAGAAGAAGAACAATTTAATGATATCAAATATAACCGAACTATAACAGCACTGACGAAAATGAAAAAAAAGCATTAAATTAAATATACATTATGAAAAAGAATAATAAAAAGCAATTTATTTAAATCAAAACTACGCAAACAACCTCAAAACTTTTGAAATACTTGCCGATGTACGCACATGTATTGATGTGGAGACAATCGGAAACCTCGACTTAGGTATGATATGAATTGCAACATCAAGTGCATAGAAACAATCAAGTCATTCAAACTCCTGTGTGCCCAGCACAAAATATTCACATGTAAAATGATTAAAGTAAAGTTATTTAAATGTTAATTAAGAATAACCATTATATTTTATCAAACTGACAGTAAGAATCAAATAGAAAGTGTGGACTAATGAATAAACAAACATAATTACATAATTTTCTATTAATCCATTAACAGATATCTTAACAAATATCTGTTTTTTTTTTTTTTTTTTTTTTTTTTATAATAGAATGGTGAAATGTTTAACATAAGATTATTAGAGTTTGATACACTTTTAACTTACTGGAATACATTTTTACGCAAGAGAGTGGCAAATAAATTATCGACATTCTCTATATACATACACTAATTCACATTAAAAAATAATAAAATTCTCATATCAAATCATTTATTCATTTGAATTGATAGTGTGGCGTTTAATAATTTATATATGATTTGATTTAAAGGGGAAAAAAAAGTATTCTTTCTTTACTTCATGGAATTTTTAAGCTTATGGTGTTTCAGTTTATCAATTAATTTTCGAAGAAATATATTTTTCACATTTATTTCTTCTGTTGCCTGTAGATAATGTCATTTTCGTTTCGAGGCATTACGATTTAAATTTCTTATGTTCTCCATATATCATGTTAATATGAATCCTCAAATTCTTTTCGAAAAACTTGGTTTTTTATACACTTTTTTTTTTTTTTTTAAAGCATAAAGAGAGCAAATAAAATAACCTCAAAATCATTAAAATATACGAAGTATGTAAAGGAAAAAAAAGGAAGGAAATATAAATCAAGTTATGTAATTTCAAGGTAACTGAAAAACTACATTTTCCTTGAGGCAGAAAGTTTTTTTAAGGATAAAAGTATTGATTTATAGCACTATACCTTATGCTTTTCTATTCAATTATCGAGGATTTCATCTTCGGGAAGAGAGGAAAATTGAGTAGATGCCGAAGAATCTTCAAAGAAATTACGTCGGTGATGCCTTAAGTTATATGATTCCTAATATTAATCACATAGTTATTTGAACAATATTATAGTCGTTCTAGACAGAAGAAATAAATTTAGTAATGAGCTACAAAGTTTAATGTGGTATTATTCATGTGATTATCATAAAAAAAAAAAAAAAAAACATTTTTTCTCTTATATACAATTATGTATTAAAAATGATCCAGTTTAAAAATATTTTATTTCGACAAAAAAAAAAAAAAAAAAAATATATATATATATATATATATATATATATATTGACTATACATAAAAAAAAAAAAAAAAAAAAAAAAACGCGTGTATATAATTTTTATCTCGTTTACACATATGCAAGATTCTAAGCATCCTATGTTTTGTATACCTCTAGCATAACATTTTGAAGATTATTCATGTATTTTTCATTTAACAAAACAACCCCCCCCCCCTCTCTCTCTCTCTTATATATAGAATAATTTATTAAAAACAATCCAGTGATTAAAAAAAGTACATAAAATCGTATTAGTTATTTATAAAATAATCCGTATTTATACATTTATTATCGAGTTTATACATATTCGGGGTTCTTAGTATCCTACCTTTAAATACCAGTACCAAAAGTTTTTTTTTTTTTTTTTTTTTTTTTCCGATTAATAACTTGTTTGTTTAGAAATCTCAAAATTGTGCAGATTTTACAGAAATTAAAATATTGTTTCATGTAAATTGCGATTAAGGTTATATTCATTTAAAAAAGTTTTACATGAAAGAAAATTGTTTGAAAACTATTCAAAATACGTTTCTCAATTTTTGTTATCAAATAAGCTTTCAATGTGCATTTTTAAAACTTAAAATTTATATCTGAATTAATGGTGTTATTTTTAATATAGCTCTTTTAATTTTTAAGAGAAAAGTATATATTAGTATTAAAGGGAGGGATATTATTAATAATTAAATTTATATTTGTTAATATTTCTGGCGAAACAGGTACGTTGTATGATTATTAAAGTTATGGGAGATTTATAAATATTTTCTTTCTATCTTTCAGGAACTCAGAGAAAAAAGACACCTGTTCACTTCTAATCTTTTCTTCTTTCATTTCATTCATATAAATAACGGTTCAGAAAATAATCTTTATGAATAAAAAGCTAAAGAATATTAATTTTATGTTTTTAAAGCACTGTCTCCGTTTTTTTAATTAAATTTAGTTAACATAAAAATAATTTCGTAGAACTTTCACTTTCACATAAATTTAATTAATTTTATATGAAGAAGATACAATGTAATTGATTTATTCTAAAAGTAAAATTATCATACAAGTAAAATATTAGCAAGAAACAGCAAAATGTGACAAAAATAATTTGAGACATGCATATTGTTTTTTAAATTAGATAAAAGCAGATTTTTATAAAATGATTATTACTTCTTTGCTTCTCAGTTGCATAATATTATAATGTATATATATATATATATATATATATATACATTTCGAAAATATTACTGCAAGTTTATAAATTAGATAATGCGTACAATTCAATAGAAAAATAGAAAAATTCAAAATATTAAAGTTTTGCTAAATTCTTGAAACACAATCATGAATTCATTGGTTTCCTTGTGCTTTATTATTTTTAATTTGTTGTTAAGTTTTAATTTTAAGCAATAACTGTAGTAAAATCAAGATAGGTATTTTGCACAATCTGTCCTTACAAGGTTGTTATGATGCCGCTCACAGGTAGGAGAGATTGTTATTAATAATTATTACAACTATATCGTTAACAATAATAATCGTACTTAAATTAACATATTGTAACCTTTCTTTAAACAAATGATATTGTATCATGAATGAATATTTCAACCTAATAATTAAAGAATCAGAAAAATAAAAGATAATTTAAAAGGTTTTTAAAACTTTTCATTCAATAAACAAACAAAATAATAATAATAATAATAATAATCCAGCATAAAATTACAAAATAACAGTGATAACAATAACAGTAATAACAATAGTAATGTCAATAACAATAATATAAAATTACAAAGTAAGTCACTAGATAAAACCTCCAAATTAAAACTAGTAATTTTAATTTTCTGTTTCAATGTTTTCTTGTTTGCTGACCGAAGCTGTCATTGTCCGCAACCGATATATATTTATCTTCGTAATTAGTACAGCTATCGTGTAATCACATACGATAAGTAAGATATTTAATACAGTCCAGTCATTAATCAAGTTGTTTCCTAGTACAGTTCCAAATATCCAATGCACACAGTATCTTGTCATTGCGAAAAAGCTGTGTAATATCTCCTAGAATGGAAATTTATGGAAATAATGCGAAATCTCTCCTAAGCAGCAAATGTGAAATCTTACCCATTTTGGTAAAAAAGACTGTGAAACTTTTTATTTAATAATTATTCACTTTTAGAGATAACTGTTTGTACCGTTATCTAGGTTATTAACTTTAAAAAAATTGTCTAAATGAAAAATATTTTGTACTAATGATAAACTGCAGAGATTCCTTGAAAAAGTTATGAGAATCCAGTAACATGTTTTGAGACACAAGGCAAAATAAGCATGTTTTAGTTCAAAAAATTTTGAACAATTAACAAGCACATTTAATTAGGCATTCCACTTCTGCTGTTGCACAACTACTTGAATTTGCTACTTGCGCACTCTACTCCTTCCATTTGATTACCTACGTGTACAATCTCTCCAACAACAGCACCTCACCTAGCTATAACTTTATTCTAAAATAACTTTCTTATTACTATTTACAAATAAAATTTTTCATATTATTATCCATCTTGTCTAAAAATGACAGCATATTATCTTTTAAACGCACATAATAACTCAAATATTTATGAACTAATTTGCCAGAAATTTGTTGGTTTTATAACCTATATCTTTTTCTCAAACTATTACATTAATCAGACTTATATATATATATAAACACCGCTTGAGTAAACATAGGACGATTAGTAAATTGATGATATGAAAACGCTGAAATTTCATACAATAGGCGAATTTAAATAATTAGTCTAAAGAATGAAACACATACTTTTTTATAATTATGTTCCATTTTGTACAGGAAGTTTGTGAGAGAAATTACCGGATATCTGTTGCATAATTTAAATTTGTTAACTCCTAGACTACGCTATGCGTTTCATCAAAAGCACGCCACTGTCTGCATCTAAAAGAGGTGCGACAAATAAAGAGTTTGCATGGGGGTTCAAGTTGACACAATACACAAGTATGGATAGAAATTTCTACATGTTGTCCAGTCCATATTCATACAAATTTCATAGAACATCAAGGGAAACCCTAACCGCTATGGCCAATGAATGCGATTGGATTTCGATATCAGAAATTTTTTTTATAATTATTTCTACTTCCATCACCCTACTAACATACGTAATGGAGGTATTGTATTCGGTCCGAATATTTAGTATCGAATTTTTAACTTATTTACACGTTTTAAGGTTCCTGAGTCCGGAAAAGCAATTTTTAGCAATTAATCTGCGAGTGTGTATGTATGTATTTGTGTGGGGAATGTTCTGATTATCATATCTCCGAAATTAATAAAGGTAGAATGAAGAAACTTAAGAATTGAATAAGATCTAGTGTACAGATAATTGTTAACTTTTGTTGAAAATTGAAAAATCAGATGTGGGACACATGAAACCGGAATTAGGACCGTATGTCTGTATCTCAAAAACGGCTCTAATGATTTTTTTCAAAATTGTTATATAAACTCCCTAGTAGATGCTCTTTTGGATGAATCAGTTTTTTAGTTCATGACATTTTATAGGAATCCTGTATAAGTAGGCCAATTTGAAGTCTAGCAAGTGTTTCTTTAAAAGCGACTGTACATTTTTTTTTTTTTCAGACTCACCATTTTAACTCCACTTTAGATATCAATTCGTATGTAATTGTAGTTTCCCGGACAATAATTGAGCTTGACAAGTTTTGGTGAAACTCGGTAACCAAAACTGACACTCATCCTGATTAGTCAAGTCCGTTTTAGGTCTCAGAAATTGATATTTCAAAAAAAAAAAAGAAAAAAAAAAGACTCTATAATGTTAATCCTGTTAATAAGAATGATTTTATCTAGAAGAATATTTTGAATATATTATCAAAATATATGCAGAATAATTAACAGAATGGGGAATTCATAAACAATTAATTCAACATTCTCTTAATATCTGACACCACTATCTGAAAACAGAGCCTATAAAGACACTATTAACATTATGGTTTCTTATGACAGTAAGCTTAGAAACACAAGGCCTTACAGATTATATTACCGCTTGACTTCAACGGCAGATTTTGTCACAATTGAAATTTGTTCAGCCTCAGAGAGATTAATAGTTCCTCAAATTTTTGATATGGTTAAAGTGCTTCTCACAAACAGCTAAAAAAAAAAGCATGTTACTATAGTTAGTAGCAATTATGCCGTACATTTTATTTTATTTTATTTTTTTTTTATGTTATTTTCTTGGAGATTTTTTATAAAGAGTTAAATATATTCCTTTAATATTTGATGCAGTTTCTATGACGATTTTTTTTAAGACATAATACATTCTGGTAGCTCCAGTGAAAATTTCAGTATAATTTAAAATAAGGATAATTCTTTTTAAGAATTTTGGCTTGGTTACTTCAGCAGAAGATAAAATATAAAATACTTTTCTTTAAATTTAAATTTTATTCTTATTTCTACATTAGAAGTATGGTTTAAAACAAATTGAAATTTATAAAATTGCATGTTTTTGCAATCAATCATAGTATAATGTACGAATATAATTATTTGAAAAAAAATATATATATATTTGTGTTGAATCGGAAATCCTTTGTATCAAACAAGACATACATATAATTGAAACGTTAGAATATTAAATAAATGTGCAGAAACTAAATATATACTTGCTGTAAAAAATAGTAAGATATTTTGCTGGTTAAAATTTCACAGATGCACATCGATAAGTGCCTTTAAGTACCTAGGTGTCAAATTTAAATATCATCAAAGTGATAACCCCCCCCCCCCCCCCCCAAAAAAAAAAAAAAAAAAAAAAAAAAAAAGAAGATTATTAATTTATTTTTGTTATGGTAAATTATTTCATTAAAAATATAATTAGATGATAAATTTGTGTTTTAAGAAACACAAATACTAGCGTCACAATATCAGAGAAAATGTATACCATTAAAATACAAATCATATAAATGAATAAATAAAAATGCGCCTTTAGTCCTATCCATTAAAATTTAAAAAGATACCAAATTTACGATGTATCGGACTGACTGCCATATGTTGATATTATTAATAATAATCGTGTGGTATAATTAATAATAATCGTGTGGTATAATTAATAATAATTTTAGAATGCCTGAAACCTAATATATGTTATTGAAGTTGAATATAGCATGTTTCTTGCGTAAAATGGTATAACTAGCATATCTTCTTTCTGTAAATGGATAACTAAAATAATTCAAGTAGATTTTATTTTTTGAGGGCTTTTATAGAATGCATATTTTAATTTATATATTATGCACAAATTGATTAAATTGGCATACATTATTCTATGCAGAAAGTCACATTCTAAATAGAATGTTTGGTAGGATTAGAATTGATAAATGGTTTACAGGAACTTTTCATATATATATTCATATAATTCTGGGGATGTAATATAAAACTGCTGGAAGAATGTGTTTTTAATAATCCCAACAAAATTTAAAATATATTATTATTTCAATTCATTTTTATGTCTGTCTCTTTGTCCACGTTCTGATTTCTATAAATATTTTTATATAGACTTCAAACCCATAAATGATTTTTAAGTTCATTATTGCGTGTTATTCATTGAAGATGGATAATTAGCCCAATGATTTTTTGGGTAGGGAGATACAAAATATAATAATAATTATAATAAAAAAGCATCACAGAACTGGAGCTTTAAAGTAATGAGATCAAAACATTGCATAAACATCATAAAATACAATAAACTCGCAACAATTGTTTCAGGTCGGAAAAACTCACGATCCTTCGTCAAGCGAACAAAGTAAGGGCGAGTGCTGCAATAAAAGCGGCAACTCAACAGTTGTTTCGACAGAAATAGTTGTTGCGAGTTTGTTGCATTTAATGGTGATTTTTTAACCATAAAATGCAGTTAGAGTTATAGAAATAGAGTTTTAAAATAGAGTATTAAATAGAGTTATGGAAATTATGTGAATCATTTTTTAAAATAATACAAAATAGCCAAGTTTTATCTTAGACGCTTGAAGCAATAAACATTCACATTAAAGTTGGCCCTCCACTATCGTTGTTGTAAAACTATCTGGAGTCTTTGTGCATCCATTCTACTCTTTCCTGGTGATCCGCGATGCGCTCTATCTCTCCTAGATTTACCTAACATTACCAATATATATATATATATATATATATATATATATATATACAGTCGGTAACAAAAGTGTCCGAACACTAGCAAAAACTTCTATGTAAAAAAAGTATACTTCATACGGTTTTGTTAAATAAATCCTTGCCACATCCTGTTCTTAATAAGTGTAAGAACATGATTCGGTAAAGATTTATTTAACGAAACCGTATGAAGTGTACTTTTTTTACGTAAGAATTTTTGCTAGTGTTCGGACACTTTTGTTACCGACTGTATATATATAGTGGTAATATTAATTGGTATCCTTTAAAGTTCACTATATATTTCCTTTTGAAAATTTGGAAATGATTTTAAAAATGACTTTTAGACGCATCATTTATGATAAATATATAAATGAAAAAAAAAAAAAAATAGCTTTTTTTATTTTCCAGAAATTTGTGGTTTCACAGTGAAACCAATGAACGGTAACGGGCTATTTTTTCTCCTTAAACAAACTAATATAAAAGTTACAGAGAAAAAATCAGATACTTTAGAAATTTAAAACTTTTATATTTTGACTTACTTATTAAGAAATTCAAATAATGATTTATTCATAAAAGAAGCAAGTGTGGTGTAAGCAGTGTCACAGCAGCAGGCGCCTAGACAAACATCGTTGCTGAAGATCTGTCATTATCATTTAATTTTTTACTTTATTTACAAATCTATATATGAAATTAACTATACTTACTAATTGTTTTACCAGGAAAAAAAAACCTTTATGTTTATAATTGCAAAACGTTTAGTACATATAAATTATTTAAAAAGAAAAAAAAATATATAAATATATATATACACACATACATACTTATATATATATATTCATATAATTCCAGAAAATGATATTTTAAAAATTGCAGAAAATCTAGGAAATGTTCATTTTCTACTCGTATTTTATATTTTGCGAAATCCGTCCTATACTGGAGCTTTGTTTCTCTCAGAAACCAAAAATTTTACATAACTTTTCGCACAGTTCTGTTTATTTTTACAAAAAATTGAATGTTTCAATTTATGACTGAGAAGGATTATAGTAAGTTCATGTGCTATTATTTAAAGTACTTTTCCTTCATTTTTAAAATTGATAAAATTTTAGAAAATTAAGGTGACTTTTGTATTTGGCTTCATCTGAAATTGAATTTTTTGGATTTTGCTGTAGTGTTGCCAAGTAGTGTAAAGAGAATGAATAAGAGTTTAATATTCTATTAACACTTTGTAAAAATACTGAAAAATTGCTGCAAAAATAAATGTACAATGTTTGGTTTCTGGGCGAAACCAATGAACGTTAAATAGTTAATACATTATATAATGCTTGTTGCTATCTACGAGACTACACAAAAACAGTCTTTGAAATGCTCTATCTTTTGATAAAAATATCTAAAGGTAGATTTGTATTATTTATTTCTCAATTGTTAAAATCAAAATACATTTCGGTTTAAGTATTATTTTTAGTTAATGTACTGGTCAACACACACACACACAAAAAAAAAATATATATATATATATAATGCAATTCTAGCTATGAAACTGTGTTTTTAAACATACAAATTGTAGAAATTTATTATATAGATTGCAGAACTTTTACCGCTATATATATTGCCTGTACAATAACATCTTTTAAAAAGTTGAACTTGTGTTTAAGGCTATATAAAATTTCATAATTTTTAGAAATTAACTACAACTTTAACTATATCTTCCCTTTCAAAAAAAAAAAAAAAAAAAAAAAAAAAAAATTGTAAATTCGCTCTTTGCAATTGAGATGTCTATGGCAACGTTGTATTGAGGCATTTTTTACATTAAATATTTGAAAAGGAAAGAAAATGTTCTATCCGTCTGTAACTCAATTTAAATCCCTAAAAAACAATTTTAGCACCACTTGACCATTTTAAAAAAGTTGGTAAATTCAATATTAAAAAGCTAACCTCATTTGTATTATACAAATGAGGTTAGCTTTTTAATAATAATAATAAAGCAATTGTTTATACTCGTAGTTTTGTTTTGAATTACCAAATGCATCCATGTTCAGTTTGAATCTTGTTTTTTACTAATTCTTATGTATATATATATATATATATGTATATATAGTTTATTATATATATATATATATATATATATATATATATATATATATATATATATAGATACATAGATAGATAGATAGATAGATATAGATATATACACGGTAAAAAAAAAAAAAAAAAAAAAACTGTCAACAGCACATTGTAAGGGTAACATTTGTGCCGCTGTAATGCTAAAAACCTCAATACGTGTTTTTAATTTAACATCACTTGTTGTTTCCGCATTTTACAGCCAATGCTGCAATTTAACATCATATTTTTTTGTGTGTGTGTAACAACATATGTTTTTTATTAATACCATATGTTTTTTAACCATTTACAGCAATTGCTGTCTATGTTACAGCACTAGCTGTTCATTTACAGCAAATGCTTAATATTTAACAGGACCTGCTTTTTTTTAAGGGATTTTTAATGGTTTCTTATGATTTTCAACTTCTGAACAAATTTTTACATCTGAAAATGCTTGACCTATTGAAAGTTTATATTTAGAACTTTGAATATAAATGGGGTAAATCAAATTTTAACCGACTTAAAAAATGAAGGAAGGTTATAGAATTCGACAATGTATCTATATTATATATTAACTTTGTCCAATGACAACTTTTGAACAAAACCTCTGATTTCCTTTTTTTTTTTTTTTTATTCACGTTTTCATTCAGGTACCATTGTTAATTTTATTGCCATCAGACAATTTAAAGTTGGTATGTCTGTATAAATATTTATTTGGGATATAAATCATGTAAAACGTGATCAATTGCAAGAAATTTGGATATGTTTTGGAAGTAAATAACCTTAGTTCGTACACTAAAATTTGTGATTGTATACCAGATACTTTTTACAGGGCCACATCTTGAATGTATTGCTGGGCTTTAATTTCATAAAACCAAGCGATTACAGAATTTTGATACAATTTGATTATTGAAAAATGCTAGTTCATGTACCAAGAATTATTATTATAAATTATGTATTTTTTTACAGTGACACATCAAAAATTTGAATGTATTGTTAGGCCTTCACTTATATAAAAATAAATTGATCACCAAGATATTTTATGAGTAATTTATCCTATTTTAATAAAAAATAATAATAATAAGAGAATCATAATAACATTCAATTTAGTTTTTTTTTTCATATGTATATTCGTTAATTTCTGTTGTTACTAAACAATTTGTCTAACCATTTAAGCGATAGCGTTCCCACTACTTGTCTCGAAGAACCCTTCAATAATAACAATAATACTGCAGATATCTATATTATTTTTCAGTGACGAAGCTAACATGCTTTCAATGGGTAGGCTTAAAATTTTCTGCATAATTTGTTCCCTTAAATTTTGCGCAGTAACTCTAAATTTAAATGTTTTGTTTTAACAACCTATCTTTCATTCGCTTCTGATTATTCTGTTTCCTGCATTTATTTCTTCGACAGTATATTGACTCCCTTTCAAGTAGCGATTGTAGCAAGATAAATAAAATTTTTTTTTTTTTTTTTAACGCAAGAAATACGATACATTTACACGAGTAATTCTCAAAATTACTTTTTACTGCGTTTACGAATCTTCCATACATGCATTTTAAATCTCAACTTAAAAAAAAAAAAAAAAGTAGTTTGCTTAGTACCCATATTTCTATCACCGCTAGTATTCAAAATTTAGGTTTATTTTTCTTTTCTAAAATTAAAATCTCGTATTGTTATTGGTTTATGTTTTTTCTCCCCTCTCCCCCACGAAGAAAAAAAATCTACGAATATGTTAATAAACTCTTGTTTCATTATGTTAAAATTTCTTTCTGAAGAAGCAAAACTTAGGTAAACCTTATTCCAAAGGTGATTCTGTACGAAATAAATTTTTCAGAACTTTAGAACAATTTTTCTGAAAGATCTTGGAAAATCAATTTAAAACAAAAACAAGACATAAAAGTAAACGCATTTATCTTTTTTTATATCATTTTATACATGAAATGCATATACATATAGACATGTACATAATACTTTATATACATAAAACACATATAATATATGTATTTTATGTTTGAATTTTTAGAGACTGATTCAGGTTTTTTGAAATTTTCTGATTAGACTTTCTCAAATTTTCTAAATTTTCTGAACAGAATCACCCCTGTCTTATTGACTAACGCACTCTATCAATGAACAGTTTTTAAGCTTTAAAGAGTTTAAGATTTTGTTCTCGCCCTATTTACAAGGTTAAATTTGCGATCTGTGAAATGCTCTATATATACAGCAAAATCCCTATAATAAAAAGTTTCAGGTCTCAAGATGCGCGTTATAAATATCTTCTATCGCATAATCATATTTAAATGGTAAGATGTTATATTACTCAGTAATTTACCGGAATAAATTATGCAGAAAATTTTAAGCCTACCCAATAAAAGCATGTTAGCTTCGCCACTGAAAAATAATATAGATATCTGCAGTATTATTGTTATTATTGAAGGGTTATTTGAGACTTTCGCTTAAATGGTTAGACAAATTGTTTAGTAACAACAGAAATAAACGAATGATAATAATAATAATAAAATTAACTTGAATATTTTTTTTTTATTATTATTAAAATAAAATAAATTACTCAACTTTCGAAAATTGAGATTTTAGTGGTGTCCAGTAGAAATACCCTCGATCGAGCTCCAGGTCCTATGACACAAAGTGATGTGATCGGAAGCGCCGCCTAGCGGATTCTTGGAGTTGCACACACACTGGGAAAATTTTCGATTTACAGCATATAAAAGTTTTCCCATTTACAATGCTCTGTGTTGTTGGTTTTGAAAAGAGCAAAATAAATTTGAAAAATTACAACAATATATGTTGTTTGAGTCCAAACTGCGCTGTCTGTCTTCTCTAAATGGCAATTTGGGCAATTGTTTTACAATTTTAGTGCAGTATTTTTACATTTTTTTTAACCGTGTATATATAATGTATTGGAATCGACAAAATTTTCGTGTTCCAGTTTCCGACGAACTTACACGTTCTGAGACATAATGAACACGATTTGATTGTTTTTAGGCAATCTTGTTTATCACAAATTTTGTGGACGCTATATCTTACGAACCAATGAACGAAATTTAAACTTACTTGGTATTTAGTTGGACCCTGACATAATTTGTTGCTGATTACATTTGGGAACCAATCGCCCAGCAGGTGGCGCTGTGATTCCATTTTTTATTTTTTTTCTAAATTTGTTACATTGAAGTACAGGACAAAATTTCGTATAAATGTACGTATTGAGCGTTATTTTTAATCTGTAATTGTAAAATTATTACGAATTACTGATAATCGTAGTGCTAAACTGGGGAAAAAAATTATGCATGCAGAATCGTGTAAATTTTCAATATAGCTATCATTCGAAAGATCTCGTCAATACCTTTAAAACGAATGGTTGAATCATAGATTTGCAATTATTTAAAAACATGTTATTTTTTTTTTTTAATTTTAACAAAGAAAACTTAGAAAAAGAATCGAATTTCTTCTGATATTGGCACAGAATTGACTTTGAGGAATTGTACATAACGTTAATAAATAAAACTTTATAGTCTTTTGTAACAGTAAAAATCTTATCGACGGAGGAAAAGTTAAACAAAGAAAAAAAACTTTTCTTTTTTCATAATTAAGTGCAATTTAAGAAGAAGGATTTACTCCCTTGGCTTTAAAAATTGCACGAAATCCATTTTTTTTAATTATATATATATATAATAGACATATTAGTGTTAATTCGGTATTAAATCGGTAATTTTAAATAAGCTTACAATTTTCAAGAAAATCTTTAAAGCTATGATAATTTAATTTTTTTAATAGTTAAAGTCATGTAAAAATTTTATACTTATACATTCGGTATTATTTATATATTTCTTTATTTTTACTTTCCGAACACTATAGTGAGGAAAGTATTGTAATCATGTCAAAAATCCGAATTCGAGATTTTGATGTTTCTATACGTTTTGAGGTCCCCTGAGTCCGTTTTCACTATTTTTACGATGATGTATGTATGTGTGTGTGTATGTGTGTATGTGTGTATGTGTGTATGTCTGTGAGTAAACACGCTAGCGTCTAAACGCTTTGTTCAATTAACCTGAAAGTTGGTACGCATATTGTAAGTCACCATAGTACGAACCCTATAGATTTTGGTGAATCTAGCGCTTATAGTTTTTTTTACAGGGACACAAAGAAAAATTCTTTATCATTATGGCCTATGGGAGCAAAATCTTAAAAGTGCGATAGCATCTAAACGCCTTATTCAATTGAGCAAAAAATTTCTACACATATTAAAGGTCACAAATACTCAATCTGTATAGATTTTGGAGAATCTAGCACTTATAGTTTTTTTACAGGGACAAAAAGAAAAATTCTTTATCATTATGCCTATGGGTCCAAATTTTTAAAAGTGTGATAGCGCCTAAACGCCTTATTAATCTGAGCAAAAAATTTGTACACATGTTATAGGTCACAGTTGAACTAACTGTATAGACTTTGGTGAATCTAGCACTTACAGTTTTTTTACAGGGACACAAAGAAAAATTATTTATCATTATGGCCTATGGGACTAAATTTTTAAAAGTACGATAGCATCTAAACGCCTTATTGAATTGCGCTGAAAATTTATATGAGTATTATAAATCACCGTTGCACTAACTATAAGCATTTTGGTGAATTTAGCATTTATAGGTTTTTACAGGGACACAACGAAAAATTCTTTATCATTATGATATATGGGCTCAAAGTTCAGTAGCGTTAAATAAAACATCGTGTAATAGATGGAGAAAAATACTCAAACACTCTATTACGGTTTTCTCTCTTTTGTTTGTTTAACAACTCCTCTTTCTTTACTTTATCTACAAAACTGTTAATTACTCAATGTTTGGAAAGTCGAGTGGAGTCACTCCAGATTTTTTTAATATAAATTATTAAACTTCTCTTATGATTTTTCTCCCAACAAATATTTTAAACCTTAAAAAAAATATATATATATTTAAAGGTTATCTTGATAAGAGTTAAATTTTTTTATCATTGATGTAAGCATGCGCACACTAAGATTTTTAAAACAGAGCATGTTAATAAATTTTCATTTTTCTGTTTCTTCCATGCTCTACGTTATATGTATATTAAGCAATGTATAAATGTTTAATATGGTGTAAAATTGTGTAATGTTGCAAATTTTATGTTAATATAAGACCATAGTAATTTTTCGTATTTAATTAGAATGCGTGATAAATTGTTAAACTGCAAGTTCTCGTCTATTCAACTATGCTCATGTTATGTTATGAATGAATTGTAAAGTTATATCTAATGTATTCAATGGTGATAGAATCAGATTTCCTGTATTAGTACAGTTACATAACATTTGGTAGTAATTAAGGAAATGCGGTCCCTTATGAATAGAACACAATTTAATTCACATGTTTAATTTCACTTATTTCTATATTGCTTTTCCGAATGATAAATTTTATTTGGTTGACCGAGTTTTAAATAAAAATTAAATAAACTATTATAATGTAGGCAGCACACAATTTCCTTCTATATATCCATACAGAATTTCACACAATGCAAATTATTTACTAAAATTAGTGTTTATCAGAAATGTGTGCTGTGGTGAGTGCAGATAAATGTCATTTGTCAACACATTGATTATAAATATCGAAATAAAGTTTATTTATTTTGATACTAAGATATTTCTCTTCAATTATGACGTCTATAGATTTTGTATAAACACCATCTTAGAAAATTCATTCTTTTTCATCAAAATGTTTTTAATTATACATTATTTTTCTGTTAAATAATGATAATAATTTTGTTTACAAGTACCAGAGACCATACTTTACCATTATTACTATGTATTACTATTACAATACATAACTGTTGCCCTAATTGTCTCAACAATTCATTTTAAATAAATTAGCAAGATTGTATTTAAAAAAATAAACATGCTGGGAATTTTTACTTAGGGAGGAGGGGAAGGAGGGATCGGTATTGTTGTGATTAATTTTGTTTTTCTATTTCAAAATGATTGGTTAAAATTATTACTCTCTGTGTTTATTCAGATGATTTTTTTTTTTTTTTTTTTTTTTTTTTTTTGCTATTCCGCCGTATTATAAAGTATGATATATCGGGAGGGCAGCATGAAACTTCGAGCGTTGTGCATCGAAATATGACGTGCAACACGTTTTGTATAGGTTCTGCAAAAAATAACTTTCTTCACGAAATTTTGTCGGTTTTTTCTTCATCTAAAGTTGGTAGAAATTCATTTTCCCGCATACGTATGCAGACAAACAAGCAAATTCTAAAAAATGATAAAATCCCTTTCAGGTTATCTTAAAATTTAGAACTCTATTGAAAACTAGAAGTCGAAAAATTTTATGAATTAAATGCATTATTGAAGAAAAAGTAAAGAAAGAAGAAGAATAAAAAGAAATTGATCGTTTAATTTTCTTCTTATCTTACTAATTAATATACATATACATATACTTAATCGTGTTTTATTTCTGAAAACAATATTGTTAAAGACATAATTTTTTTTTTAATTATTATCTTTTAATTTTATTGCCTATGATAGCAACATATTACAATCGTTATTATACTTCTCCGTTTATTATAATACGATTTTTCTATTTACAAATAATTTACAGTGTTTATGAACATCCTATTATCGTAAGAACCAAATTTGTTACATTTATTTACTTTTCAGATTTATTCCAAATTATATAGAAACATCTATTAAATAATAAATAATCTAATGCAGTGTTTTATACACATAGAAAATAAGTGTATCTACTGAAATAAGCGTTCAAAAATATTTATTGAATGTAATAAAGAAAATGTTTTTAATCGACCGTTAAAAATAGATTGTCTTTACATATATATATGTGAAAGAACATTTCCTGTTTTCACTATACCTCACAAAATTCGTTTTAAATAGGCTGGATAACTAATAGAACTTATTTATGATTTTTGGTAATTATTAAGTAGTTTTTCATGTTACAAATTTTAAACTCTAAAAAATAGAATACAGTTTGCATTATACAACGTTTTATACTGATAGAGAGTCGAGTAAAGAAATGAAGTTTGTTGTTCTGTAGAATTAAGACTCGTTTAATGATGGTATACTTTTTATGCTTAAAAAAAAAAAAAAAAAAAAAAAAATTATTACATACAAGAAATCTTCATAGCGTATTTAGTAATTAACATTCCAAATCGAGTTAAATTGTTTGTATAAAAATGACTCAAAATTTCGCCTATCTATATTTATATAAATGATTAAGAGATTTCCTTGTGTGGACGCACCGAGTATACGATCACATGCTGAAAAAAAGTAAAAAAAAAAAAAAAAAAAAAAAAATGGTTAAATCAATTTAATGTTTTGATTTTCATGTAAAAATATGATCACGTGCTATCATTAAAAGAGTAAAAAAAGAATTAATAATTTATATGACGCATGTGTCACAACGCCCCAACAAGGACGTCTATAAGAAACGTGAAAATGTTTTCACCAAAAACGTTCTGTATAAGGAAATTTTCGACTAAACTTTTGTTTGGATAAATTTGGTTAAATAAAGTCTTTATTAATTCTTTGTGCTATAAAAAGTTGGTCTGAAATCTTCATTCATTTCTGTTCGAAGATCAGTTTAGCAATAAGTTCTACACTACCTTCATTGATTTCATGAATTTAAAAATGGTTTCGTTAACACACTTTGATTTGTTGGCTCGCAAACAGCATCAAGCCGAGTTCTGTACATTTCGAGTTTGATTTTGAAATTTTTCTCGCATTCGGAATTCGGTTCGTTCATGAACCGGGGCTTTTTCTATCAAAATAATAATATGGGACAGAGTTACTGAATTTCGACGATTAGAATTATAGAATTATTATTTAGAGTATGTGCAAAGTGTTTGTTTATTTGCTCATATCTCTTTAGTGATAGGGTACATATAATATGCTCAAAAACTCGATGAAGTTATCTGAGTTCCAGAACCATTCCAGGCGGCCTGCAACTCAGTATATTGATGATGACGGTGATTACGAGGGAGAAGGACGACCTTTCTGTACTTGGAATACACATATAAAAAACACGTGAGACACGAGATGAATTGGTGAAATGTATGTCGATTAATTCACCCTAACTTTATGCCTCACACCTTTTTGGGGTCGCTATTAAATGGTTCATTACCGATTGCTTTTGAGGCCATCAGTATCATAAGAGACTATTTATCTAAAACCATCAATGCTATTAAAATTGCTAGAACAAGAGACTGCTATGAACTTGTAGAAGGTAGATGGATAGACACAACTAACCAAAGATTTTCATCCCATTTCGTTAGCAACAAAGCGTGTCATGGCAGAATTTTATACATCCCATCAAAACTTACGGGATGATCTATCTTAAACCAACAGTGGTTTCAAAACTGCGACTCATTTACAAACTGTTTTGAGTAAAAAACTCCTTATCATAGATGTTGTCATTGAATTTTGGACCCGCTATTAACTATGTTCCGATTATTCTATAAAATTCAACAAAAATGCATTTTACGGACTTCAAATTCTAGTTTATTCACTTTAAAGTGATGCTCGTTTTTCCACAGAAAAAGTACTATAGGAATCTAACGTTTGTTTCAAAATGACACATTTTAAACCAGCATTACACTTGCAAGAAAAGCGACAGGGAATGTCTGGCAGGGAAGGCGCGGGGAATGTCTACCCTATGGCCGTTTCTTACTATTTTTTAGCTTATGGTATGTACAAAACAATAAAATTGTGGAAAACAAATTAAATTACAGTTTATGAAATTCTTTAAGTTGTTATAATTATCTGTATGTTTAAAGAAGTTACATCCCATGTGTTCCATATGCATGTTTATCATATTTTGTATCAAGCAAATTTAGTTTTTCCGTCTTTTTTTTTTTTTTTTTTTTCCTTACAACTCTTTTCTGTTGGAATATTCTATATATATGTAAAGTTAGTACATTGCATTAACTTTTGTATCAGAAGATATAAAAGGATTCGAAACTTCCAAAAATGCAGTAATATATTTTATAGCACATTCATTTCCGTATTTCAAGAGAATTTCAAAGTAATGGTTTTAACAGAAATTCAAACATTATTTTCTTCTTCTTTTTTATTTTAGTCGAAAAATCGTGGTGGTTTTAATCTGGAAACTGATTATCTTACACTATTTTTTCATTGAAAAAAGCCGAATAAATAGTTCTTTTAAATGTAATATTTCGTAGTTGTAATTGCGATGGCGTGTCTTAATGACAGAACGACAGCTACCAATACTTAAAAATGTAATATGTTCATGTGTAAATGCAACGTGCCAAAATGTAACATGCCCAAATGCAACATGGGCTCTCGCGCATCCATGTGTAAGGATTTTGAGAGATCCATTAATATATATATATATATATATATATATATATATATATATATATATATATATTGCACTTGTTTCTTATTTCTAACGTTATGTCTTTTGAGACAGCTACATGAAAAATTATGCTTTTAGTTAGCGATCAGACTATGGGAAGGGGAAACTGGAAATCGTAAAACATTTTTATTTCACTTTTTAAAGTAAAAAAAAAAAATAGGGGGGGGGGGGGAGCTTAGAAAAAAAAATCAGTGTGAGGTCTGTTTGTTAGTGTTTTAATTTATTAGTCTGCGTACACGATACCTAAAAATTATCACAGAAATGCCGTAACAGTTTTAAATATCGTTTATGTCAATGGCTTGTACCCTATTCATTTTAAACATTCTAATTTGGAATTTCCGTAAGTTATTTGCGGAATTTTTATTTATTTATTTATATTTATTTTTATTTTTATTTTATTTTATTTTATTTATTTTATTTTTTTACATTGAAAAAATGTAGAAAATTTGGCATAAAAGTGTATTAAGAGAATTATTTTTCTCGTGAACATATTGGTCTAGATTTTAAATATTATTTATGAGAATGGCATTAAAACTACTGACTACAAATATTTCTAATTATGACTATGATTTTTAGCATTTTTAGCATCGTAACTTATAAAAAATAACAATTTTCTTAACATGGGAGAATAGGGAAAAAGCATGAGGATTACTTTCATCGTAAAATGCTGTAAATGAAATTTAATTATACATGTTTTAAAATGTCATTAATGATATTAGCAAGAACATCCTTAACTAGGGGAATTCTATTTTGAAAATATACATATTATTTGGAATTTTCTATTTTTTCTTAATAGCAGAGAAAGATAATATATTGCATGAGCTTGCACTATGATGATTTTTGAATTGAAAATACTATGGATTTGCTGGAAAACTGAAACATGCAACTGATTTTAATAAAATTTAACAATAATCTAGGATAAATTTATTACATCGAAGTAGAGTTAGGGTACCTTAGAGGGTGCAGCATATTCTGTCACCCGGTTTATTCTTGGCTAATTTTATTTCTACTAAAAGGAATGTACGAATAATTAGACGGTTCATACCGTATAGTAGAAACTTATGAGAAGAGATATATCATGGATGTCTGAGCAGAATCAAACTAATCCAATAACTTTTGAATTTTTAATAATTATGTACTATCGTTTTGCGCTAGCATAACTCTTGACAATTTTCATCCTGTTTAAGTAGTTTTTTTTTTTTTTTTTTTTTTTTTTTTTTATGGGTTTTTAAAAGAAATCGTTAAACATTAATAAGTACACAAGATAGTACTTTAGTTACAAATTTTGAGCGGAACATTTACTATAGTAGAATAAATTATTAAAACACATTTTAGAACATGATAAAACACGTATAGCCGAATCCTATGAATTCTTTGACTGAGGTAAAATCGAAAATTTTACTAAAATGTACGATATAGGATTATAAGGTGCATGTCTACGATTCGAGCTAAAATACTAAGCGTTTAGAAATTGCGCGTAAACGTTCTTGATAAGTAATAATTTATTTTCTATGTGGAATAAGAAAAATATATGAATTCTTTTTTGAATAAAAAAAATATATATATGTAATTTATCCTTTGAAATAAATAAATAAATAAATATAAATACGAAAAGAAAAAAAAATCACTAATTAATATATATAAACAATTATTACTTGTAGTTAATTTTTTAATGTGAAATAGATTTTAGATGATATTATGATATTTTGAATGAAATATAAGTAACTGGATATTCATTCATAAACTTATAACGAAATAGCTATTAAAGGTATTGAAAAAAAAGTTTCTTATTATAACATCTTAGTAAAACCTATTAAGGTTTTACTGACAATTAAATATATATTATAAATAAAGTTAATTATCACTGCATTATTAGCATTAGAATTAATTTATGACACACATTTTAAAGATTAAATAAAACATCTCGTTATTATCGGGAAGAAAATATTAATAAAATGAATTTATTTAATAAAGTTTGCTAGTAAAAACACCATACTTATGTTTATTATCATTAAGCAAATTGTATTATTCCGTTGTGTGTGAAAAACTCAAATTATTATTATTATTTTTTTATTTTATTACGAAACTTTATTATTCTTTTATCAGTTTTTTCCTGAAGAAAAAAAAAAAAAAAAAAAAAAAAAAAAACTGTTTATTTTTAAATTTTCTTTTATTGCATCAACAAAATTGTTATAAAACTTTTTTTTTCAATGAAAATAAAGCTTAGGATTAAAAAGTACACGTTGTTTAAAAATCCTTTTGTGTATTTTCAAAAAATAATATCAAAAGTGTTTATAAAACTTCTTCCAAATAAAAGTAATTATTTTTTATGTGAACAAGATACTGTGTAATTCGGTTCATTTTAAACGTTGAAAAGATTAAATATTAACAAAATATGGCTGAATAATTTATTAAAAATTGTTTCTTTTTTTTTTTTTTATTAAATTCGAGTACACATTTAAGTATTTATTATAAATTATCTTTATTTTGTCATAAGTATGTTTAAAAAATCGTATTCTTTTTGCTTTCAAAAAATATGATATATTTTAATTTATTTAGGAAGATCAAGTTCTATACTGTTCAGATTGAGATTAAATATTGTCTAAAATTTTTAAATAATTGCAATTTTGAAGCTCAACAACGTAAATACTTTTCAAAGAATTATATTAATTATGCATATCACTTATACACTGATATGTATAATTTTATATAAATCTGCATCTTTTATATTATATATGTATGTATATGTATGCTTTGTGTTCCAGCTAATATGTTACAAATTTCGAGGGGATGTAGGGTACACCTACATGACTCAGAATCACACAGAAATGTCGAATCAGATACGCCTTCCTTAAAACATAAATTTAAAAGGCTGGATAACACAAAGCTGATCCTTGAATCCGGATTTGCAAGAACGGTGTCAATGGATTATACGGCCAGTGTTCTCTATGAAACTTCTTCGTGAGAGTGTTAAAAAGACAATATGCAAATTTCTCGGTGAAGCGTTGTACTCGATGCCAGAGAAACTCTATGATATGAACGATAATGTCAGACAACACGAACTCAGAGAATGGTCTAGTCGCTCAGAGAATCTAAGGCTATAAGTTCAGGCGATTTTCTGTCCAAGCTATGTTTGCGCGCATACACCAAGAATTGTATGCCAGTGGTTTTTTACAGAAAGTCACACATGGTTGTAGTCCATCAATACATACGGCAGCCAACGAGAAAACTGTGCTAGGTCTGGTAGAATGCACTCTCTGTAGAAGTACGCCAGGTATTACAAAAAAATCAGACTTCCACGCAACAGCGTTTTAAGGTCCCTGAATAGCAATAAAATGCATCTGCGTTATTTACAGTCACTTATAACGCGTCCAGTTACTGAAAGAATGTGACTTTCAAAATGTCTAGCTTTTTCACATTGGTGTTTGCTGATACAAAATTTAGATCCTCTTTTCCTAGCCATCGTGTTGTTTACAGATGAAGCGTTCTGAGACTGCCCAGACACGTTTATTTATGGTAAAAGTATGGACTGGCATTTGAGGAGATCGATTCATCGAGCCCTACCTGCTGTGCGGTCGCCCGAAAGGTGCAGAATAATTGATATTTTTGGGATAAGTGTTAACTGAATGACTGGACATCGCACATAATTCCACTACGACGTATTGTGGTACCAGCACGAAAAAGTCCATGTACTATTCCTACTTTTGCACGTAACCACTTTAATGCAGAATTTGTCAGTCGATACATCGGGCGTGGCTGTCCATTGAATTCGCCTGTCCGATCGCCAAGTGTATCAGGTATGGAATACTACTTCTGGGGACATGTGGAATTCTTTGTCTTCGAAATACCCGTTCACAGCGCCGACTACCTTAACGTGCATCGTTGCAGCGGACGAAGAAAGCAAATCCAAGACAGTACTAGATTTATTGGCAATGTTCGAACTTCGGAGGAGGTGTACGTCATTTCAAACAACTCCTTTTTATATAAATTGTCATTCTCTTTTGTTACTTTCGTTTTATGTTTATGAACAGGGAGAAATAAATGCCCTTTGCATTCTATTTTGTTTCCTGAAAATGCGAAATAAAGCTTCGAAACGAGCACGCCCATACACACGCGCCTATTCAGTGCACTCTCCAGAAAGGCCTTTGCGCTCTGGCATTCCTATTTGATACCGAGTCGTTTAGTTATATTTTGCCTCACATGAAAGTTTATAACTTCTTTGTTGAGACAACCTGCGTACATACATGCATATATATATATAAGCAAAATAATTGAAGCCAGATGAAAATTTTATCCCAAAATACATGAGGGCCTTCATCAGGGGCGCTCCCTCATGTAGGGAAAGGAATATGAGAAGTTTCTGACGAAACGCTGGTAATTTAACCAAAAAAACACGTTTCTAGCCCCCATTTTCTCACAAATGGAAGCAAGACCATACAGCAAACGAATTTTAATTAATACAAAGCAATTAAATTCAGAAATCAAGCACAAAATATAAATATAATACATCAATATAGAATACAAGAATATAAATAATACAAGAATATATAAATACATACATGGACAAACTGGAATAGACATTAAAATATGGAAAATTGAAAACCATCCCTCATTATAAACATAGAACTTTGAGCTAGTAGGGCCACTTACCAGCACTTAAACGTCGCCGAAAATGGAACAACAAACCTTAAGTGGGATTGTCATTAAGAATACTGAAATGTTTATTGATTAAAATAACAGGATAGCGATTAACAGTCAGTATGTTTTTGAGATTTGTCATAACTAGATTTAGGTCAAAATTGTTATTGCAAATCATTTTAATTTTATTTATTTGGGTGAATGTAATATTTTTTAAAACTTTATGACTAATACAGGAGAACCAATTTGTTAAATTACAAAGTTTAAAGTTAAAATCTTGCCTTTTATCATCAATCCCAATAAACCACTTATTATCTATTTTTTTTAATTTTTAAATCCAGGAAAGAAATTTGATCTTTAGAGTCACTACGGTTTAAAACAAGATCGGATGGATAGATTTCGGCAGCATGTTTCGCAAAAACTACACAGTTTATTGCAATTACGTCATCAATATACTTATTAAACTTAATATGTTTGAATTTTCTTTCAAACATAAACAAAAAAATGTTGGCGAAGGCACTCGAGTAACATGTTCCCATCGGGATACCGAGAATTTGTAAAAAATAATTAACACCGTGAAACAAACATTTTCGAAGATGCAAAATTTAATACGGTTAATCCTGTAAACTTTTTCGCAGTCTATTACATGATAAAATTCTTCGTATTTTTATTTTTATTTTTTTTTAATTTCTAGAACCAAGTAATGTAGGATACTACCAAAAAGGTTTTCAAAATCATAAATATTAATTGTAAAAATATTTTCTGAATTTTCTTTAAAATATTTTAAAATTGGGTAATTATTTTTAATGATACTGCAATTGCCGTCTGACTCTAAAGCGTTTAAGTTATTATTGAGTAAATAAAAAAGTTTTTTACCGGCCTTGGAATTATACGCAAAATTACCGCAAGTAACGTAACGAAATTTAATGGGATTTTTATGAAATTTAACATTAATATATAGATATATGGAAAATTAAAACTGTATCTATTTATATTGATTTTTTTTTTATCAAAAGCCAATATCCTATTTCTTATATATATATATATATATATATATATATATATATATATATATATACAGGATGCACCAAAAGTACAGCGACAAACAATAAGGCGTGATTGGACACATCGTGAAGATTCAAAATTGTATAGGAATCCTTATCTGCAATCCATATCTGCAAATGTCATATTAACCCTTTAAGAACCCGGTGTTTTGTG
The DNA here is from genome assembly GCA_963930645.1 of Salticus scenicus. Lineage (NCBI taxonomy): Eukaryota > Metazoa > Arthropoda > Arachnida > Araneae > Salticidae > Salticus > Salticus scenicus. Next base: position 712,786 of record CAWVNO010001529.1, on the reverse strand, counting down.
GTAGATTTTAACAAATGGGGTCGTTGCTTTTAAATTTAAAATTAAAAAAAAAATATTTTTTTGTGTGTGTGCGAATATCTTTAGAATATTCATTATCAGTCGGTTATACTAGCACATGGTGGTAAGTGTAAAAGAAAAAAAAAACACCAGAATGTATCCGCTCCTTAAAGGATTAACGTGATATTTTGCTGCCATGGGTTGCTAGGTGTTCCTCATTCTTTCAGCTATTATCCACATCCACTTATAGTGTGTAGCTCTGCACCTATAGTGTGTAGCGTTTGCACCGCACATATATGCTAGAAAATACCCGAAAACACCCAGTTTTCAAAGTGTTAAGATGACATATGAGGATTTGGGCTCTTATACAACTCCGATTCCTTATTATGTTCTCTATCCCTCACTGATAAAGTTTGTCGCTGTAATTTTGGGACATCCTTTATATATATATATATATATATATATATATATATATATATATATATACCAAAAAATTAACATGACATCCTGAAGATAAGTTATTATTAATGATCATAATCAATTTAGGAAAAGATAAACGAGTCAATGCAAAACGCAGAGAGCAGTAAAGATTTCAATGGAGGACTGAAAAAAAAAAAGTTTCTATTCTGCGGTACCCGTCTAAAAAGATTATACTACAATTAGTTCCGGAGAAGTAATTTTTTAAGCTTTTATGACAGATAGAATGGCAAACGGCCAGATAGTGTAACAATATTCATCCTTGCTGTCTATTGCTGACATTGTTTTTAGTGCACATTTAAATGTTACGATTTCATACATGCCATACATGATTAAGATGCTTCAAAACACTCTTCTAGAAAAAATTCGGCTGATAGGCTTAATCATTAATCTACAGATTAAACAAAAGAATTCAGATATATTGTGTAACAATCCAATTCAATTTAAATTTGGTACAAATATTCAGGGAATACATGAAATTGTTTGCATAGTATGTGAATTATATTGAGTATAGTTAAAATTAAAAACTACTGAATTTTTTTAATTTGTAATGACTTCACGTGTAAATATATTAAAAAAATTTTGTGTCAAAATTTTCTACAGGACTTGCTGTGAAACCCTAGTGTGATGCCAAGTGATCTTAAATGACTCGTGATTTTTACAAGACTTTTTTTTTAACTGTAACTGTATTGAACTTCTCCAGTATATAATGCTGTCTACTCTGCTGTTAATTAACAACACATGGAGATGCTATTTTAATAATAACGAAAAGCGTTGTTTTTGACTTTAATAAAAAAAATTTATGTACGTGATTTAAAAGTGATTTTATACCTTATTTTAATATGTTGAGTATGTGACAGATATACATGGACATTAGGGTGAGTCGAAAAAAAATAATGTTTTTTTTTTTTTTTTTTTTTTTTCGAAACGCTATACCGCGGAAAACTTGCCTCTGGGTTAGTTAAGTAAAATGCAAATAAAAAAAATAAATTTTATTGAACCTCCAGCTAGCGCATTGTACTTAAAATTTCGATTTTTTTCGAAAATAAAGTTATTTTACTAGTTTTTTCAGAGTACTCAACCAATAATATTTTAAACTGCTATAGTGAAAATCCTTTATTAAAAGGGTTGGAAAACACAAAAAAAATTTAAAACCGTCAAAATCTTTCAATTTACGGTAGCGCAAAAGACTCAGAAATCGGTAAATGATTGCATTTAAGGTGCATGCTAGCCCTTTGTAGTCAAGCGTGCTGAGTTGTGTGTTAACGCTTACGAGACCGCATGTTTTTGTCTTTTTTACAGTAAGGTCCAACTATGGGCGTTATTTTCCTCAGTTACAATATTTTAGAACAAAATTTTTCATATTCACATTTATATTACAAATGGATATACATTGTAATTTTGTTCTTTCTAATCAAAGCATTTATATCCGTAATATATTGATATTATAAATATGAATATTTGGTATATTTTTAAGAAATAAATAACGCATAAAAATTGAGAAAGAAAAGCCCGCTGGTGGAGTTAGAGGTTTTCAAATGATGTGAATCTATGTCATCGGTCGCGAAAATGTTAGTAGCCCATAATTTTTTTTTACTTTACACTACAATTAATTATAATAGAATGATCATATAAAGGATATAAATAAAATAACAAATCAATGTTTATTTTTATTATAATAACATATTTACAAAAAAAATAAAAAAAAAATTGCCAGCAAGTACAGCTTCAACTTGCTTACCCAAAAATAGAATGTAAATTTTGCAATGCAGTGCAAGATTTTTTTTTTTGTATTTTTAGTAAATATGCTACTATAATAAAATGTAAACATTAGTTTTTTCTTTTATCTATATACTTTATATGGTCATTCTGTTACAATTAATTGTAGTGTAATGTAAAAAAAAAAAAAAAGAAGGAATGGGCTACTAACATTTTCGCGACAGCTGACGTAAATTAACGTCATTTGAAAATCTCTAACTCCACTAGTGGGCGTTTCTTTCTCAATTTTTATGTTATTTATTTCTTAAAAACGGGTATATGACACTTTGGTCCCGCCGTTTTAGTCCCGCCACTTTGGTCCCGCCGAATTGGTCCCGCCACTTTGGTGCCGTGGAAATTTTGGTCCCACCGTTTTGGTCCTGCCGTTTTGGTCCCGCCACTTTGGTGCCGCCATTTTGGTCCCGCCATTTTGGTCCCGCCATTTTGGTCCCAATATCAGGAATAATCAAAGTATTACAGAAAAAAAAAGCGAAATTCTTCTTCATATTTCGCATTTTTGTCGTTTGACTTGAAAACATGGGGGTAGAAAAATTATTATTATTTTGCAACAGAAAGCTGTAGTAACAAATAAAATGTCTAAAATTTTGAGATTTAGATTTTTTCTTTGTACGATAGAGGAAAAAGGACAGCAAATACTCGTACATGAGGCAACTTCGGGCAAAAGAGAACTTAGACGAATATTTTCAATTGGAGAGTTGAATATCTACAACCTTTGTTGAAAATGATGTAACTATAGGACACATGGAATAGAAAGTTTATTATTTCGGATCAAATTTTGAATGATAAAGGTATTAGTTATCAGCGCAAATCTAAGCATTGTCAATTTATCTAAGTCTGCAAAATTTTAGTTTAAATAAAATACGAGGTTTTTAATATAAAACACTGTAATGCGGCTCTTAATTATCACATTCATATTTAGAGTGCTCGAATACAAAATTTGTAGGAAATCAATGCTTTATCGAAGCATCTCCTAAATGTTGGAGTTTAATAATAAAAGAAGATGCGAGGAACCTAAATAATGAGCTCAGGAATAATTTGTACAGATCTGCTAAACTTGAGTCATTTTCTTCTTTGTCAATCCGTATATATTTGTCAAACACCGGAAATAGTTACATATCACATAGAATTGGAAAAGCATTTTTATTCCATTATAACCCCTTACAATATTGTTTAAGAAAATGTCCATTAAAAGCCCCTCCCACACCCCCCCCCTTTTTTTTTTCAAATGCACTGAAACAAAACAGTGAAATGCCTTTTTATTGTCTGTGGGAGAAACAGGTGTGAACCGAATCTCAATGTGCTACAGATATTTCAATGCGGGCATTGCTTTTAGCCATAGAGATATATCAGACAGATTTATCATTATTATTTTTTTAAACATAATATTAAACTAAAAATATAAAAAAATTTACATCAACATTTTCTGAACATTTATGCTTGCAATGGCACAGTTAATTAAATATTGGACTACTTACATTTTTTCATTTTTAAAATAAAACCATTGTAATTGAAAGAGAGGTAATTTATACACATATATACACGGTTAACGTAATTAAGTATCACGGACAAACAAACATGCATTTTATTATTATTATTATCAATATAACACAGATTTTGAAATAAATTCCTCTTAGATTAATGATAAAAATTAAATCACAATCAAATCGAATGAAACGTATCTCTCTCTCTCTCTGTCACACACACACACCACACACACACACACACACACACACATATATATATATATATATATATTTATGAATAAATTCATATATAAATTCAAGAACTTCATAAATGATCTCAAGCTTATGCTTATGAAGAAGAGTCTATGATGGGAGCAGGTCAATAATTAATTCTTTGAAAGAAAATATTATTCAATATTTTCTTTCAAAGAAGGGAGAAGATCAGTAATTATTCTGCCACTAAAAGCAAATTATATTTAATATCGTAAGGTTTTCTTTCTTTCTTTTTCACTTTTTTTAAACAAAATTTTTCTGTATTTTATTATTTTTAAAATAATTCAAACTTTATCTACTGTTGTTATTGTTAACAATACTTTTAAAATCACAAAATGTTGTCACTGATAGTAAATTAAAATTCAAATTACAATTGAAGTAAGTTAAATCGAAATCAAATGAAAAAATATCAATTTAAAAAAAAAAAAGTGCAATTGCCTAAAATAAATAAATAAAATGTTCGTAAAAAAATTAGTACAAAATTCTCCGAATCTGAATAGCTAGGCAGCAATCGTAATGTTTAAAATTTATATATTTGTGTGTAAGATGTTTCTTAATTAAAGATATTCTAAGAGCACTTCAATTTTCCCGTATCAATAAATATGTTATCATATTAAAAAACTGATACATATTTAAAAAAATTGCAAAAAATTGGTGGGACCAAAATGTCTCGGGACCAAAATGGCCAGGGACCAAAATTTCCTTGGGACCAAAACGGCAGGACCAAAATGGCGGGACCAAAGTGGCGGGACCAAAACGGCGGGACCAAAGTGTCCTGCTTCGCTTAAAAACATACCCAATACTCATATTTGTGCTATCAATACATTGCTATTACTACGGGGGATCCGGATAAAATATCGCGTCAAAAAATAGTATGATCTATTTCAAAATTTGTATTTGTGTCACGTGGGATCTCTGGGGAAGGCCACAGGACCTTAGAAGTCTAAATTAATTAATTAATTAAAATAAATAAATGTATTATAGAATGGAATTTTATTATTTTATAGACATTTAGTTTTAAGTTACTTTATCATTTGCTTTTCACCATTCAAAATACATTTTAAAAATATTGTATAACACTGCTGACATCAAAGCTGAACACTGTTCAGAAACCTTAATTAAAAATTTTAAAATAGATAAGTACGCTTGAAATCTTTATGACTAATCTTGACAAAGGTTAATTAACATAGTCTTTAAACTCTTTTAAGCAAAATTTATAACAATTTTGGAAGTGGATTTGTCAGTATGTGAGTGCTCTGACGGTGGTATGTGTTGCCATGAAATTTTATACATTTTTATTAATAATTACCAAGTCCTTTTTACATTCCATTCATTTATATAGGCGATATTTTGTTCACGCAAGATTTTTTATCGCGCAGTTTTGTCCCCCTACGGTTATAAATGCTCTGAATAGAAAAAGCTTAATTACAATGTATATACATTTGTAATATAAATGTGAATATGGAAAATTTTATTCTTAAATATTGTAAATGAGGAGAATAACGACCACAGGCGGACCTTACCGTATAAAAGACAAAAAACATGCGGTCGAGAAAGTTTTAACACACAACTCAGCATACTTGACTACAAAAGTGATAGTACGCACCTCAAATGCAATAATTTACCGATTTTTGAGTCTTTTGCGCTACTGCATATTGAAAGATTTTGAAGGTTATACTTTTTTTTTTTTTGTGTTTTTCAACACTTTTAATAAAAGATTTTCACTATAGCAGTTTAAAATGTTGGCTGGGTATTGTGAAAAAACGAGTAAAATGACATGATTTTCGGAAAAAATTCGAAATTTTAAGTATAATGCGCTAGCTGGGGGTTCAATAAAATTTCTTTTTTAATATGTATTTTACTTAACTACCCCAGAGGCATCTTTTCCGCGGTATAGCGTTTCGAAAAAAAAAAAAATTATTGTTTTTCGACCCACCCTAATGGACATTCAAGGGAATATTATACCACTTGCTGTTTTTGAACAGCGCTTTTTTGCTATGCATTGCTATACTAAAATAAACACAACAAAAATAAAATTAGAATACATTAAGGCATGTTTTTGTAGAAAATGCCTGGCCCTAAATAAGCAATCATATTGCAATAAATTATGCAAAATAATATCGATATGCTATGCAATCATCTGATAGATTACAAATTTGGTAGAAATACTTATGAGTTCTATGGAATTAACTTTATATTTGTTGATTTGAAATAGTGCTTTCAATATGCGTATAGTGGCACATAAAATAATTTTAGTGCATTCAAATTTACAGACTTCATTTCTAAAACGTGTAATTTGACACTGTAACATTTCCTAAAGAACAATTAATTTCATATACATTTTATGATGGAAAAATGCATATAGGACATAGAAAATGGTGTGTATAAATTCAATAATCAATTTGAAGAACAACTGCAAAATATTTCCAATAATTTATGTATTGTTCATAGTAATGACTAAATATGTATTTTAAATGCGTATGTTATACTGATTATGAAACATACCTATATAATTAGATTGTTGACCAAAAAAAAAAAAAAAAAAAAAAAGAAAAAAGAAAAAAAAGTTCGCACTTGGATATTTTTTCTTCTGTTTCCGTAATCGCCAATTTTATTGTTTAAAAAGCATATTTTCGAACAGCTTTAATTGCGTCGTCCTCTATCAACGTTTTAGGATTGAGCTAAGTGTTAAAAATGAAATGCAATTCTCAGAAGATTTGTAACTTTAGAAATTACTTAAAAAATGACAGTGATAATGCAATTAATGATATAACACAGAAGTTTTAATTTTAGAATGAAAAAAGTAATAGTAATGAGCGAGTTGACAAAATAATTGAATGTACATGAAAATACTGGTAAGATGGTTTGTAGCAGGGAAATTCTTTTTGGCTGTTTAAACAGGAAGTTTGGCTTTAGGCGTTCACGTTACTCATCCAAGCGAAATGTTCACAAGGTTAAAAGGAAGTGTTTAAATAATCAATTTATATCCTGCTCAGAACTTAAAAGATATTCAAATAGTGCGTTTATAGCAAAATATTTTCTTCTAAAACAGTGCAGCAATAATTAAACAAAGCAGTTTAAGCGCCAGAAAATCTGCTAATATATATATATATATGTATATATATATATATATATATATTAAGGAAAGGAATATTAATAAATAAATAAATAAATAAATAAATAAAAACACTTCAGTTGACCCAAAATTAAAAAAATATGTATCAGTTAATTATTGGGCTGATTTAGTTTTCTCTTATGAGCCAAGTTTAACTCATTTCGAGCTGATGGAAGAAAGGTAGTAGGACCACGTAAAAGTGACCGACTTAAGAAATATTGCACTCTTAAAACAGTGACACATTCTCCAGACATTATTGTACGGAGGTCCATAACTTTTCAAGGGTTTGGGCAAATGTTCACCCTCAAGTGATCAATTAGCTCTAAGTAAAACCCGGCTATTATAAAACTGATGCCTGGCAGACTATTTTGGGGTTATCTCAGAATTTTCCAAAATCAACAATATAGGATTGTAATGTTCCTTACTACACGGTATCTGTGGTACGTTTATTTGATTTAAATTGTTAAAATATTTCATCTTTTTTCATACGCACCTGTAATTCTGCAAATAATGACAATTTTTTTTCACTTTATGTTAAATCCCACTAAGATTATCATAAAAGTTTCCCTTTACTAGAAATGAAAATTGACCTTATCTCAAACCGCTCGAAAATGTTTAGTCTGTAAAAGAAGCGCGGGACAGGTGATTCGAAAGTTATAGTCTACAATTTATTATGGACAAATATATATATATATATATTATTTTTGGCATAGTGAAATTTCTGAAGTTTATGCTAAAATCTCTATAATACTATGCAATTGAGCATTAAAGCTATAAGTCCATACAAAGGTGGAATTACAGAACGTAGAATACATATATTTTATTAAATAATTGTTCAGATCTAACAAATAAACGGTTTTGTTTTATGAATTAAAAGATAATGGGTTTATTTCATGTAATGAATCCTAATAGAATACAAAGTATACGTTTATTATATTCCGTTTTAAAAGAAAGTTTTTTGAAAAAAATTATTAAGTAACTTCTTAGAGTGTAATAAAGCGAATTAATAAATGAAAAATGTACATAAGTATGATTTTATCTCTTTGGTATTATGGAAACATGACAGTTTTAGTTGTTTTAATTATTAGTTTTGAAGTTAATACAATATATATATATATATATATATATATATATATATAGAGAGAGAGAGAGAGAGAGAGAGAGAGAGAGAGATAAATCAATTTGTCTGCAGTGCGGCTATATTTTGTTCCACACTGTACATGTATACACAAACTTACTATATTTATCTATAAGGCGGACAGACACAGATAAATTCAGAGAAGTGGTGCGGCCCTCAAAATTATCTCACTAAGATAATTCTACCTGCATCTATACATCTATCCATGTAAATTAATAAATAATGGAAAAGATAATAAAAGTAGCAATAATAATAAATATTAATAGTAATAATAAATTAACCAGGGTTAATAATAGCAGACTTTTTTCAGAGAAAAATCCCAGCCCAGTGTATTTTTTCGCGTTTTATCTTTTTTTTTTTTTTTTTTTTTTTTCACAGTATTTTCTGGTTTTATATGGATTTTAAAGAATAATTTCTTTTTTCTTCCTTTTTATTACTATTATTTTTTTTTATCATGAAATATCTTACCAATAAGACGATTTAAAATTCAATTTAAATTTAACTATCCAATAAAATCAAAATTTAAAAATTTTAGCTTTAAAATGTCTCAAGTCTTTTATTGAATATGTTGTAAATGATTTAAAAATAAATAAATAAATAATTGTACTTTAAAATTCTATTTTCCTGCCCTTTCCAAGCAAAGAAAAAATGTATTTTATCAATTATTTAGTATTGTTTTATTGAATTTTTCGTATTCAATAGATTTTCATGAAATAGATTGAATTATTGACTCTCAACATTACTTAACACACCTGCCATCTACATTAATTTCATATACTTATACTATTTCAAATGCTTATATCTTTTTTTTTTCTCTTATAAATCCCAGATAAAGAGTGTTTTGCATACTTCTTTTTCTTCAAAACACATTTGACTAATACTTTTGCTTTGGTCTATATAAAAAACGTTTTGAATATATCAGTATATACGTTTTATTTTTTTAATATATAATCATCAACTAAAATTGCATAGAAAACGCTTATGAAGCAGCAAAATTTGATAAAAGAAATTTTTTTTTAATATCACTTTTTAAAGTGCTGATTAATAAGATTAAGCAAACTAAGTTCTTAAACATAAAGTGTATTTTGGAGACAGCCATTAACATTTCCTAATGATAACTTAACGACTTTAAAGTTTACCGCACAAAGTTAAGTATGCATTAAGAAAATTGTTTTGCATAACTGCACCTAATGAGCAGTAGATATATCTCGCATTAAAGCTTTAAATAAAGTATTTTTTTCAGCTACTTTCAGCATTTATAATTTATAAATTTAAAAGAAAATTTAGTTTACTGTAAACACTTTTATTTTCTTTAAAGAAAATACGGATATTTTTACGTACATTTTTTTCTGATGCTCTTTTCAAAGAAAATTCGTAAGTACTGTTTCATTTTGTAACAAATTTTATTTATTTAGATATTATTTTTCCTTTCTGGAAAATGTGTTGTTTAAAAAAGATTTGACTTCTTTAGATAAGTTCTATTTTATTTAAAGAATTTAAAATTGCATCAATCTTTTAACTACAGTTTACTTTCTCTTTATTATTCTTTCTCTTTGTTACCAATTTATCGCATAGAAAGGAAACGTTGTTAAAAGTGATTTTTTTTTTTTGAGAGTATTGAATTAATTTATTATGTTTATTTATTTTTTACTTTACATTTGGTTAGTAAAATAATTAAAATAACAGTTTCATTTTTCGTCAGTTCTCATTTTCCATCGTTCATCTTTTACGTACGTCTGATATGCATATTTTTCTGCATGCATTTTGAAGGGAACATATAGTTAGAGATCGGTTAGAGATACGTAAATGATGTACACCGTAATAAAAAAAATATGTTTAAAGACAGTAAATTTCTATAACTTTTAAACAGATATTTTCTGTTTCCCCAAAAGAATAGAAATCTACTATAGAATTACGTTTCAAATTAACAAAGAATGAGTTAAAATTTCAATATGTTAAAAATTTAAAAGTTACACTTTTAAAATTTTAGTACGCCCCTCATGGGATATTCAATTACAAAGTTTACTATCTCCATGACTTTATCTTCATGAATATATGTGGTAGCCTCATAAAATTTTATACAGATAATGTGAAAAATTCTTATAAGCACATGCTACAGCCAAAACAAGTTTTAAACATTTTTTTTTTTTTTACAGGGTGATAAAAAATGTTTTTATTTTTTGTTTATTTTTTTTTTTACTTTTGATGAAAAATGTGAGGTATAACATACTATTTATACTACCAAAGTTTCAACATGATTCTTAAAGATATTTGACAAAATGTGTAAATTCGAAAGTGTCCAAATACTTATTTGTAGATCGTGTATGCCATACCTTTCTTTTATAAGCGCATAATTTCTGTAGTTAGTTTTTTTTTTTTTTTTTAAATAAAAGAATACAGAAGCGATAAAATAATAATAATAATATATTTTTTTATTCAAACAAAGAAAAAAAAAATTAAAGTATTTTGAGCTACTTATATTCAGTTACATACTTCATTTCATACATATTTCTTAATCCGAATTAATAAAAAAAACTGGAAGAACGTATTATATTAATATTATTTCATGTAAGTACAGATACAAACATTATATAAACCCAAGTAAATAATATAAATACAAATAAGAAGAATTGCTTTAAATAATATTTTTCTTATAATACTTTTTGTCACTTGTTAAAAAGCAGAACCAAATAACACAAGTTATTTCTTGCATTATTTGAATAAGTACAGTATACATTATTAATATTAATATTTTAATTTAAGTAATGCGTGAAATATTCTGTATTACATTATAAAAATGATTATTGCAATTTAATTTACTAGAATGTTGAGTAGAATAATAAAATAAAGACGTTTCAAGTTGCATCACTTTAGCATGAACAAATGGAAGCATATTTACTGTTTATTTTTATTTTTATTTATTTATTTTTTTTTCTTTTGGAAAGAGAATCAAACAAAAACAGTTAGAATATAGCAAAAGGCAATTAGAGAAAATAATGCAATGCTTATGTTATAAGGAAGATTTATGATAAATGAAACAATAAATAACAGTAAAATATTATGATGGAAACAATAGAGCAGGCCTAAAAAAAAAAAAAATACTGCAGTTTGTGAAGATTGTGTTTACGAGATAGGCACTAAACTTAAAGGATATGTAAGTATAAAACATTTGTAAGTATAAAACCTTAGAATCCACTTTTAGCCACATTTTAGTAAACTGAAAAAATGACAGACATTATTATTTGAGGCAAAATAGAAACTTTTTAATAAAGAGAAATCGGGAGACATTCCTCACATCGAATTATTAAAATTGTTTGAAAGAGAAATTATTTTTCCAGCGAATATAACAACACTATAAATACATTTTGCTATGGTTTTTGTTCTTTGCTTTAAAATCATAAATATCATAATGAGGTACCAGTAGCTCCAACACAAATGATATTTCCATGCTTAGGTGTATTAAAATTGTCCATAACATGCGTTTATTTGAATGTAATACGCTTCATTAAAATACTTTAAAAATATATATATATATATATATATATATATATATATATATATATATATATATATATATATTAATTATACGAGTCTCTGAATGCAAGAGTCCTTGAGATTTATTTACTTAATTCCATAATTATTCATTTTTTTACAATATAAATTAATATTCACAGGAAATGCGAACTCCCATGATATTCAAATTTTTCTGTGATAAATATTTTTCTACAAATATTAAATAATAAAAGTTTTAAATATCATTCATATCTATCAAAGTAATCACATTCCTAGAAACTAAATAGCTTGTAATATAGCTAGACATTATTTTAGTATTATATAAATAAAAAATAAATAATGCATACGCATTTTTTTTTAGATAATTAATTTTTTAGTTGAAAAAAAAAAAAATGAAATAGCTGCTATTGTTTACACTTTATTATAGTAAAATGTATTTGTGCTAGAAAGTGTTTTAAATTGGTTTAAAGCAGAAAAATTCACATTAAATCTCTTTCAATTAAAATCTTTGTTTTTCGTTACACTTATTGGTTATTTTTCTTTTATTGAAAATGGTTTTAAACGACATTTGAATCCAACTGTCCTCAGACAATTTGCAAAATATATGCAGGAAAAGAAAATAACACAAAAAGAAATTATATATTTACAAAAAATAAAATACAATCTCTATTTTTAATTAATCAAATAGAACGTAAAACTCCAATATAATTAATAGTTCGAAAGGTTTCTTTTTTACTAATATTTCAAAATAATATTAAGTTTATATTAATTGAATATTTTTAGCGATTTTTGTTTTAATTTCTAGCTAGCTCTAGCCATATTTTTAATTATTGATATTAACTAAATTGCGATAAGTTAAGATAACCGTTTACTTTATAATGAAAACCAACGAAGAAAACTAAGCGGCAGTTTATTATCTCACCGATACTTTATGGAAGAACTTAAACAAATACACTTTGACTTTCCAAAAGTGAAACATGCATTGAAAAAGAGAAAAACTAATATTTGTTCTGCTATTCTGTTACCGCAAAAGTTCAAACTAAATAATATGCTTAACTTTTTAACAGCAGGGGAGGTGATTAATATTTCTTTTAAATATTTACTAAATTATATTTGGAAATAACCTATATTCATTTCAGCTTTCATATGTTGAACCTATTTCATTCTTTTAAATTAATGAAAGTTTTATTTTGCTGGAGAAAGTTTCTTAATTATAGAATTTTAGTCTATGACATAGTAATCAGAAATATTAATATATAAAAAGCGTTTTTAAGTGACAGTAACACACACAAAAAAAAATAGATATTATTATTTTAATTTTAATTATTAAAAAAATTTTGAAGGTTTTGTTGTTTTTAAATATAATTAATTAACATCACTCAATAGTGGTTAATTGCATAAATGTTTTACCATGATCTTTAAAATAAATTACAAATAATTTAATATATTTATAGGACATTATTATTCTTATAATTTAGAATAATTGCTACACTGTAAATTACTTATATAATTGTTTACTGTATAGAATACTTTTATTCGTTTTATCATTTCACTAAAGAGAAATCGCCTTAAAATGTGAATTTTACAAATTATTATTTTTTTTCTTTTTTCATTCGTAATTTAATTAAAACTGTGGATTACAATTTGAAAGACATATGTTTAAAAACGTATACATATGTACACTACCAACCAATAAGCATTTGAACGCTTTCAAATTCAGACGTTTTGTCAAATATCCACTAGATTTATTTAATGACGTTTTGTCAAATATCCACAAGATTTATTTTGTCAAAAATTCCACAAGATTTATTTAATAACTTTGGGAGTATAAAGAACATGTTATACCTTATACATTTTAGTAAAAGTTTCGTTTTAAAGAGGGAAAGAAGACCAGTAAAAATTAAAGAAATGTCAAAAATATTTCGATCACCCTGTAAAAAGAAATGCTTAGAATGCATTTGTGCTATAATATGTGATTAAGAATATTCTTCTAATTATCTGTATAAATTTTTATAACGCTACCACATACTTTCATAGTTACATAGCGTCATAATCAAGACAAAATCTAGCTAACACTGTGATTTTAGGTCAGCCGGTTAATTTGTTAAAAAGATTTCAAATAAAAACCCCGTTTAAACTTTAAAATTATTAAAAAGAAAATAAATTGATTCTTTTTTTTTTTTTTTTTTTTTTTTGACATAAAAAGAAATATATATATATATATATATATATATTTAAAATAATAATAATAAATAAAGTGTTCTTTTTTATTTTAATCCCCCCCCCCCTTTTTTTGGAAAAAAAAGGGGGGTGATTTTTTTTTATCATTATTTAGGGGTAAGTTTATATATATATATATATATATATATATATTGTTTCTTTTATGTTTCTGTAAATTTAGACCAATTAAAAAGTGTTTCCTTTTTTTTCATATCAAATTAAACAACATTTAAAATAAATTTCAGAAAATTGTGCTGAAGAAAAGCAACAGCTTTTGCGTATGCAATCGCAATAGCCATTTATATTCATCGCCAAAATGATATCAAAAGTTTGAGAGCCGCGAAAGGAATAGTATACTAAGGATTTACCAAAGAACGTTTATGAAACAATTATGTAGTAGCCCTTGCTAAGTGTTAAAATGCAGTTACTGCACTTGTTTATATGGACGAAGTGACATGTGTTTATATAGACAGAGTAAACACACAAAAAATATTACATATTGTTATTTTAATATTAACTAATAATAAAATCTTGAAGAATTTTCAATTTATAGTTTCTTTTTTTTAATACAATCAGTTAACATCGCTCAAGAAATATTTCACTATGATTTTTAACATGCAGTACATTTATAGGATAATGTAGTATATTTATAGGATATTATTATACTTATAATTTAGATTTATTGTTGCACTATAAAATACTTGTTCAATTTTTTTATTTTATAGAATACTTTCATTCGTTTTATCTTTTCACTAAAGAGAAATTGCTTTAAATGTGATTTTTACAAATTATTATTATTATTATTTTCTTTTAGTAATTTAATTAAATCTGTAGATTACAATTTGGAAAACATATGTTTAAATAATATATATATGTACACTTTCTAATATTAAGTATTTGAAGGCTTTCCAATTCAGACGTTTTGTCAAATATCTACAAAAAAATATTTTGTAACTTTGAGAGTATAAATAACATGTTATACCTTGTATATTTCAATAAAAGTTTTGTTTTGAAGAGGGAAAGAAGACCAGTAAAAATTAAACAAAAGTCAAAATGTTTTGGATCAACCTGTAAAAAGTAAATCTTGAAATGCGTTTTGTCTATAATATGTCATTATTAATTTTCTTCTAATTATCTGTAAATTTTTTTATGAAGCTACCACATATTTTCATGGTTATATAGCGTTATAATCAAGAGAATATCTGGCTAACACTGTGCATTTTAGGTAACGGTTAACTGATTAAAAATATTTCAAACAAAAACCCCATTTTAAATTTAAACTTAATAAAAAGAAAAAGGAATGATAAAAAGAAAAGGCCTTTTTTTTTTTTTGTCATAATAATATATATATATATATATATATATATATATATATATATATATATTTAATTGGGGTGTAAGGTTTTTTTTTTTTTTTTTTTTTTTTTTTTCGGTTTCTGTAAATTTAGACCAATTAAAAAAATATTCCTATCTTCTCTCTCCTATCAAGTTAAAGAACGCTTAAATTTCAGAAAGTTGTGCTGAAGAAATAGAACAGCTTTAGTACAGAGACCCTTGGTGAAATTTTAAATTTGGCATTTAAGTAGCTCGGAAGTTTCTTATCAAAATCTCTGCTTATGCAATCGTGATAACAATATCTATTCATCTCCAAACTGATATCAAAAGTTTAAAAGCCGTGAAAGGGGGCACAGTACTAGAGATTTACCAAAGAACTTTTATGAAATAATTATGTAGTGATCATTGCTAAAGGGCGAAACGCAGATACTGCATGTGTTTCTATGGACGAATATATATATATATATATATATATATATATATATATATATATATACATATATATACATATAAAGTCTTGTCGTACTAAATAAAATCCCGTTTTCCATAGAATTTTATAATTATTACTTAGAAACCAAAAGCAGTTTTTGATATTTGCAAAATTTAGTTATGCTTTATTTGTTTATACAACAATTATATAACTACTTAATATAAGTTTGTTCGTTGTACTAAAACTCTATTTAGGAATGATTTTTTATGTTTTCTATTTTTTCAGAGTTGTGTACGAGGAGAGGCTGAAAAGAAATAGAAAAATCTGAAATAGAAGAATAAATTTGGTGGCACTATGAGAGTTATGTTTCTATGAGAGCTAAATTTCTTGCTAAGCTATGAGCAAGAAATGAGAGCTAAAATGAGAGCTAAATTTCTTGATATTTAATTTTACAAGTATGAAGTCCTTGAGATTTTTACATTATATTTTATATGACAGAAATTTTTGAACCATGGACAGAAGGTTGGTTGGTTGACTTTTAGTGGCGCAAAATCCACAATGGGACATGCTGCGCCAAACAAATAAATAAAAAACAAGAAGCAGCTTCTGGATGGGGTCCCCCATCCAGATTGATTAAAGAATAGATAGAAAACTGAAAAAAGAACAGCTAAAAGTTAAAATCAAAAATCATAAAATACAGTGTAGATAATAAAAGCAGATGTAAAATATGAAGAGTGTAGATAATAAAAACAGATGTAAAATGTAAAAAAGAGTGTAAATACTAAAATTAGATGTCGTAATAAAAACCAGCATCTCTTAAAAAATTTGTCAGTTGATGATGAGGAGTAATACCCAAAAGGCTCATCAGGTTTGGTGAGCATGATCTAAAGTGATGCCTGTAAAGATGACGAAGTCATGTGCAGTCAGTTAGCAAATGGCGAACAGTCAGCACACAGAAATGACACTTCGGACAATCAAGTTCCTCTTCCCCAAGTAGTAAATATTTATGTGTAAGCCTTGAATGCCCAATTCTAAGACGACTAATTATGACATATTTTCGAGTGATTAGTGTAGACCAGATTGCAATTTGAGGTTTTACTTCTTGTAATTTAATATTATGGACAGAAGGATAAACGAGTTTAAACATCCAAAGCTATATTGTACTTTTTTAAGCTTCACAGGACTTTCTGACTAGGCTACTGATTTAAGACCGAACATGGCTCTATATTTATGATTCTGAAACAAAGGAACAATCTAAAAAATGGTGCCACAGAAAATCCCCGCGGCCGAATAACTTCCGCAACCAGAAATCGACCAAAAATTTCATGGTGTTCGTTTTTCAGGACAAAGATGGGACTGAGCTTTTGGACTTCTTGCATCAAGGCTCGAGTATAACTGAAAAGCTTAATGCTAATCTTCCCGACCAATTAAAAGATTCAATTAAAAAGAAATGCTTATGGAAGTTGACCATAGAAAACCTCATGTTGCATGACAAGGCACTTCTGTGGATACTTTCAACGTTGTTCGAGCTAAATTGAACATCCGGTGTCTCCACGTGGTCGACTATCTTTCCTATGCACTTGAACTAACCCCTTCGGATTATTTGCTGTTTACTAATTTGAAGGAAAAAAAAAACTTTTCAAACGGCAACGCTTCGAAGTCATGATGCTGCTAAAAGTTGATTTCAGAAAAAAAAAATAAAAAAAAAAAAAGCATTTTATTTTAATTATCTAGAAATATTAGAACAACGCTGTAAAATGTCTATCATTCTCCAAAGAGACTATGTTGTATAAATATTAAATTTCATAACTTAGACTCTTTTCTTTCTGGGCAATAACAGGAATATTTCAGCGTCCCCTTGTATATATGCATATACATAAACAAATCTTGAACACATTCACATTATTTTTGAGTACAAGAAGATCGTTATGGGATCTTCTTGTATAGAAGAAATAAATATGTTTAAGATTTTTGTTGCACCAAAGTCATTGTCTGAGTAACTTTATAAGGATACACAAAATAATGATGAAATTCATTTCATTCTAAAAGAAAGGTTTTTATTAGAAACACTTAAGATCCTATTACATATTCACTTATATTTTTTTCCTGCAAAATCTGTAATTCAAAATTGTTTCTTTCATTTTTTATCTTTTTTTTTTTTAAATGTAAAATAAAATTGGTTCTTTTATAACCTTCCGTAAACCCTCTTGAATCTGATAGAGGGCTCAGTATTCCACGAAAGTTTTTCTTTCTCTTTTCAATTTTTTGGAAAGAAATATTTATATAAACAAGGC
>CAWVNO010001528.1:1661873-1823217 GCA_963930645.1 Salticus scenicus | reverse complement strand
ATGATGATAAACATGGTTACAAGACAGTCTCACGAGCTGTAGCATTGCTCTTCCCCTCACCCCGTCTTTTTTTATAATTCCAAGGTAACCATCGTGTAGTTTGTTTAAAACTTCTTTATGTAGCTTTTAAGGAACAATAATTGTAGAGTCTTCTTTCATCAGCAAGTCATTCTGCACAGATATCGAATAACGATATGTTCAATATCTTCTGGTACTTTGAGAAAAAATTAATTTTATTTATTTAACTAGCAGGCTACGCCCGCTTCGCTGGTCACTAAATTTAGATGAATTTAAAAAAAAAAAAAAAAAAAAAAAAAATTGATTAACTGTTTATGTTTTATATCACATTTGTAAATTATAAATTCCTTTTAAGGTCAAAAAGTCAAAATAACGTATTACAAATAAAATTAAATATTTGTTCCATTTTTCACTCGTTTTGCAACAATGCTCTATGGTCTTATGTGAGTGATTCTCAGGAATGAATCAACAATTGTTTACAAATTTAATGGATTATGTATGGGAAATAAGAACGCTGTAATTTAAAAATTGCTGCTCTTAAAACTTCAAAACTGATAGGTTTAAAAAAGTTATTCATTATTCTTTAATATTAGACTGTATTTTAAGATAAAATCCGTCGAATGATATCGCGTTGGGAAACTTTTCAACGTAATACCTTTAAATCTAATAACTTGATGTATGATAACTTGATGTATCACAAAAAATGAACAGTTTTTAGAGCTCTTTTAAAAAAGTATAACATATATGCAGTATATTTTTTAAAAAATCATCAGTTTTTACTAAAAAAAAAAAATGGCCGACATTCATCAAAAGCAGTTGAATGATATCGCGTTGTGAAACTTTGTAACGTAATATCTTTAAATCTAATAACATGATGTATATAGTGTCCTCGCAAAAAATGAACAGTTTTTAGACCTCTTTTAAAAAAGTATAACATATATGCAGTATATTTTTAAAAAAATCATCAGTTTTTACTAAAAAAAAAAAAATGGCCGACATTCATCAAAAGCAGTTGAATGATATCGCGTTGTGAAACTTTGTAACGTAATATCTTTAAATCTAATAACATGATGTACACAGTGTCCTCACAAAAAATGAACAGTTTTTAGAGCTCTTTTAAAAAAGTATAACATATATGCAGTATCTTAAAAAAAAAAATTCATCAGTTTTTAAAAAAAGGCCGACTTTCATCACCAAAATGGTTAAATCTAGACCCATCAAAAATAGGAGTGGTCCACCCGGATGTGTTCCGCCGACAAACTCTTTGCTTTATTTATATAGTTCATAATTTTTAATTAATTTTATCATAAACTTGTAGATTAGGTATAGAGACGATATTTCTGTTAATCTGATATCCGACGAAGCAAAATGTTCATTTGCACATAATCCAGGTACTATAGATTTGAGATAAATAATTTCAGAATATTTTTTGTATGCGGAGAATATCTGCTCTTAACCCCTTTTTTGCAAGGGGTTACATGCAGGGCCCGACTATGCTTTTTGAAGACCCGGGGCACTGATGCTATTCGGAGGCCCCCATACCCTGCTCTAAAGAGCTCGCCAAAAGGACCCATTCTCAAAATCAAAAATAAATAAATAAAAATAGTGCGTTTTTTAATTTTTTCCTTCAATTATACCTTCTATTTCCTCTTTTTTTTTTTTTTTTTTTTTTTTTTTTTAGCAACCTATAACAAAATCATTAGTTTTATGTTCAAGACAAATGAAAAAAATGTAGCACATTCATCAGCCAATGTGTAGGAAATTAGTCACAAAATTTTATAATTGTTTAAGCTCTCTAATAAAATATAGAAAGAAAAATGTAATCAATTTTTGTTTTTAATACACATATAATGAAGAAATTTGTACTATTACTTCTCAATTTTTGGAAATGAGGCCCCCTAAATTTGGAGGCCCTGGGCCAGTGCCCCGTGTGCCCGTGCCATAATCTGGCCCTGGTTACATGCGAGTGGCTGGACGGAATTGAGTAACTTTTGGAAGTGGTTTTAAGTTGAAATAACGAGTCCAGCAACTAATAACAAAATGAATATGTACAAATATGTTGCGATTTATTCAATGTTTTGGTAAAATAATGATAAAAAACAGCTGTGTCTAAACTTTTGTATCGGCACGTAAAATATTTGCAATCCATTCTATAATTTACAATGATTAAGTAACCTTACGTACGTCGTAACGATGACAAATATAGCAAATATAACAAAGTTCTTTTTAAAATATTTATTAAACTACAATTAAAAAGAAATCCACCTTTAAAACATATGCGTAACGAATGAAGAAAGTCTGCTTTTGTCTGACAATATACTTAATTTTTGTAGAACATTTAAATGTGAGGTGATCTTATCAAATTAGATTTTAAAAAAATTATGGATTTAATTGAAAAAATTATACTTTTATTCTGATGCACCCTAAATGTTATTTCATTCATAATTTATATTCAATGTTATTTATGGAAAGTACAGACTGTATATTTACGAAAAATATCTTTTTCAGGTATTGGTTTGAATTCAGACTATGGTAAGTGATAGATGTATTATCATCTCCATAAACTTTTCATTTATTTACTGTCATTTATTTCAGAACTATAAACAAAGTAATATCAACTATAATTAAATTTGACCTTGAACACCGCGAGTGAAAGATTTATAGACTCATAATGACTTTCTCTTCTCTAAATAAACATTTTCAAACCATTATTTATTTTACAGAACTATTAAATTCAAACTTTATGGGAAATCATGTTATTCTAAATTACTGTTTTATTTCTTTCAACAATGTAATTTAATGATAGTATAAACGAAATAAGATATTAATATTTCCTTTCAAATGTCATAATATAATATAATATAACAATTTATGATCCATAATGATATACTTAAAAATTGTAATTTAAAAATTCTTCTAGCAGTCTGTAACATTTCCTCAACTAGTAAGGATGCATAAAAATGCATCCCTTAAACTTTATCCAAATAAAAAGACATTTATAGATCAAATTATTTGCAGTATTATTTTAGCTAATTTGAATGAACATTCTTTTCATTATTAGTCAAACCTCGTTAGAATAATAAGTTACAAATGAAATTAGGATTAATTCACCAGTTTGAAGATGACCCTTTTTTGGACTACAATATTAATTGCCGGAGACAGAAGCTCCTACTGCACTACTAAATACAAGGTAAGTGAAGAACTTATTATTTTTCTTTAAAGTCTTACCTTGTTGTAATTTTTCAATAATGATTTACTCAACATTGATTATGAAGACCGACTTAAAAATCTCTGGCATACAATAATTAAATTCATATTACATAGGCTATTAGTGGTGGAAGTTATTACTGTAAATTAAATTAAATTTAAAAATGGCGTCTTATAAAGACAATGCAATTATTGAGAAGCTCAATGCTTCTAATTATGCTACGTGGTCTTTTAAGCTAGAAATGTTATTGATAAAAGAAGATCTTTTTGACGCCATAACTGAAACTCCACCAGAGCCTATCACTTCAGATTGGTCCAAAAAAGACAAAAAAGCCAAAGCCATGATAAACCTGTTCATTAGTGATGATCAGATAGTACATGTAAAGGGTTTGTCCACGTCAAAAGAGACATGGGTCAAGCTAAAAAATTTACACGAACGTACAAACCTTTCAAGCAAGTTATACTTACTAAAAAACTTGTATAGCTGCAAATTAGCCGAAGGAGGCAACATGATTAAACACATCACAAACATTTTAGAAATCAAAGAGAAACTTACTGCCATCGGCGAAAATATAAATGATTCTCATCTATCAGCACTTTTACTGTGTTCGCTACCTCCGTCATATGATCCTCTTATTACTGCTTTAGAAGCAAAATCTGAAGAGGATCTTACACCTAGTTATATTCAAAGTAAGCTGATGGATGAATATAACAGAAGATCTTGTAATAACAAAGCGTTGCAAGTTGATGATAATGCCGTAGCTTATCAAATTAAAAGACACAAACAAAACTTTCCGAAAAAACAAGTGAATAAATTCTGCACATACTGCAAGATGAAAAATCATAATACCAACGACTGTTGGTACAGAAAAGACAAAAACAAAAAACAAAACTATTCATCAAGTGGCTATAACAATAAAAATAAAAACTTTAATTCATCTTTATGTTTTGAAAATAGTGAACCAAAAATGAAACATGACAGGGATGAATCAAATGCATCCGACGATGAAACTCATACAAGAAATAAATTTAAAAATTTAGCATTCATCGCCTGTAAAGAAAACAAAAACAATTGGATCGTAGATAGCGGCTCCTCCTCGCATATCACAAATAACAAAAATTTATTTAGTGAAATAAAAAATTATGACAATTCAAATGTTGTCATAGCAAACGGAAATATTTTAACATCACAGGGCTCAGGTGATGTAGTTATTACTACCGAAACATCTGAGGGGGAAATAAACAAAATAAAGTTACTCGACGTACTTTTTGTACCAGACCTCGAAACAAATTTAATTTCTGTTAGTAAAGCCACCAAAAATGGCTGCACGTTAATTTTCAAAAATGATAAATGTATACTACAAAAATTCGGAAAAACCTTCCTTGAGGGGGAACTAAAGGGTAACTTATATGAAGTAAAACAACCCCAAAACAGTTCAAATGAACATATTAATTTAACTCACGAATGTAACAATAAGAATTGTATCACGCTTTGGCACAAGCGGCTCGGTCATAGAAATTACGCTGACATAAAACACATTATGGATAAGGAACTAGCAGTGGGAATTAATATAAATTTCTGCAAACATGACAAAACATGCGAAACATGCATTAAAGAAAAACTGACAGATTTACCATATCCACAGCAATCTAAATACAGGACTAATAGAGTACTTGAATTAATACATACAGACATCTGTGGGCCATTTCAAACACCCACCATAGGGGGGAAAACATATTTTTTAACGTTCATCGATGATTACACCAGATTCTGCATGATTTATCTCTTGAAACATAGAAGCGAGGTATTAACCATGCTCAAACAATATATAGCATTAGTCAAAAATAAGTTTGGTAAATTACCTGAAAGAGTCAGATCTGATAACGGGAGAGAATATGTGGGAAGTGAAATAGAAAATTACCTAAATCAAATGGGAATTAAACACGAACTTACAGTTCCTTATTGCCCAGCACAAAACGGAGTGGCTGAAAGGAAAAACAGAACACTGGTAGAAATGGTGAGAAGTATGCTATCAGAAGCAAATCTAGATAAGCAATTTTGGGGGGAAGCTGTCAACACAGCAAACTATATTATTAATAGACTCCCCACAAAAGGAAATAATAAAAGTCCCTACGAATTATGGAATGGAATTAAACCTGATTTATCTCATTTGAGAGTATTCGGGTGTAAAGCTTTTGCGTACATAAATAAACAAATAAGAAGAAAATTAGACAATAAAGCGCAAGAGGGAATCTTCGTAGGTTATGACTATAGATCAAAGGGATACAGGATTTACACGGGAGGAAAAGGTATTATTATCGCAAGAACGGTTAAATTTATAGAAAATCAAAACTCTAAACTCTCATCACAAGAAAAACCAGAAAATGATATTAGTCAAAAGGAAACTGTAAATGTAGAACTTAATGACACACCTGAAAATAACACCGAACAAACACTTGAAATAAACAATGAACCTAGAAGATCCTCGAGATCTAATATCGGTGTACCTCCAGATCGACTAATTTACATGGTAAAACATGATCCAATACATGAACCGCAAAGTTGGGCGGAAGTTCAAAATCTCACAAATCCCGTTGAGAAAAATAATTGGATAAAAGCAGCAGAGGATGAAATATCATCGTTAAAAGAACACAACACGTGGACATTAGTAGATCCACCACAAGGAAAGAAAATTATCGGTTCAAAGTGGACCTTTAAAACAAAATATGATGACTCCGGGAAAATACAAAAATTTAAAGAACGACTGGTAGCTCAGGGATTTCTCCAAAAATTTGGGGAAGATTATGATGAAACATTTGCACCGGTGGTGTCCTATACTACAATACGTTCTTTCCTAAACTCTGCAGCTTACCACAAATTAAATGTAAGACACATAGACATTAAAACAGCATTCCTACACGGTGACTTAAACGAAGAACTGTATATGCAACAACCCGACGGTTTTATTAATCCAGGGGAAGAAAATAAAGTGTGTAGGTTGAACAAATCAATTTATGGGCTTAAACAAGCTGCTAGAGCTTGGTACTTAAAAATTGGGAGTTTCCTAAAAACCCTAAATTATGTCGAGAGCAAAGCTGATTCATGCCTCTATGTAAACAATACGTCAGACAACATTTCATTTATTATAGTATATATCGATGACATATTAATTGCCGGAAATAACGGGCAAATTAATGAAATAATAAGGAAATTAAGCAAAGAATTCGAAGTTAAGGATTTAGGAGAGGTTAGTTTCTATTTGGGCATGAAAATAACTAGAAATGATAGAGGGGATTTCGAAATAAATCAAAAACTCAAAATCGAAGAGTTAGTACGTAAATTAAATTTAGAAATCTCTAAACCAACATATACACCAATGGAAACAAATTACTTAAAATTTGATGATAATGATAACCCATTAGAAAACAACACTAAATACCGACAAACAATAGGAAGCTTGCTATATTTGGCTACAGTTAGCCGTCCTGACATATTAGCTGCCGTAAACATATTAAGTAGGAGAAATGAAAGTCCAAGAAAAAAGGACTGGGAAACAGTAAAAAGAGTTGTCAGGTATTTAAATACCACAAAAAATCTAAATTTCGTTATCAGTGCCAATGAAAAACCTAAACTGGTAGTTTACGCAGATGCGGACTGGGGAGGAGACAAGTCCAACAGAAAATCAACATCAGGCAGTGTTTTCATGATAGGAGATAATCCTATTCAATGGATCACAAAACGGCAAAATTGTGTCGCTCTTTCGTCGGCTGAGGCCGAATTTATATCTGCCACGACTGCTGCGAAAGAAATCATGTGGATACTAAAATTATTAAAAGACTTGCACTTGCCTCAAGAGTTACCTATCAAAGTTTTTCAAGACAATATTTCGTGTATAAAACTGATAGACATCGGTTTTACTGCAAAACTGAAACATGTTGACCTGCAATTCAACTACTTAAAGGATTTAAAAGAAAAAGGTGTGATAGAACCCGAATATTGTCCAAGTGACAAAATGACTGGTGATATCTTCACCAAGGCACTTCCAAGACAGATTCACGAAAAACACCGAGAGAAATTGAAACTGATTAGTGGAACTTAAAAGATTTATGGAGCTGAAGGGGGAATTGATAGATGTATTATCATCTCCATAAACTTTTCATTTATTTACTGTCATTTATTTCAGAACTATAAACAAAGTAATATCAACTATAATTAAATTTGACCTTGAACACCGCGAGTGAAAGATTTATAGACTCATAATGACTTTCTCTTCTCTAAATAAACATTTTCAAACCATTATTTATTTTACAGAACTATTAAATTCAAACTTTATGGGAAATCATGTTATTCTAAATTACTGTTTTATTTATTTCAACAATGTAATTTAATGATAGTATAAACAAAATAAGATATTAATTTTTCCTTTCAAATGTCATAATATAATATAATATAACAATTTATGATCCATAATGATATACTTAAAAATTGTAATTTAAAAATTCTTCTAGCAGTCTGTAACATTTCCTCAACTAGTAAGGATGCATAAAAATGCATCCCTTAAACTTTATCCAAATAAAAAGACATTTATAGATCAAATTATTTGCAGTATTATTTTAGCTAATTTGAATGAACATTCTTTTCATTATTAGTCAAACCTCGTTAGAATAATAAGTTACAAATGAAATTAGGATTAATTCACCAGTTTGAAGATGACCCTTTTTTGGACTACAATATTAATTGCCGGAGACAGAAGCTCCTACTGCACTACTAAATACAAGGTAAGTGAAGAACTTATTATTTTTCTTTAAAGTCTTACCTTGTTGTAATTTTTCAATAATGATTTACTCAACAGTAAGTAAAACAAAATTATTGTAAAAAGCTTATTTTAAAATGCACGTTCATTAAATGTAACATTTTTTTATATTACAGGGTGTACAAAGAGTCTTGTCATGAGTATGAAACTTCATTACAAAATAACCGTTTAATAGAATAATGTAACTTTTGTATCATTATGAATAAGTCAGTTTTAGTGCTTGTTTTGTGCAGTTAATGACGCGAGTGCTCCTTCAAGAGAGATTCAGGGAAACATTTGTAAGGAATACATCATTTTCGGCCGAAATGGCGTCTATTCAAAAGGATGCCCGATGTACGCAGGGGTGGGAAAAATAACAACGTTTTAAATTTTTCTCTTTTTAGTAGTATTTTTCCCCCCTCTTACGAATTTGGAGCATTCTATTTTCTTTCAGCTTATTTCTTTAATTCTGTATATGAAATAAAGAAAATATTGTAATCCTGATTTACAAAAAGAATATTGTATCTTATATAATTTAAAACAACTAGCCGTAGAATACTAAAATTTTATATTTGAGACTTTTGTAATATTTCATTAATTTTTTTATTCACTATCAATTTTTCTCTACTTGACTACCCACCGTAGAGATTTCCGAGTTTTGTCGGGACGTACCTGTATACTTAGTTAGAAAAGTTTAAATTCAATGGCTTCGTTTTATATGGCAAAATAGAAATACCTAAAATAAAGAAAAATTAGAAGCTAAAAATAGTATTTCCTTTAAGGAGACTTTAAATGGTAATGTATAGATTATTAGAGAAATTTTTCTATCCAGAAATGATGCTATGCTCAATAATTTTCTTCAATATGTAAAATTAAAATCGTGGAAAACAAAACCAGAATCTTAGCAAACTAATAATAATAATAATTCGCAAGCTATATAGATAAATGATGTGAATTAGTACAATTAAAACTATTTAATTTATAGAATTGGTTGCCTAAATTAAGACTTTTCCTAGTAATCTCTATCAAAAGGCAATCTCTCTGAAGGGCCAATTTTCTATAGCATAATGAAGAAATTTCCCTTTTAGGGAAATTTCTTGGCGGGGAGAATCTCTTTCAAGGAAAATCCTGGCGTATTCTGGATTTTAATTCGGGGAGGGCTGCGTTAAGTTTGATAATGTTTCATAGCGTACCGAAATTATGCATATTACTTTTATCCTTTAGTTTTTAAAACTTTCTGCAAAATTTCGGAGGGGCTGCAGCCCATCAGCCCCCTCCTCCCTTCTGGATACGCTACAGTATATATCTGTTATCAACGGGTATGAAGATAAAATATGGAGATAAAATGTTTCTTATGAACATTCCTTCGTGCAGCCTGTACATATGTAATTCTGTGAAAACAAAATAATACAATACACTCTGTGGTGATATCCAAAACCGCAATTAGTATTAACAAATGAAATGGTACAATTAGTATTATTATTCTAATGTATATTTACCATGGCCGGTACAGAAAGGGCTATAACATGACAATAATGAACTCTTTATATAGGCCCCTATAGGGGAGACTGTTGGAGAGAAATAGTTGGTTAAGGACATTCTCCAAACTGTTCAGTACACTGCGTTCTTTTATTTCTAAATTATACCCACGTTCTTTAATCATCTTTAATGGGTCATAAAATTAATTTTGAAATACCTAGATTATTCATATTTTACTAAATTGTCTTTTAAAAAAAATCTTTATAAACTAATAGAAGTATTAAGAATGTACAACAAATAGTTATTTATCTATTAAAAAAAAAAAAAAAAACTTAAAATCATTACAAATTTAAACTAATGAAAAATCAGGCTTATAATAATCCAGAACACTGTAAGTGGAATGCATTGAAATCACCCGAATTGAAAAGGAAAACTAAATAATTTACTCTATTAATCTCAAACTTTCCAATATATTTTTTTTTTTTTTTTGGTATAAGCAGACTCACCCCGGCGACGAGTATCCAACATTATATCCATGGGAATCCGGAACTAGGACATCAGGAGCATGATCTGCGCTAATTATTAAAAGAACTTTCACTAGAATATTCCCAGAGCATCCTATCTGCAGCGAGGGTCCAACCTTTTATTCACGGAATCCAGAAACTTTAAAATCAGGAGGATGATCTGCGCTAACTTACGAAGAGGTTTGATGAAAGTATTCCAAGAGCATCATATTTCCTTTCCAGCATCATTACCTTAGACGGCTCCTTCATTTTAATCTCCACACCTTCGATGTGTAATCCTGGAATCTTGAGCGTACCGCTTCCCGGTTCCAGCATCATAGTTTTCTAGGGAATCCAGCTCCAGGACGCTGCAATATTATGAGTTACTCTTTTTTATCTCTTCTTCAAAAAATTTCCACCATCTGACGATATTTTTTATTTCTCACTTACAGGCCTATTTTGACTCCTCCTTCATCCATCGGGGCTATTTCTTTTCTTTTCTTTTTTTTTTTTTTTTTCTACTGATGGTCGTTTTGTTCACCAATGGACTTGTACTCCGTATCCCTCTTCATAGAAATTTAGGTTCTCAAAAATCTTCTCCACTCTCTTCTCCATTTATAGCTTCCATAAATTATTCTCTTGCTCTTTTGTTGTTTTACGTCTACTACGTCGCCAGTTTGTCTGCTAGATTTATATAGGGTGCCTATATTACTAGAGTGACGACAGTTCTCAGTGCGCAACCGCTGTGGATGAAATCTTGGGTTGCTTGCGTGAGCTACGAGTGGGGTTGATCCTTTCTAGATATGACCGTTATCTTACGTTGGCGAGAAAATGCTTCTGGTGAACATTTACTTTTCTGGCGGGATATTTAATTTTCTTAGAAGTAAAAAAGACTTAATTTATTCATAATTCGTTTAAATTGTATTGAAATTAAGCATTTTCTTTTCACTAAATTATTTTTAGTTTTGTCAAATAACAAGTTATCGATAGACTTAAATTGCCAAATTTATAAAAAGGAAAAAAAAAAAAAAAAAAAAAAATCCCTTTTCGGCAAACTTAAAGGCAAAGGTAGATTCCTTTACGTTAATGTTACAATTGTAAAGAAATTTTACATATGCATCAACACCTAGCCAATGGCTTTGTTCTCACACATTGTATTATTTACGTCGCTATCCTGTTTTCAAGAAATTTAATTTTCAACTACAAAAGGGTTTTATTCATTCAACTTAAAGTTTTAGGCTAAATTAATTGGTTTGTAAATGTTTCAATTTTTTTAAATTCGAGCTCATAATCATTCAACAAATAAAAGCCTTAAAGATATACAATCCCAGCAATGGTGAATCCTGGAGGGGGCTATTGAGCTACACCCCCCTCCCCACCCATGCTTAATGAAAATTATAATTTTTATTTAAAAACCATATAACTGTTGTTCAATATCTTTCTTTTAAAAGAAAAAGTAATAGAAACGTGAAAATGCACTTGTGATCTTACTAGTTCAGGTAAGCCTGGCATGGCTATGGTCAAGTCAAATATGTTGTGGTAAGTTACAAATCAACTCGTGTAAATGACAAGCTACAACTCAACTCTATCACTGTTTCAAAAAAAAAAAAAGAGAATTGTATTCCCCGACTGTAGTATGTGATATTAAAATGGTTATATTGCTTACTCTTAAAACGCTTTCTAATTATTTATTTGTATGTTAGCTTTTTGTTGTTCAGATCATTAATTAATGATAACCTTAATAGGTTATGGGCCCAGGATGCTTTAAATCTGCGTAAATTATCTGAAAATTTTTTGAAAAGCTAAGTGAACTACAGAATTTGTTATTTCTAACAGCGAAACATTACGATATGGCTGAACTGAAAGTACAAATCGATAAGCTAGAAGGTGCTAAAAATTGGAGTAAGTGGAAGTGGCAAATGAAAATGCACTTTGAACAATATGATTTGACATCTATAATTGATGGAACTAAAATTTGTCCGGTCGCTGAAAATGCCAAAGTCGATACGAATGAGTTGGCGAAGAAGGTATCTGAATGGCGCCGTGATAATGACAAGGCTGCCGCTCTTATTGCAAGTACGTTGAGCGTTTCTGTTGCTGATTTAGTGATGACATACTCGAATGCAAAGGACATTTGGGACAAATTAATTAGTGTTTTTGAACAAAGCAGTATTCAGAGACTTAATTTATTGATGACTCAATTTTTTCAAGTCTGTAAAGATCCCAGTGATAATGTTGCTACACATGCTGCTAAAGTTGAAAGAATTTATACGGATATGAATAATGAATTAAACCGTATTGGTTCGTCTTCTATTCCACAAGAATTGCTACATGGTAAAATACTACTTACTGTGGGTCCAGAATTCCAAGAATTTAACAATGTATGGGAGTCTTTAGATTCTGATAAACGAACTACTAAAAATCTTGTTGAAAAATTATGTACAATTGAACAGCGTATTAAATCTACTGCTCCTGTGGATTATGGCGCATTTGCAGCTCGTGTTCCTGTTAAGCAAAAAGCTATGAAAAATGGCGAAAATCTTCCTGAAAGTACGCCAAGAAGTAATGCCAAACTGAGTAATTTTAAACAAAAGAATTGTTTTAAATGTGGATCGAGTGCGCATCTCTGTAAAGATTGTCCAAAGAAAAGGTCCAATGATAAAATCTCATTTTCAAAGAATAATAAAGGTGCATTTACTGCCAGTGCAAAAAGTACTCAGCCAGATAGTTGGGTCTGTGATTCTGGGGCCTCCCATCACATGACTGCAAACAAACAGTACTTTGTCACATACAAACATTTCCCTGTGCCCATTGAGGTATCACTTGCTGATAATGAGAAGATTTATGCATATAGATCTGGTAAAATAAATATTCAAGTTTATATTCATGGCAAATGGTATGATGCTCACATGGAAAATGTCTGGTATTTCCCTGATGTGAAGAGGCATCTCTTTTCTGTGCAACAAGCTGCCAAGCATGGTATTGAAGTAAAAATGACAGAAAGATATATTGAATTTTATCGTTCTAAAGAACTTGTTGCAGTTGGATCATGGTCAGATCACACATATATTATCTGCATGAAAGTTGTTATTCCAGCAAGCCCAGCTGAAATAAGTACTGCTACTGAATCTGAATCTTTGCAGTTGTGGCATGAACGCCTTGGTCACCAAAACAAACGACATGTTCGTAAGTTGCTAACTGATATAGGCATACCTGTAAGTCATGCAATGACAAATGAATTCTGTGATGGATGTGCTCTTGGTAAAGCTCATCGAAAACCTTTTAAATCACGTCCTTATAGAGCCATGTCAACTGGTGAAATCATTAACGCTGATGTAAATGGTCCCATGTCTATAACTTCTCTTAGTGGTGCTCGATATTATGTTTGTTTTAAAGATGACTACAGTAAATATCGTAAAATATTCTTCTTGAAAAAGAAAAGTGATGTTAGTAGTTGCTTACGTATGTTTTTGAATGAAGCTACCAATTATGGTCATGCTGTAAAAGCTTTGCGCTGTGATGGAGGAGGAGAATTTGACTGTGGTGAAGTTCGACAAATCCTTGCTGAAAAAGGTACAGTTCTGACTCTTGGTATACCGTACTCGCCTGAACAAAATGGTGCAGCTGAGAGAGAAAACAGAACAATCGTTGAACTGGCTCGTTCTATGTTGTCTGCAAGTGGTTTACCTAGGTCTCTCTGGGCCAATGCATGTGAAACAGCAGTCTACCTTCTAAACCAGACTGGTGTATCCCCAGAAGAAAACAAGAGCCCTCATGAGGTTTGGACTGGTGAGCCAACAATTAAACTAGATCATTTGAAAGTGTTCGGAACTGAATGTTATTCACATATACCTAAGAAATTTCGACGTAAATTTGATGACAAAAGTGTTCATGGTCATTTTGTGGGATATGTGAACAAGAAAGATGGCTATAAAATCTATCTGCCTTCTCAGAACAAAATCATAAAATCTCGTGATGTATATTTCAAGCCTGAACGTTTATGTACCACTCCAGTGACAGTGGAGGTGAAGGAAGACTTAATTGAGAGATGTGAAGATATTCAGAGTAAAGAATCAAATCATTCAGAAGAGAAATTACAAACTGTCAGAAAGTCTGAAAGAAACAAAAGCTTACCTGCATGGATGAGATCTGGAGAGTATCTTATTGCAAACATAGCTGCAGTAGAAGATTCCGAAAATAGTGAAAATCCCTCGACATACTCTGAAGCTCTTTCCTCGAATGAAAGTGATTTGTGGCTTAAAGCTATGAGAGAAGAAATAGATGCCCTGCATAAAAATGAAACTTGGGAATTAGTTGAAAGGCCTAAAGGTTCCAAAGTCATCAATTGCCGATGGGTGTTGAGAAAGAAATTTAATTCTGATGGTACCGTGGAGCGATACAAAGCTCGTCTTATAGCCAAGAGGTATGCTCAGAAAGCAGGTTTTGATTATGATGAAACGTTTAGTCCTGTTGCTAGATATGATACTGTGAGATCTGTTCTTGCAGTAACTGCAAAAGAAAAATTACACTTGCAACAATTTGACGTAAAGACTGCATTCTTATATGGAACACTTAAGGAGGAAGTCTTCATGATGCAACCAGAAGGCTTTGATGATAGTAGTGGGAGAGTCTGTAGATTACATAAAAGTTTATATGGACTCAAACAAGCACCTCGTTGTTGGAATCAGTGCTTTGTGAATTTTATGAAAGACCAGAAACTGGAAGTTAGTGCAGCTGATCCCTGTTTATTTATCAGACATAGAAATGGCAAGAAACTTTTTGTTGTTATCTACATCGATGATGGCCTTGTTGTTGGGACTGATAAAGTTGAAGTGGAGGAATTCATGCATCAACTTAATCAGTCTTTCCAAATCACAAGTGGTTCTTTAAACTAGTTTTTAGGTATGAACATAAAAAGATTGGATGATGGTTCAATTTTTGTGAATCAGTGTGCCTATGCGAAAAAAGTCCTCTCAAGATTTCAAATGGATGGTGCTAATCCAGTATCAACTCCAAGTGACAAAAGCTATGTTTCTGATGATGTTGGAAATATATTGATAGGAAAAGAAGTTCCCTATCGTCAGGCAGTTGGCAGCCTAATGTACCTTGCTACTGTTACAAGACCAGATCTAGCATACGCTATCAGTATTGTTTCTGAAAATCTGGAAAGTCCAAGGACGTCTGATTGGTGTGCAGTGAAACGAATTTTCAAGTATCTGAAAAAAACTGTAGATTTTGGTTTGCTATATCAATCTAAGACCCATCCCAATGAGCTTGAAGTGTACAGTGATGCTGATTATGCGGGTGATTTAAAAACAAGACGCTCAAGAACTGGAATGATTTCAAGATTTGCAAGTGGAGCCATCTCATGGATGAGCCAAAAGCAGAAAAGTGTTGTGTTGTCTACGACAGAAGCTGCGTATGTTGCTGTAAGTAAGTTGTGGCTTGTGGAGGAAGTGTTGTGGTAAGTTACAAATCAACTCGTGTAAATGACAAGCTACAACTCAACTCTATCACTGTTTCAAAAAAAAAAAAGAGAATTGTATTCCCCGACTGTAGTATGTGATATTAAAATGGTTATATTGCTTACTCTTAAAACGCTTTCTAATTATTTATTTGTATGTTAGCTTTTTGTTGTTCAGATCATTAATTAATGATAACCTTAATAAAATACAGATAGGTGGTAGCGGTTTTTGGATATTTATTTCATTGTAATTTTTATTGAATTATTGAAAGTTTTGTATTGTGTTTTTGTGATTCTTATTGTCAGATGAGTAAAAATTGTAAAGTGAAACTGTTTTGGTTCACATAATCTGGAACATTAACATTAACATTAGTTAACATTTGACCATTTGGCACCGCTGAATTTTAATGTTAATTGTTATGAATTTAGTAAATTGTATGATTTGGCGAGATTTTGGTGACAAAACTTGCGACTTAGCAATGAAATTTGTGATTTGGTGGCAAAAGTTGATAGTTGATGACGAAATTTTTGACTTGGCGACAAAATTTGGCGAGCTTGGCGATGGAGAAAGGCAGCTTTGGCGTCATATTCTCTTTCCACGCGAAAACCTCATATCTCTTCACAGACCAATATCTTGTTTCGACAAGATAAAAAGTCAAAGGAAGCTGTAACGTATTACTCTCAATCGTAAATTTTAAATTCTTGCCTAAACTGGCATTCTGAACTATTTACCACAAACGATATTTGTATTCAGATTGACGTAGTATTTTAATTTTATATTTTAAAATGATTAATTAAAGCGTTTAACAAGGTTTTTAATTAACACGCTTTTATTAACTTGATATGATGCAACTATTAATGTATGTAACGGAATTTTGCAATTGAATTTTCGGCAACTTCTTGTCGTCCAAAGGACCAGAAATTTTGCACACGACTTCATAATCAATGACAATACTAGATACAAGTGTTTCCAGGCACTTTTCCTATCAGGGGCAGGTACCAAGGGCAAACAGAAAATCTATACTTAACAAAACTATCGTATGTGACACAGGATTTGGATGTATTTGTATAATGTCGAGTGGCAACAATTAATTTTTTTTTAATAAAGATTTAAAAGTATGTAATAGCCATAGAATAATAATAAAGGAAGAAGGAGCATAAGTGTTTCTACATAAGCTGTTGTGTTGCCACAACAAACAGTGATAATAGCGCTGAGGATGGGTGCCCTACTTCAAGATTGAGAGGAGCAAAAGTAGCTTTCGCTGGAATTTCACTAGAAGGGGTTTGTAAGCATTAAGAGTATCGGCGTGCTCCTTCTTCCTTTATTATTATTCTATGGTAATAGCTTTCTAAAACCTTTATTAGTATATTTTTCAATAGAGTTCTAACAACCACGTGACTTTCTTCTTATCAACCGTACTTTGCTGAAGGACAATGCTAAATTTTCCATGCCTTTGCAAGCGTAATAGTCGAATTTTTTTATGCTTTTACAAATACATTTACAGCACTGTGTTACAATAAATTTGTAACACTATTCCGCAATGATAAAATGGGTCAGTGATGTCAGTTGTAACTCAGCAAACATGCTCGTGACGTCATCTGTTAGAACTCTATAAAAGAGTGTTCTTTATTTTTTTTTAAATGGTATAATTTTATTTATCAAAATAAGGGAATTCGAGTAATGAAATACTTTAATTTAAATTTAAATTTTCATGAAAATAAACTTCAACGGAAAATTCATTAAAATCGTCCCTAGTTCATTTGTTAAAGGGATACCTAAATGTCCCCAAATTTATTACCTTTTCTACCATGCCAGTTTAATTCGTTTAGCATCGCTTTACAAGAGTTTTTTTTTTTTTTTTTTTTTTTGTTTTAAACGATGACAAACTTTTACATTATAGCATCTATGTCATAAAGCTAAGTCTGAGTTCTGAGTCTAAATATGCTTAGCCCTAAAATATGTTGATTTTATCATTTTATTTACTTATTTTTTTTATTAACTTTTATTTTATTTGTTTAAAATCACGGATAAAATTTTATTTTATTTTTTCTCAGTACATTGTTGTAATTGTGACGTCATATTTCCTGTTAAACTTTTTACTTTCCGAACACTATAGTGAGGAAAGTATTGTAATCATGTCAAAAATCCGAATTCGAGATTTTGATGTTTCTATACGTTTCGAGGTCCCCTGAGTCCGTTTTCACTATTTTTACGATGATGTATGTATGTGTGTGTGTATGTGTGTATGTCTGTGGGTGAACACGCTAGCGTCTAAACGCTTCGTTCGATTAACCTGAAAGTTGGTACGCATATTGTAAGTCACCATAGTACGAACTCTATAGATTTTGGTGAATCTAGCACTTATAGTTTTTTTACAGGGACACAAAGAAAAATTCTTTATCATTATGGCCTATGGGAGCAAAATCTTAAAAGTGCGATAGCATCTAAACGCCTTATTCAATTGGGCAAAAATTTTATACACATATTATAGATCACAAATACTCAATCTGTATAGATTTTGGAGAATCTAGCACTTATAGTTTTTTTACAGGGACACAAAGAAAAATTCTTTATCATTATGCCTATGGGGCCAAATTTTTAAAAATGTGATAGTGTCTAAACGCCTTATTAATCCGAGCAAAAAAATTGTACACATGTTATAGATCACAGTTGAACTAACTGTATAGATTTTGGTGAATCTAGCACTTACAGTTTTTTTACAGGGACACAACGAAAAATTCTTTATCATTATGGCCTATGGGACTAAATTTTTAAAAGTACGATAGCATCTAAACGCCTTATTGAATTCAGCTGAAAATTTATATGAGTATTATAAATCACTGTTGCACTAACTATAAGCATTTTGGTGAATCTAACATTTATAGGTTTTTACAGGGACACAACGAAAATTTCTTTGTTATTATGATCTATGGGCTCAAAGTTCAGTAGCGTTAAATAAAACAACGTGTAATAGATGGAGAAAAATACTCAAACACTCTATTATGGTTTTCTCTCTTTTGTTTGTTTAACAACTACTCTTTCTTTACTTTATCTACAAAACTGTTAATTACTCAATGTTCGGAAAGTCGAGTGGAGTCACTCCAGATTTTTTTTTTTTTTTTTTTTTGTAATCAGATTATTATATTGTTTAAAAACATGATTAAAATTTTATTATATTTTCAGTGATCTTTTTTATTATCATTTGCACGTGACATAAGCATCAGATTATAAATTTTTGCAATGAAAGCTATAGAAAATGTCGGCTTCACTACAAGAAAAATCACTTTTCAACTTGTAACTTTTAAGCAATTGCAGTTATCGAAAAAGTTTAAATACAAAAGTTGTTCTTTAAGATAAGGCGGTAATTCGTTTGATTTGAAGTACTTTCCTATTTTCAATATTAAAGAAATTATGGGCAAATGAAAATTTCCACCCCCCTTTGAGCTGGATTTAAATTTAAATAAAAATTACTCCAGTTATCGTGTTCACAACTTAACATGGAAAAAAGCGTTATACATATATATATATATATATATATATATATATACCTATATATATATATAAACTTTTGAACTGAGGGTCGTTTTGGGTACTAGGGGTCATGATCGGTGAAGATATGAAGAAATTTTCCAGAAGTCGTGTCATGAGAACCATTGCAATAGGTAGATCTCCTCTAAGGAATCTATCTAAAAAGAATTGCCCTTGGAAACACAAATTTACGACTTTTAACAATTTTATTTAATAATTATTTTTATTTTTTCTGTGTGTTAATTTTCGATTTATTATTATTATTATTATTAAACCATTATTTTTAACTTAGATTTTTAAAAACCAAAAACATACTGAACTAAAAATTTTTTTGTTTATAGTGAACTAAGGGAAAATTTTCATAGAATTCATAATGCATCCCGATTTAATTTCATTATTTTTTTCATTTTGTAGCACAAAAATTCTTTTAAGTAAACTTTAATACTTTTTCCTTAATAAGTTTAATTTCTGAAATAATAAGAATATAAAAATAAATTGGTCATTTCTAATTATTTACATATTTTTTTATTTTGATATTATGTTCACGATTTAACAGGGATGGGGGGGGGGGAATATTGTCCTATCTTCAAGGTTCTGAAAAAGTGGTACTTTTAGGAAGCTACAGTGCATCGTTGCTTTCACACTACACTTGTGCCTTGTTGATAAATATATGAGCTCAAATTGTTTCTACCCAAAAAAATTATTGCAGGCTTTCATAATTTATGGTTTTTGAATTATTTGTTTAAATTAATTAATTAATTAATTTTAAATTAACTAATTATGTTTTATTTTATTTTATTTTTTTTCCTTACATTTGTGGGAATTAGTGTTACTAAACAATAAATATATATACATTTTGTATTTAGAATATTTTAAAAGTAAAGTATGCGCACAGTTTCGTTGTTAAAATATTGACATATGCAGTAAAAATATGTAAATATATGTAAAATGTGTGCACTTAAAACTTTGACTATTATTTTATATTTTAACCACTAAATAGTATTCTAGGTGATCATTTTCGACCATTAAATTGCCAAGATTGATGCGAACAATGTATAGTAAATTGTTAGACAATTTAACTATGAAAATCACATAATCTCTTAAATGTAATTGAAAATTAATCGCAGAAAGAACTTTCAAATACATAAAGAAAATAATAAATAAACAATCGAAAATGTAAAAATTCTTACTTCACACAAATAGCTTAGTTGTTCCCAATTAAGACGTTTAACTTTCGAGGCCCACAGTTTTCTCCTTTCGGGATCTTTAGGAAACACTTTTTACTTATAGCATTGCTCAGATCTGTTTGAGCAATTAAAAGCAGAACAGCCCGTCATTTTTTAGCAAAAAAAGAAAACTGAAATTTTGATTACAACAATAATAAAAGTAAATGACGGGTAGAAGGGATGTACATAAGAAAATAAGCAATTAGTTTTAGGGAATCACATATATATATATATATAGATTTTTTTTTTTTTTTTTTTTTTTTTTTTGAGGATCAGTACAGTAATAGCTATACCAATAAATCTAATCTCCTTATATTATTAAAATCTGTGCGCATCTGTCTGTCTGTCTGTCTGTGAGAAATGCCTTGTGACCGCTAAAGCTCCGGCGCTAGTGGTCGCAGCGCCTCAACACCGGTGTCGACAGACGCAGAATTTCTTCATCTCGACATCGCAATAATTCGCTATGCGATGCGACCCTAATTAGCAGAGATATTAATTAAAACGTCGACCCATATCTACCGAAAAATGACCCAGAATTCATGATTAAATGCTTGAAAAGTGACATTTTTACGGAAAAAGTGGAAAATAAATTAGAAATATCAGTCGTATCGTTACAAATAAGATACCATTGGAAAGGGCTTTTTTTTTCTTAATTCGATGGTTTAAACGTCTTATCGATCGGACAATTAGATTTTTTAAAATTAACTAAAGTATGAAAAAAAAGGTGGCAACAAATCACAAGAGTTTTATTAATTTCGCAATTTCGGAAGTGGGATTCAAGATTTCGCTTCATTTACAAGTTTTGAGGTCTCCTAAATCGGTTTTCTTTTGTACCTCAGCTACTAATTAAAATAATTTCATAAGTAATACATCATTAGATAGCTTTGTTGATTTGGAATCGAACAGCAGATTACAGAAATTTCTACCGCCAGATGGCGCTGTAATATTTTAAAATTTCAATATTTCAATTTCTAATTATGATTAAATTATTTTTAATACATCATTCGAAAGATATTTTAAAGTTCTTTTATATTACGGAAAGTTTTAACCAGATTTGCACGTTTTGAGGTCTCATGATTAGGTTTTCTCTTGCATCTCAGCTAATTCAGTTAGACCGTTCAAAATTGATATATGTAGGTTAATTAGGAAGGGCTGAAAGGGTGGGGAAGATATAGGCGTTCACCGCGCGCAAGGGACAGCGCTGCCGAAGGCAGTGGGGACGCGGTCCGACTTTTTAACCGATGAGAAATGATTTTTTTTTTTTCATTTTCTTTTCTTAAGAAAAAAATTTGATTTGAGAAGGAATATGTGCGCGTAGCGCGCGTATACCTTCACACGTGCGCGCGCATGGGTCTGCGCTACCGTAGGCAGTGGGAACACGGTGTGAGTCTTTACATGATCCGAAATCATTTTTTTAGGGGGCACGAAGGGTCAGAAAAGGAATACGAGCGCGCAGCGCGCACGGGACAGCGCTACCGAAGACAGTGGGGACTCGCTAGTAAACTAATAATAAGTTTTGTGCAAGTTCAATTGTATTAAAAAAGAATTTTTAAATGTATAAAATAAATAAATTGATACTAACTGTCAATTTTTTTATGTGCATATTCTGTATGAATGTGCTTAATGGATCTGCGAGGAAGGAAAAGAGATATTGATAAGCACATCCTCTTATATTATTAAAATCTTTGCGTATCTGTCTGTCTGTGAGAAATGCCTTGTGACCGCTAAAGCTCCGGCGCTAAGGGTCGCATCGACTCGAAACTGGAGTCGGCAGACGCAGAATTTCTTCATCTCGACATCCCGATAATTCGCTAAGCGATGCGACCCTAATTAGCGGAGATATTAATTAAAATGTCGACCCATATCTACCGAAAAATGACCCAGAATTCACGATTAAATTAAGCGACATTTTTTCGGAAAAAGTGGAAAATAAATTAGAAATATCAGTCGTATTGTTACAAACAAGATACCATTGGAAAGGGCTCTTTTTTCTCAATCCGATGGTGTAAACGACTTATCGATCGGACAATTAGATTTTTTTAAAATTAACTAAACTATAAAAAAATGTTGGCAACAAATCACAAGATTCTTAGCTTTACAGACGATAGTCTACAGTCTTGAATGGAAAGAAATACATCTGGTATTTAATGAGGTCACGTGTTTTTGTATTGCGATTAAAAATTACAATTTTCTATTTTCTTCAATTTTTCAAAATTCGCACATCTCAATTAGTATACAATCTTAACTCCACAAAACAAACTTGCAGTTCAAATTTCACCGATTTTGGTCAATAAACAAAAGATTTACATTTTAATTGCAAATTAAATTTTATCTTTACACGCCTGACATTTTATCTGTCGAAAGAGGATGCCAGTTTCAAAACGACACAAATACACTTAAGGTAAAAATATTTCTTTTTCTATTTACTTCCATTAACCGACTACCGTAGATAATGGAATTCGAAATTTCACCTGACTTACACGTTTTGAGGTCTCATGGCGCTGTTATAACTTAAAATTTCAATATTTAAAATTCTAATTAAGTTTATTTTTTTTTTTTTTAATATGTCATTCGAGACACATTTTAAAGTACAGTTACATTATCGAAAGGGCAATTCGAGATTTCACCCGATTTACACGTTTTGAGGTCTCCTGATTAGGTTTTCTTTTGCATCGCAATAGTGGAATTCGAGATTTCAGCTTATTTACACGTTTTGAGGTCTCATGAGTGGGTTTTCTTTTGTATCTCAGCTACTAATTAAAGTGTCGAAAGTGGAATTAGAGGTTTCACCTGATTTACACGTTTTGGGGTGTCCTGAATGGGTTTTCTTTTGTATTTCAGCGGCTAACTAAAATAATTTCATAAGTAATACATCATTTGAAAGCTTTGTTAATTTGGAATTGAATACTAGATTACAGAAATTCGATATTTCGACATTTCTTCTGATTTAAACGTTTTGAGGTGTCCTGAATGGGTTTCTCTTTTGTCTCAGTTACTAATTAAAAAAATTTCATAAGTAATACATCATTTGAAAGCTTTGTTGAGTTGAAATCGAACAGTATATTACAGAAATTTCTACCGCCAGATGGCGCTGTAATATTTTTAAATTACAATATTTCCATTTCTAATCATGATTAAATTTTTTTAATGCGTCATTCGATACACATTTTAAAGTACTTTTACATTATCGAAAATGGAATTCAAGATTTCACCAGATTTACACGTTTTGAGGTCTTCTGAATCAGTTTTCTTTTGTATCTCAACTACTAATTAAAATAATTTCATAAGTAATACATCATTAGAAAGCTTTGTTAATTTGGGATCGAAGAGTGGAATACAGAAATTTCTACCGCCAGATGGCACTGCAATATTTTCAAATTTCAATATTTCAATTTCTAATCATGATTAAATTATTTTTAGTACATCATTCGAAAGATATTTTAAAGTTCTTTTATATTATCGAAAGTTTCAGCAGACACGTTTTGAGGCGTCCTGATTAGGTGTTCTTTTGCATCTCAGCTAATTGAGTAAGACTGTTCAAAATTGGTATACGTAGGTTAATTAGAAGGGGCTGAAAGGGTGGGGAAAATTTTGGCGTGCACCGCGCGCGTATCTGTAAGCCTAAAATATATTTTAGCTAAAAGTTGTTGCTGTTCAGTCCACAGTATTAAATAAGGAATCTTACTACCTAACAGCAACTAAACTAATACATGTTATATTAAGCAGCAAATGGCAATGGTAGCCAGCTGGAAACTAAGGTAGTGAAAAACATGTTGACAGTGAGAGGCAATAAAGACAAGATATTTATATAAAACAACTAACGTTTATTAAATATTAATAACAAGTAAAAATAAAGTAACATCATTAATATATCACAGATTTGATGCTCAACTAGAAAAAAACTTTAAACATATGAGAGAAAAATAAACTGCTATTTAAATTTAATGTATAAATATATGTGGAGAGAAACTGACTATTTTTCTGAAACGATGTCACATCCATTTAATTTTTCTTTCGGCGAACCAGCAGAGCCGAGAAAATAAAAGTCCACATCTTCTGGACAAACAACAGGCTATCTTAAAAGAATAACCTTTCAAACGCGATTTACTATTTCAAAAAAAAAAAACTATTGATTCATATTGCTATTTCAAAAGTCAATTTAAGAAAACGAAAAAACATTATGGCCAATAATTAGGCTTTACCACCAGCAGTAAAACATAACAAAAAGAGAAAGAGCGATATTCTATTAAATTACTTCATATTTATACTTATCGTCTGCCAAAAAATATCCGTGCGGTTCACCGTAAACATGAAACGCCCACAGAACTAACCAATCAGAAAATAGATGGTTGAACGATTGATTGTGAGCGTTCAAAACTTAAACAGGCGCCACTAAACGGTGAAAACTAAAAGTTCAGTAGCGAAGGGTTAATGCCGCAACGGACTAAACCAAGATGGCGACGTAAACAAACCCGAAGTAACTGCAACGCGGTACTTAGGAAAAATTACACATTAAAGTTAATAACGTAAGTAATTCAATTATTTTACACTTTAATAAAGATTTAATAAATTTAAAAGACAATAACTTCTATTTATAATAGATTAAGTATATTAAAGACTTGAAAGTCAAGTACAATTATATATTTAAAGTGGGCCAAAAGCCAACATGTGCCCCCCCCCCCCCCACTTGACATCATAAAAAAAAAAACTAAACTACTACTGGCTCACCAGATAAACCATAACAATAATTAATAGGTTAATTTCAAATATATAACACACAAGGAAAAAGAACACATCTTTCAATGCAAGAAAGCCTGCCCACCTAATACATTTCAATTCAGGATAAAGTTCAAAAGTTCATTAATTTCTAGGAAAAGTTCATATTCACAGGATCTGAAAGAGAATCTATTTTTTTTTTTTAATATATTATTAATTATGCACCGCAAGAATCAACAATTTCAGACAAACATCATGAAAAATATGAAATTATGATAATGAAATTATCAATGAAAAATATGAATATCAAATATGAAAATTTTTTTTTCTTTTTTTTTTTTTTTTTTTTTTTTTTTTAGACACCCCCCAAAGTTATCAATTTTAAATTTTGAATATGAAACATAAATGATGTTTGAAAAGAATGAGATTATGTATGAAAAACATTTAATGTTAACACAATATTCAATGACTTCATAAATGCATTAATATGCATGTATGATAAATTGGCATGGGCACCCATGCAATGATAGACTACACAGATACTTGCAATGGATAATTTAATTACTGTATAAACACATTTGCCATTAACAATTTATAATTGAAAATTTATGTAAAGAAAATATCACAGGAAAATTTTAGATATACATATAAGCGCTGATATTATTGCACTAAGTATAATCACAGATTCTAAAGTATGTATAATCACTAATTCCAACATTATATAAAAATATCACAAGAACTTTTAGAAATATAAATGTATAAATACCATGCAATTACATTGTGTATAATTATATTTGCAAAGACATTTAAATCTATTCAAATTAGCGTATAATTATATTTGCAAAAACATTTAAATCTATTTAAATTAGTGTATAATTATATTTGCAGGATGAACTCTGAAAACCTATTTCTTTTCCTTTCTTATGTTTACTAATACCCAATAGGCAAGGAAAACCACTTTTTCCCAATGTATATATATAGCAAACAAAATTCAATTAAAACTTAACAAAAACACATATAACATACTGGTAGTAATACTAATTTTAACCAATACAAAAAACTTAATTTGTCACAAAAATTTTATCACAAAATTGCTTAAGGTCATATTTGGTCTGTGGCTTCGTGAAAGGGTCTGCAAGATTCAATTTACTTTTAAGATATTCTATATTGAAAACATCTTTATTAATTAAATCCCTAATAAAAAAAAGTTTCACATCAATGTGCTTGGTCCTATGGTTTTCAATTGGTGATTTTATAAAATTGATACAAGCCATATTATCAACATATATTACTGGTTTAAGTTTAACTTCAAGTAAAATCCCCCTATTATGACATTCATCTAAAACTCTATCAAACCACAGGGTTTCTTTAGTTGTCTCAGTTAATGCCACAAATTCTGACTCCATGGTGGAAAGTGAAACACACCGCTCTTTAAATGACCTCCAAGCTATTGGTGCATTGTCTATAAAAATTATTTGACCCCCCATAGATGTTCTATCATCTTTATTGGTTGCAAAATCTGCATCAGTAAAAGAAAAAATTTGTGAAACATTACATTTTAATTTTAGTTTATATTCATGTGTATATTGCACATACCCTAACAACTTTAATAACCCTTCCCAGTGTGCTTTACCTGGATTACTCTGATATTGACTGAACAAGTTGATGGCATAACTTATATCAGTCTTGTTCGACCGGCTAGAAAAGACAGACAACCTACTAAACTACGGTATGGATAGGTTGACATTTCAAGAATTTCTTCCTCAGTCTGAGGA
Source organism: Salticus scenicus (assembly GCA_963930645.1). Lineage (NCBI taxonomy): Eukaryota > Metazoa > Arthropoda > Arachnida > Araneae > Salticidae > Salticus > Salticus scenicus. Next base: position 1,796,507 of record CAWVNO010001528.1, on the reverse strand, counting down.
CACTGGGTTTTAGAATAAACAGTTCCCTTACTGATAGGGAGAGAAGAAATGGTAAATGATACCCCTCAAAGCGTTTACAAACTTCACTAATGTAAAGCTGTTGGCCGATAGTTATTTCATTTTCACCTTCCTCGAACTCAACCCCTAACAGTCTACGGGTTCTACCCAAAACTTTTAAATCGAAATGTCTTTCTAATAATTTAATTGCTTTACTAATGGTTGATTTGTCAACACCAAACAAGACCATATCATCAACATACAATAAAAGCACTAGGGTTTTCTTATACGTGTATGCACAATTACACCATTCTAGTTTAACAAATCCCAAAGTTATTAATACCCCATGTATTTCAAAAAACCACTCACTGCCACTTTGATGGAGGCCGTACAAAGCTTTATTCAACTTGCATACTAAACTTTCTTTACCCTCTTGAACGAAACCCGGAGGCTGTGTCATATAAACTTCATTTGATAAAGGGGCATATAAATATGCGCCCTTAACGTCACATTGGCAGTGGGACCAGTTTTTGCTTACTACAAGGATGGAAAAGAAAAATCTAATAAGGCCAAAATTTATGACCGGACTAAAGGTCTCGTCATACGAAATGCCTTTGACTTGTTTAAAGCCTTGCGCAACAAGGCGGGCTTTATATCTTATGATTTCTCCTTTATCGTCACGTTTTAAAGCAAAAACCCACCTACAGCCAACAGGTGTGTGATTTGAAGGAAGTGGGCACAAACTCCACACTTTACGTTGTTCAATGACACTCATCTCCTCGTTCATTGCGTTTAGCCATAAGTCCTTTTGTGGGGATTTTAAAACTTGATTATAAGTCTTTGGGATTTGAATGTCTAGTCATTCAGATGAGGTCGTTAAGCTTGTAGAAGCCGCGTGTGTTTGATCTGATACAATTCCCTGATACTTATTTTTGCCTGAAAAATCAAAAAGTGTTGGGTCAAAGTTTATGTTATTAGTCTTACAGTATGTTTCCACATCGTTTAAAGATCTCAGTCTAGTTTTTGAGCCCATTTCGTAGTAATATACGTCCGTACGCGAGTCATCAGCTCTGGTTTTAGTTCTACGTTCCCATTTCACAGATCTTAGTTGGGAAGTTTGAGTTGAACCACTGGCTTTCCTAGCACGGGCTTCGCGGATTAAACGTAAATCATCGTCCGAGTCATCATCTGCGAAATACGGGGAGGAAACATAAATGTCATGTGTCGACTCTACACTCGTATCACTGACGTGACCGCTAGACTCAGATTCGTAACCCAGCACTGCTCCACTGCGTGTTGGTCCATCAAGTGGTTCTTCATTAAAGTTAACGTTTATTGTTTCTACAATTTTACCAGTATCTGGAAAGAAAATCCTGTACCCTTTTGTACGAAACGCATAACCTATCATTATGCCTTTTTGGGCTTTAGGATCAAGTTTAGATCTTAACTGACGAGGGACTCCAACATAGGCTACGGAACCAAAAGGTTTTAAATGGTTTATGGATGGCTTGTAACCACCCTATAACTCGAAAGGGGTTTTACTTTGACCCTTATGACAAATTCTATTCCAAACATATGTAAACGTTAAAAGAGCGTCTGGCCAAAATTCCTTACCAAGATTACTATCAGCAAGCAGACAACGGGTACCATTCAAAGCGTGCGCGCAGCGTGCGTATACCTTCACACGTGCGCGCGCACTGCGCATGAGTCTGCGCTGCCGAAGGCAGTGGGGACTCGGTGTAATTTTTTACCCGATCAGAAATGATTTTTTTTAGAGGGTACGAAGTGTCAGGGAAGGAATGCGGGCGTGCAGCGCGTGCATTCTTTAACTTGTGCGCGCGCAGTGCGCACGGGACTGCGCTGCCGAAGGCAGTGGGGACCCGGGCCGACTTTGTACCCCATGAGAAATGATTTTTTTTCTTTTCTTTTCTTAAGAATAAAAATTTGATTTGAGAAGGAATATTTGCGCGCAGCGCCCGCATACCTTCACACGTGCGCGCGCAGCGCGCATGGGTCTGCGCTGCCGAAGGCAGTGGGAACACGGACGAAGGGTCAGGGAAGGAATACGCGCGCGCAGCGTGTATATCCCTTAAATTGTGCACGCGCAGCGCGCGCGGGACTGCGCTGCCGAAGGCAGTTGAGACCCGGGACGACATTTTACCCGATCAGGAATGATTTTTTTTTTATTTCTTTTCTTAAGACTAAAAGTTGCTGTTATTGATTCATTATTTATAGTGATTCATTTGAAAATACTGGCCCGCTAGCGGGCGAAGCTCGCTAGTTTATCAATAAAATTTAAAATGGTAGCATTTTATTTTGCTTTCTTTCTTTTCTTTAGTCTTTTTTTTTTTTTTTAGATTTAAATATATTTAAGCAATCATTCACCTACTTTACATATTAACTATCTTAACTATCATGTTTGATACATTTATACACTATAGAAGTTGAGATCTAGCTTTCCTAAAAAATCAGGAATTTCAGCATAGTAGCACCATTTGTCAACTAATATGCACCAAAAGTTGAAAAACTCCAGTTTATGCTAAAATGTGACAAAATAAAAACTTTCTTAAAATATTGTGCATTAGAATCTTGATCTCGAGCTACCACAAAATTTTTGTAACAGAGAAAGAAAGATAGGTTTTTAAAATTAGACTTTATTTATTTAATTTTTTTTTTAATAGTAAGCACTATAATTAAATGGGGTGGGGAGGGTTAGGAGGGCGGCAGCTCCCCTCGCATATAATTTTATGCCAAATGAAACAATGACCTACACCTTTTTTAGATTAATTTTAGAGAACATTGAACTGTATTATTTTACCTTACTGAACTTAATATGCGATCTGTCTTTATAACATTGAAATGCAGTGTAAGAAAAAGTCGTGTGACTGACACACCATATAACTTAATCTAAAATCGTGTCATCATTCTTTTTCTTATTAAAGGTATCACCAGATTTACTTCACACCCTGTGTAAACATTTCTAGGGGCGAAATAATATGCCTCCCACAACATAAATGTTTTAACAAACAATTAAAAAGAAACAAAGTTTGTAAAATATTTAAATATATTTATAAATTTTAATGCTTTAAAAACTCACTATTAAAAAAAAAAAAAAAAAAAAGAAAAGAAAAGAAAGAAACTAATGAATTAATTTTGAGTTTTTTTATTTTTATCTTTATTTTCAAAATAGTAAATAACTATCAATTTTATTGAAAAAAATTAAACATTAATCCGTAATTAGTCAGACGTAATAAATACGAAACAATTTATATATTCCTTAGTACATACTCTTGCACATAATACGCACAGAGATACACACTTATAAAGCTTTTAGCTTTCTCTGAGAAAAGATGTCAAAACACTGGCTGAGAATCTCTCGCCAAGTACCATGTTAAATATTGCCAAATGTTTCTACTTTGCTTTATCAATGAAATCATTATTTTTTTTAATTTAAATAGCACAAAAATAGGACAAAAGTAATATCTATCTATCTATCTATAATAATAAATGGAAAGGTTTGTCTGTCTGTCTGTCTGTCTGTCTGTTCTTTTATACGTTCAGCCCCTATTGAACGCAGAAGTACAAGAATTGACATACGGATGCTCTGGAGCCTTTCCGAGGTTTTCCTCGAAACAGAATTTAAAAATCTTAATTAGTTTCGGAGATATTAATTAAAATGTTGACCCATGTCGATCGAACAATGACCAAAAATCCTTATTGCTTAAAAAGAGGCATTCTATCAGCATTCAGCTGACGATTTTAACGGCTGTCTCTAACGGAAACAAAACATGTGCAAGTCATTAATGTCACATGATCTTGAACTGGGGTTAAAAATTGCAAATTTCAAAGTGCTTCAAATTTTCTTTTTCGTACACAACACTTAATATACAACCTATTCAGCACAAAACCAACCTGCAGTTAAAATTTCATCAATTTTCATTAATAAACAAAGCAGTTACATTTTGATTGCAAATTAAATTTTATTCTAACACGTAATCTATCTTTCAATAGACGATAGGAGTTTCCACAGCAACAAAATACATTTGAAGGAACTAAAAAATACTTTTTCATTTTACTTCCATTACCCAACTACCGTGGTATATGTATAGGTTTTGGGGAAATAAAAAATATTTATTTTTCTTTTTACTTCCATTAATAAAACTACCGTAGATAATGGAATTAGAGATTTCACGTGATTTACATGTTTTAGAATGTCCTGATTAGGTTTTCTTTTGTATCTCAGCTACTAATTAAAATAATTTCATAAGTAACACATCATTTGAAAGCTTTGTTGATCTGGAATGGAGCAACAGATTACAGAAATTTCTACCGCCAGATGGCGCTGTAATTTTTTTTAATTTCAATATTTTAAATTCTAATTATGACTAAATTATTTCTAATACATCATTCGAAAGATATTTTAAAGTTCTTTTATATTATTGAAAGTGGAATTCGAGATTTCACCTGATTTACAATTTTAAGGTATCCTGATCAGGTTTTCTTTTGTATCTCAGCTAATTGAGTAAGACCGTACAAAATTGCTATATGTAAGTTAATTAGGAGGGGCTGGAAGAGTGGGGAAGGAATAGGCGCGCAGCACGCATGGGTTTGGGACCCGGCGCGAGATTTGACCCGATGATAAAAGATTTTTTTTTAATTTTATTTTCTTAATAATAAAAGTTTGAGATGAGAAGGAATATGCATGTACAGTGCACGTATATCCTGAAACGTGCTCGCGCAGCGCGCATGGGTCTGCGCTGGCGAAGGCAGTGGGGTCCCGGTGTGAGTTTTTACCCGATGCTAAATGATATATTTTTAATTCCTTTTCTTAAGAATGAAAGTTTATGAGTAATAACATGGAATTTTGAGAAGTCATAAGGATGGTGAAGGAGTACGTGCGCGCAGCGCACGGGTCTACGCTGCCGAAGGCAGTGGGGACCCGGTGCGATATTTTTCCCGATGAGAAATTTTCTCTTTTTTTTTATCACATGATAAAAATTAATGCAATTTTGAGAATTCATTAGTTATTGTGATTCATTTAAAAATAGTGACCAGCGAAGCGGGAGTAGCCTGCTAGTATTTAATAAATAAAATGATTACAGATCAGTTATGACGATAATTATACAGTATTTTTTCTATTTATATCAATTTATAAGCTGTGAAGCAGGCTAGTAAAAGAATCTGCCTACCTCGTCCATGAATAAAGTTAATAAAACAGATTAATAATTAACATTATTCAGTAAAATATGTTTTGATATTTTACAAATAATCTTTCTTAATGTATTTCTGAAAGAAAAAAAAAATCAAATTTACTTAATATCAAGAGAAAAAAATGCTTTTTTCGACATATGCGAAACTCTCAATGTAAAACCTACGGAGCATCATCCAACAATCGCCCCGGGCGGCTGATGGTCAGTCTCGTCAAATGAGAATCTCCCACAGATCTGTCGCCACTCTTATCTTATCGAGGCACCCTAGATTTATATCTCTACATTTCCCCCTTATGCCGTCTCTCAATTTTACAGTTATAGCTTTTCACTTTTAAATATAGATGGATATTGTTCTTATATAAAAGAAAAAACATTTTCATCCAAATATTTATATACAGATCAATAATTAATTTCCATTATTCTAAAAAAAAAAAAAAAAAAATCATAAATATATATATACATTTAAATGTATGGAAAATTCAAATTTTCCTACTTAAAATTTGTTTAATTATTCACACTTCAGATTTCATTAAATGAATAATCAAATTTGGTAGTTTCTTTTAAAAAATTACAATCTAAAAAAAAAAATAATAATAATAATAATAATAATAATATGTATATATAAATATAATAAATAATAATTAATTCACTAATAATCATAATGTCTTAATCATGACATGTTGGCCTTTGAGCGACATTATCACCTGAAAACGAAACTATTCGTCCCCATGTTAATCTATAGGGAATAAATTTCACCTTCTAGCAAGTACAATTATTTATATTTTGACTTCGTTTTTTTTATATTGTATGAATAAACTCAAGGCTCAGATGTTTCGCTTATTAAAATTTTTATATAGTTAATTGTAATTTTTTAATTATTAATCAATGGTCGAAAAAAGCCTATCTAATAACATATGCCATTTTAATCGTATAGTAAATATTGTTTAAATTATCATAGAGAAATTTTTAGAACATGGACCTTTTCTCTAATGTATGTAGTTTTGATTAAAATAAACAGTAATTTTTTTTTTAATGGAAATTAAATTGATTATCGGTACAAATTAAAATTGTATCAAAACTGGCAAAGAAATACCTACAACAAAACGAAGTTCCTAATCTGACAGTTTGATAAATCGCTTCACACTGCGGGAGTAGTGAGATAATGAGTTTCCTTCACGCTGCTGAAGTCTTATGGTAATGGTCAAATTTGTAATTTGGAAACATACAGATGTCGCATAGAAAAAGAGCAATATTTTTTGTGTTTAACTGAATATTTTTGAAAATAAGTCTCTGAAGGTGTTGTAGTAAAACATGTTTGTGTATAGATCTGTTTAATATATTTAATTTGCTTTAAATTTAAACTATTTAGATATTAAAAATTTACTTTTATTTTATATAATAATTATTTTATATTTTACACCAGAGAAACATATTTTATAGTAACAGATTTATAACTATATAATTTTGCGTTTTTTTTTTTTTCTTTCTTTTTTCTTTCTTTCTTTTTTTTTTTTTTTTTTTTTTTTTTTCCCTTGTCTCTCAGCTCTATAAAATAAAGTAAAAATAAAATGGTAATTTGTTAACATATTTACTTATAATAAAATATTGTTAAAAAATGGTGACAAAACAATACAAAACACAAGAAAGAAAAAGCATGCAGTATGCATCGATTAATAACACTTTCCAACTGTACGTATCGAATAACTTTTGATATTCTTTGCCTAGGTTATCACACAACAGACAGAAGGACTAAAAATATACAGATAGACTAATTGATTTTAAAATTACTCTTAGGCATTTTGGAAAGTGTTAAAAAATCTTAACGCAAAAAAAAAAAAAAAAAAAAAAAAAAGAAGCCGTTAACTAAAAATTACAGCTTTTAATCGCTCTGAATATTTTAGTGTATCCCTGTAAATCTGAAAATTAATCATATCATATTCTATACAAAACATTATTTTAGAATATTAACAATACATATCAATGTCTTTATGGTTCTTTAAGTATAATTTTTAAAAGATTCTGTCCTAAAACTTAATGCATTGGCCTTTTTTTTTTTTTTTTTTTTTTTTTTTTTTGGTAGTGTTGTCCCTGTAAACAAACGAGTTGTACAGAACCTATTAATGTAATCTTATTTAGGGAACATTCCATAGTGAACTTGATTGTATCATGTTTTAAAAATTCTCAAAATATTTACCGACGCTAAGAGCCGTGAACAAACAGATAGAAAGGTAGACAATCGGACAGACAGATACATAAATTGAATTCCCACTAAAATTATAAGAAAGTTTATACACGTTAACATAAATCTGTTCATATAAAAAAGTGCATTTAGCACTTTCTTGGCCAGCATATAACTTGAGAACTGTAATTGTATGAAAAACCTTTAAAAGGACTATACTGAATGATTAATAAGAAACATTTTTTCTTAATTAATTGAAAATCGTTAAGACAAAAGTTATAGGTGTCATGAACAGATTAGACCTGCTACAATATGTTTAAAACTAATGCGTTTTAACGAAATTTTAATTAATCAATACAAAATGTTAATATAAAAATTAACAACTAACCTTTCTGAAGAATGGACAGTCTTCATTCCATGCTCTTCACGTCGTTCATTCCTCGTTCATCTGCATCTCAGTTCACAGACGCAAGATGTTATGTTTCCAAGCAGATGTTCCTGTCTAAAGTCCACAGGAAGTCGATTTTTACAGCATTTAGTGCTTGAATTTATTTCACAGCATAAATACTTGAAAATATGCAGCAGAAAGTGCAGGAAAAATTACAAAATTATTTTACAGTGTTTGTCTGTCTGTCTGTTCTTTTATACGTTCAGCCCCTACTGAACGCAGAAGTACAAAAATTGACATACGGATGCTCAGGAGCCTTCCCGAGGAGCTCCTGAAAACAGAATTAAAAAATTTTAATTAGTTGTGGAGATATTAATTAAAATGTCCACTCATGTCTAATCTAAAAGCGATCTCCATGACTGAGAATTCACCGCCATTGCATAAAAAAAGATATTTTAACGGAGTTAAAAGCAGAAAAAGTGGAAAATAAAGTAGAAATATTTGTCCGATCGTTACGATTTCGATACCAAATGAAAGGGGCATTTTTTCTGAATCTAAGTGTGCAAGTGGCTTATCGGTACAACAATTAGATTTTTTAAAATTAACTAAAGTATGAATTTTTTGTGGCAACATCATTTCAAATGCCAGACGATCGTCTGCATATTTTCTAATCCAACTCTCTTCAGAAAAAGGTGCCTTCTGATTAGCTGAATCCTTTGCGTATTTATCGGCTATCGTAGAAGCGAAAGAGAAAAGAAAATTAAGGGTAAAGAGGAAGGTGTTGATTGTTGATATTGACAGATGATTTGAAGAATTACTAAGAATAAAAATAATATATGCTTTTAACATATATTGCGTAATTGATAATTTTGTGTACAATAGATAATCTGTTAACAAAAAAAAAAAAAAAAAGAACTCTTTAAAAAGATCTTTCAAATTTATAAAGTTAAATATTTTTATTTAGTTTTTTTTTTTTTTTTCTAACTGCACTTGTATTATTGTTAAATGTAGCGGTCTACCTCAATAAATGTAGTTATAATTAAAAGTGTAATATATCTTTCTTGGATTTTTTAAATTGTATTGATGCCTGTTTTCATAATTTCAACAAGAAATATCTATATACATTGCTGTTAATTACTGGAAAACGTAACATTAAATTTTATGTGTGTGTTTGTATAAATTATTTATTAAATTTCTATTTAATTTAATAAGATCATTAACTAGTTATTCAGTGGATTTTATTCACAATGAAATTTGTTATTAATGACTTTGCCCAGTGTCAATTTTACTTGGGTGAATATATAAATAAAGAAATACAGCTAATCAGAAAAACAAGTTTCTACAGTTCATTCTATACATACGTAGATAAAAATAAATTTTAATAGCATAATTTTTTTTTTCATTAACATTAATAAGGTATTATTATGAGATTTGCGCAGTTTTATGTAACAAAACAAAAGGGATCGAAGCATGCATATTATTATTTGTTTCTTTATTTGTCTTGCCTGCTAGTGAGTGGGGTAAAATTTTTAGTTGTTTAAAACCATTAATGTTACTTGATGAAAAACGAACAAACATGATAATTGCTACTTTAAACTTGTTATTGAATTTGAAATGCTAATTTAAAATTTTGAAGCGAATCTACTTACCTTTTTATATGTACAGTGCTGGACAAGGTTTATCAAGATCAGAGAGTGTAGCTTTAAAATTTATCTACTTCAAAAATCCAATTAAAAGTACTATACTTTTTATTTCAGAAACTATTTTACTAACATTAATTTGAACATGCTGAAATTATTACAACCTTATGATTAATTAGGCTTCTCCCCCCCCCCCCCAAATTCTACAAAAAATTAATTAAAAAAAATTGACCCAAAATCAATACTTTCTCTTACTTATATATATGGTGGAAAAAATATTGTTTTTTGGTCAAATTTTCAAACTTGAGATTTTTTTTTTCTTATGTGTATGTTATCAGCATGTCTCAAGAACAAGTAGTAGCAGGAAGTTCAAACTTGATATTCTAAATCTGTATCATATAATGATGCTACACTTAACTTTTTCTGTAAATATATACATTTGAATATGTGCGACAAGATATTGTTATTCAAGAAATTCTATGTGTTCATATACAAGTAATATTTTCTAAAATTTTTCTACATTTAAATAAACCACTATTTCTGAATTTTTTTTTTTTTAATATATTTTTTTTTTTTTTTTTTTTTTTTAATTAAAAATTAAAATATAGTTAAATATAAGTGTAGAGGTGCAAAAAACCCGGGAGTTTTGGGGAAAAACTGGAAAATTTGGGGCCAAAAAAGAGATTAGAAATCTCTAAAGCAAATATAATAAGTTGTTTACTTAATATAAATGGCAATTTTAAGGTCTTTGATATACTGATAAGCTTAATACATTATTTTAATTTATCATTTTATTTTCAATTTATCACAACTGCAGCCAAATCGTAATTTGAAAAGAAACTTAAGCTTTCTTTATTAAATTAGCACTTAAGATAAATGTATCGGTGCAATGTTGGATACAATTTTCATATTATACAAGCTAAATAATTAAGGAAACCAATGTACATGATCCTGTAACAGTTTGAGAAGAGAAATAATTAAGGTTTGAAACTTCTTTAGAAATTTCTATTTTTAAAGAATTATTTAAAATGATGAAGTGGTTTTTAAAAAGAAGGAATGTCATTTTATGCAATTACTACAGTGGTATAGTTTCTTTTACAAGCTATTTTCATAAATATTTCTAATTAGAGTTTGTAAAAAATTGATGTTAAATTTCCTACACTGAAAACTTTTTGATGAAAATTTATACACATGTTGTTTTCCTAATTTTTATGCACTAAAAAAAAAAAAAAAAAAAAAAAAAAATGTTTCAGCATTTCTAACACAACAAGTGGGGAAAATTTTCGAATTACTTATAAATTTCCCTAAAACAGATTAAATTTCAGAATTCTTCTTCTTATTATTATTATTTGTAATTGAAAAAAAAAAAAAAAAGAAGAAGAAGAAGAGAAACAATTTAAAAATTATCAGGTAACAAACTAATTTCTTAAATACTTCATTTGAGTTTAATCAAATATAAATTTAGTTGGGTTTGTTTCCTAAAATCTTAAGTCCAATTCTCTAATTGTTTCATAGTACATTCATAAACGAATTATGAATAAAAAAAATTAAATGTTATTGATTCTCATTAAGAATGGAAAGGATATCTCAAGAACATAACAAAATAATATTAATGAATAATGACGGAAACTTACTGTTAATGTTAGCACCACATTAATTATAATTAGTTATTTTCTTCGTTTTCAGAATAAACATCGAAGATGCTCGAATTAGCGGGAAAGTGAAACGAAAAGGAAATCTATGCAGGAATTAAAGTTGAAGTTAATTTAAAGCTCGGAGGCTAAGTAACTGACAAAAGTTATAAAAATAGTCATAATTTCAAAATTCCCAGTTTTGGGGAAATTTCAAAATTCCCAATTTTGTCTTAAATTCCCTCTGAGAAAAACCGGGTGTTTTGAAAGCCTTGCATCTCTATGTAAGTGGTACAACTGGTAAAGTTAAAAAAAAAAAGTGTGTTTGACACGTGAATGAAAATATAATCAGCCAGCCGAATATTTAGAATTCAGTTGACCAAATATTCAGTATTCGATCAAAACTGCTATTCAGTGCATCCCTAATGTTTATTATTTATTATATTTAAGATTTTTAATTAATCAATAATTTGATGGTGTGTGCATAAAAATTAATTTGTTAAAAAAAAAAAAAAAAAAAAAAAAAAAAACTGAATCAAAAGTTTTTTAGTTTAAAAATTAAATGTAAAATTACACCAGAAAATTAGCAAATTTAAATTGTATAATTTAGCAATTTATAATAAATATGTTAAATTTAATTTAAAAACCAAAATATCAAATAGCTTAAAAATGAAATTTAATTTAATTTTGTGATTGGTTACTCATTACATAAAATTTAGAATCAAAGTGAACAGTCAGTCTCATTTCCTGATGAAATATCAAATAAGCTAGTTTCTTCAATGATAGACAACTTATCTAATTTTTTATCATTCATATTACTTACTTTGTATAAACTCAACTGTTTTCGTTTTTTTTTTTTTTTTTTTTTTTTTTTTTAATTTGGCTTTTAATTTAATATTATATCGATTCGCCACTTTTTCCTACCAACACACTATTTCTTTTTCATTTGTAAACAGTGTTATATGTTTACTCTTTAAATAGTTGTCGGATAAATTCATTTCTATCTCATACGGATAAGTATCAAACATTTTAAAGCAAAAGTATAAATAATTAGAAATATATATGCTTTAAACATTCGCTATCGCTAAGTCACTGACGGAAAAGGATGAAGTTTGTAGTTGCCGGCATAACCAACAAACACTCATTAAACGAACAAAGATTTCAGCCAATCAGGAGGCATCGTTTTCTGAAAAGAGTGGGATGGGAAAAATGCCGATCCTCTGCCATAAAAAAGGAAATGACTGCAACCGATCAAGATGTCACGTGTTTTACAGTGGGGAGAAAAATTGCAATTTTCAAAATTTTTCAAATTTTAATTCACGTTACATTTGAATTAATATTCAGCCTAGACAGCATATTATAAAGCTACTGTTCAATTTTCATGAAAATATGTGCATAAACAAAAAAATTAGATTAAATTTTGTATTATATTTTGCACTATTTTAAATTGAGATATGCCGTTGAAATTTGGTAATATTTGGTTTTAACGCCCGATAATTCGATTCTGAAAATTTTGGAAAGTGTCAGTGGCGGATTTAAGGGGGGTGCTAGGGGGCTAACTCCCCCCCCCCAAAAAAAAAAAACAAAACAAACCACTGACATTTACAATTGAATATTGCAAACGTAAATTTTTTATTGGTCTAGAATAACACTTTGAAAAATCCTAGCGCCCCCCCACCCCAAAAGTCAAGTTCTGGATCCGCCACTGGAAAGTGTAGAATTATTAGGAAGGGGTTGAGGGGGAGGGGGGGCGAAGGGGAAAAAAAAATAAAAGAGTTACAGCGTTTGAAATTGTTATTATTCGGTTTTAAGGAAAGATAAATCGATTGTGGATATTTTCAAGTGTAAAATTATTAGAAGGGACGGAAAGAGGGGAGGGGGAGGAACAAAAACGTAGAAAAGGAACGGTTGTTTCGGAGAAAACAACGGAAAACCCAGAACGCCTTTATTCTTTTATATTTTGCAGAGTTTCGAATTTTGATACTCCTTGCGCATTTCAAACTATGGATTTTTAACAGCATTTAGCCCGGAATTACGCAAGTTTCGGAGAAAAACCACGAAAAAGTCAGACATAAATCGTTTTATAATATTGTTTATAGCATTTGTGTATCTCAGCTTCTAATTAGCATAATTTCAAAAGTAATATGTCATTTTGAAACTTATTTGAACTGAATTTCAAGAGTAGACGCCACAAATTTCTGTCTCCTTCCATTAACCGACTACCGTAAGTAATGGAATTCGAGATTTCACGTGATTTACACGTTTTAAGGTCTCCTGATTAAATTTTCTTTTGTATCTCAGCTACTAATTAAAATAATTTCATAAGTAATACATCATTAGAAACCTTATTTGATTTGGAATCGAACAGTGGAATACAGAAATTTGTACCGATAGATGGCGCTGTAATACTTTAAAATTTCAATATTTCAATTTCTAATTATGATTAAATTATTTTTAATACATCATTCGAAAGATATTTTAAAGTTCTTTTCAATTATCGAAAGTTTTCACCAGATTTACACGTTTTGAGGTGTCCTGAATCAGTTTCCTTTTGTATCTCAGCTACTAATTAGAATAATTTCATAAGTAATACAGCATTAGAAAACTTTTTTGATTTGGAATCGAACAGTGGAATACATAAACTTGTACCACCAGATGGCGCTGTAATATTTTAAAATTTCAATTTCTAATTTTGATTAAATTATTTTTAATATACATCATTCGAAATATATTTTAAAGTTCTTTTAAATTATAGAAAATTTTCACCAGATTTACACGTTTTGAGGTGTCCTGAATTAGTTTTTTTTTTTTTTTTTTTTTTTTTGTATCTCAGTTATTAATTAAAAAAAGTTCATAAGTAATACATCATTTGAAAGCTTTTTTGAGTTGATACACATTTTAAAGTTCTTTTACATCATCGAAAATGGAATTCGAGATTTCACCCGATTTACACGTTTTGAGGTGTCCTGAATAGGTTTTCTTTTGTATCTCATCTACTAATTAAAATAATTTCATGAAATTCAGAAATTTCTACCGCCAGAAGGCGCTGTAATATTTTTAAATTTCAATATTTCAAATTCTAATTATGATTAAATTATTTCTAATGCATCATTTGAAAGATATTTTAAAGTTCTTTTATATTATCGAAAGTGGAATTCGAGATTTCACCTGATTTACAATTTTAAGGTGTCCTGATCAGGTTTTCTTTCGTATTTCAGCTAATTGAGTAAGACCGTTCAAAATTGGTATATGTTAGTCAATTAGGAAGGGCTGGAAGGGTGGGGAAGAATAGGCGCGCAGCGCGCACGAGACTTCGCTGCCGAAGGTAGTGGGGACCCGGTCCGACAATTTACCTGATGAGAAATGATTTTTTTTTTAATTTTCTTTTCTTAAGAATAAGAGTTTGATTTCAGAAGGAATATGTGCGCTCACCGCACGTATAGCTTAACATGTGCGCGCGCAGCACGCATGGGTTTGGGACCCGGTGCGAGTTTTTACCCGATGATAAAAGATATTTTTTAAATTTTATTTTCTTAATAATAAAAGTATGAGTTGAGAAGAATATGCGTGTACAGCGCATGTATATCCTCACACGTGCGCTCGCAGTGCGCATGGGTCTGCGCTGCCGAAGGCAGTGGGGTCCCGGTGTGAGTTTTTCCCCTATGCTAAATGATATATTTTTAAATTCCTTTTCTTAAGAATGAAAGTTTATGAGTAATAACATGGAATTTTGAGAAGTCATAAGGATGGCGAAGGAATACGTGCGCGCAGCTCACGGGTCAACGCTGCCGAAGGCAGTGGGGACCCGGTGCGACATTTTTCCCGATCAGAATTTTTTTTTTCTCTTTTTTTACCACATGATAAAAATTAATGCAGTTTTGATAATTCATTAATGATTGTGATTCATTTAAAAATAGTGACCAGCGAAGCGGGCATAGCCTGCTAGTTTTAAAATAATACTAGTTAATACCCGTCAGTCAAAATTTGACGGATCACGTGCACCTTAAATATTTTCGCAGCATAAAGTTTTAAACATCCCTGCTTTAATAGTTCGCATTGCTCTCAACCGGTTTAAAATCCTGCTGTAACCAATTACTGGATTCGTAAAAATTTTCGACCTCGGGTTTTTGATGGATTTACACGTTTTGAGAGCTGTAGAACACGATTTGACCCTTTTTAGAAAATGTCTGTCTGTCTGTCTGTCTGTCAGTCTGTCTGTGTGTGTGTGTGTGTGTGTGTGTGTGAGACAAAATTTTGTGGCAACTGTATCTCAGGATCTACTGCACAGAATTTCATACAAATTAGTATGTAGTTGCACCTTAACATAAATGAGTGCCTATCAACTTTTGGTAAAAATTGTCTTACAGGTTGCGTTGCCATCCCGCTTTTTCTAAATTTTTAACAGGGTGTTATAGGACAAAATTTTGTATAAATGTGCATAAAGAGAATTATTTTTTAATAATCATTATGAAATTTACAAGAATTATTTATAATAGAGGTAGTCAACTGGGGAAAAAATTTTGTATGCGTAGGAGCCTCGTGAACCCCCCTGGGGGGGGAAGTCCCCCCTCGAGGGGAGTACATTTTCAAGATGGGTATCTTTCGAAAGGTCTCGTCAATACCTTTAAAACGAATGGTTGAACTATAAATCTGTGATAATTTAAAACAAAGTTATCGATTTTTTTTACTTTTAACAAAAAGTAACTTAGAAAAAAAATCGTATTTTTTTTTTTTTTTTTTTTAACGAAATTTACCAGACTTGGTATTTAGTTGGCCCCTGACATAAACTGGGGCTGATTAGATTTGGGGATCAATCACTTAACAGGTGGTGCTGTGATCGTATTTTTTCTAAATTTTTAACATGGCAGTATAGGACAAAATTTCGTATAAATGTATATAATGGGAGTTATTCTTAACCTGTGATTGTGAAATTAATATGAATTATTGATAATAGTAGTAGTTAGTTAGGAAAAAAATCTCGGTCATCGCTTCGGTAAATTTTCAAGATGGGTATCTTTCGAAAGGTCTCGTCAATATCTTTAAAACGAATGGTTGAACTATAAATATGTGATAATTTAAAACAAAGTTATCGATTTTTTTTTTTACAAAAAAAAACTTTGAAAAAAAATCTTTTTTTTTTTTTTTTTTTTTTTAAATATTGTTACTGCGTGAATTTGTATAGGAAAATATAGAAGAAAGTCTTGTGGTTAAAATCCTGCTGTAACCAATTATTTTTTGGTTGGAGGGGAAGGGGGAATAAATTTCATAAAATTTCAGTATACAAAATTTAAGCGTACTCAGTATACAAAATTTAAGCGTATAAAGATAAAATCCGAAGATTTTTTTCTAATTTTACTCTAAATATGACAAAAAGAATGTTTGGAGAATGTTTGGAGGTTAAAAGAAAGACAGAATGTATAAATTATGGTAAGAATGGAGAAAAAAAGCACACATCAATATTTTTCATCTTCTATATCATTATATAAAGCGCAAAAAATTGTTTGTTTGTGGAGGGTAATCTCTGAAACTACTGAACCGAATTAAAAACTTCTTTCACTGACCGAAAGCTACAGTATGCCATATTGTTATAGGCTATATTTAATTTTGATAAAATAAATTTTAGTTTAAAATCTGAGCATTTTAATTAAAATCCCCATAGAAGCAGTAATAGAAATGGTAATAATGAAATATTAAAAAAATTAGCTGCTGCCAACATAAAAGAAACATTTACATATTCATTTCGTTTTTAAAATATCTTGACGTGAAAAGAAAAGAAATATATTTGCACGTGCATTTAATTGAAATTCATATAAAGCTTTTTTAATTGTTAAACTTACACGTTAAATCTGACGTCATTATAGAATTAAAGGTGTTTATTTTTCTAATAATTTAATTTGATATGATATGATATAATATCTAAGCATCAATGTTTAAACCACGGAGTCTTTATTACTCCGTGGTTTAAACTGATGGGTGTAAACGAAATTGGAATTTAAAAATAAATAAATAAATAAAATAAAATAAAATAAGAAATTCCATTTTATAATATTATTTCAACGAGATATATAAAGTAGAGTGATAAATGGTAACCCTTGAGAAGGTCCAAGATGAGTCATGTGATATGCTTTCCTTGCACATGCGTATTCGGTGGTTTCCTTGGTAACAGCTCATTTTCAGTACATTTCTATGGCAACGGTTTCAATGTTTTTGTTTACTTTACGTAGTTTAATATTCTTTTGTTCTAAACCATTTTGATTTTGATTTTACTTCTTTTTTATTTCGTGTAGTTGAACTTTAACCGACAAAATGCTTAAAAATAGTTGAAAAATTATTATTTGTTGTTAAATTTAGCTCTTTAAAAGTTTAAATTTTCTTTTATAAACACTTTTAAAGTTTGTTGAGAAACGACGAAAAGAAAGGTATTTTATTATTTATTAAAATGTGAAATATGTGTAAAATTATTTTAAAAGCAATTTATTTCGGTCATAGGACTGTCATGTTACCTAATAATAATGATAATTTGTTGAACTGATATTTTAAATGCCAAAATAGCGATAAAGGGCCAAACACAGCAACCTATTTAAGCATGTCACGTGATTCATCTTGAACCACGGAAAGCTAATCCTTCATCCATTGAATCAGCACTCTAATTTATATATCTCGTTGTATTATTTATTTTAATTTATAATTGTTGCCAAAAAGATTTACGAATTAATTTATTTTTAGACATATAATAAAATATATTTTCACGCGAACAATAATATAAAAAGTGAACTGGATTTTTTGTAAAAAAATAATAAAGATCGAGGAAAATTATTTCCCCATTTTAATCCCCATATTTGGATATAGATATGTATTAGTTATCATGTGCATCCGTTAGATTAAATTGTTTTTGTTGTAAAATTGATAAAATTGGAATTTTAAATTTCAAAACTCTAGAAAAAAAAATGGCAAATTTCCATATTCGATTGAAAACATAAACATTTCATTTCAAAGGATGATATTTACAGAATAAACATCCAACTAATAAACTAATTAAAAGGGAAAGGATAAATATTCTATCATAATTTGAAGTCAAATTTGTTTTCAAATGTCTAAATAAAGTATCTGATATAATATACTAATATGTTGCAGCGGAATAGATTTGATATCCGTCATCCTTGGCAGAAAAAAAAAAAAATATCGCCAAATTATCTGGCGAATATAATTTAATTCCTTTCAAAAATCATGGTTATTTTAAAAACTTACATTAAGAGTGTAACGAATAATATGAAACAATATTTCGTACAATACATATTACGAAAATATACATCTGGCATGTATATTTTCGTATTACGTTTTTGATCGCTAAATACAAAAAACGCCAAGGGTGACAGTTTTTAAATTTAAAATTAAAATTTTGTCAATTTGACAGCAAAATAACTCAATCTAACGAATGCATACAATAACTAATACATATCTATACCCAAATATGAGGATTAAAATCGGGAAATAATTCTTCTAGAATTTTAATAATAATAATAATAATTAAAAAAAAAAAAAAAAAAAAAAAAATCCAATGAGCGATTAACATGGAAAATCTTTTTCTTGCATCCACGGGCGGTCAGTGATGTCATACTTCGCTTGCGTATTGAGATGTTTAAATTTATTTGGCGACTATTTTTAGCAACTAACAGTTATGGCAAGTAGCTCAATATACATAGCGCATACAGCCATTAATGAAATGTAAATAGCATTTAATTATTTGAGTTACATTATGTTGACTGGAAACCTATTTAATATACCTATGCTCTATAGCTATACTAATATATAAAAAAGAAAGGTTTATATGCATATGTAGAGAACGATCGCTAGAACTAAAAAGCCGATTGCTTTTTTTTTTTTTTTTTTTTTTTCTTTCAATAATCAAATTTACACTGTCTCTCTCTAAGTGCTAGAAGCTATAATAAATTTTGGTAAAATAAATTTTTAATTAAAATTTTCAATATTTTAATTGAAAACAAAGCATAGATTTGATATCTATCGTCATTGGCGATTTTTGTATTTGGCGATCGAAAACGTAATACGAAAATCTGTATATTATCGTAGTAAATACGAGATGTATGTGTTTACTTCAATTACACTACTACCGTAGGTAGTGGAAGTATTGTATAGGTTTTGGCAATTGGTCAGTGTGTGTGTATATATGCACGTGTGTGTGTAATCTTCTGGCTGTCATATCTCCAAAACTAATAAAAATAGAACTACTAAACTTCACAAGTGATTCAGGTCTGGTGTACAGATAAATTTTCCAAATTTTCGTGAAAATTGAAAAACCGGAATTGGGTCATCGAAAACCAGAAATGGGACCCTAAGCCCATATTCAAAAACACCTCTAATGATTTTCTTCAAAGTTGCTATATAAATAATATATTAAATGCCCTTTCGATTGAAAAGTTGCTTAGTTCAGGAAAATTGATAGGCGTCCTCTATAAACAGCTCAATTTCAGACTTCGCAAGTGCGTTCCTTTAAAAACGCCTGTACGGATTTTTTTCAAACTCGCCATGTTAACTTCCTATTAAATATCCTTTTGTATGTAATTATTGTTTTTAGGTCAATAATTGAGTATGTTAAGTTTTGGTAAAAGTTGGTATCTCAAAAACGGCTCTAACGTATTCTTGAAAATTTTTTCTTTAATCCAATTTAGATAACCTTTCTCAAGTATTACCTGCTTATTACAGGAATATTAACGGTCATCCTGATTAGGTAGTTCAGTTTTAGATCTCGGAAATTCGTGTTTAAAAAAATAACTATCTATTTTTTTCCCCTTATTTTTTAACTCGCTATGCAAACTCTGTTGTATGTGTCTTTATACGTGTATCAAGTTTCTCTTACTCGAAAATCTCAAAAAATGCAAGTAATATCTCCAAAAAATTGTATATATTACGTGTAATAGTGGGTAATGGAAGTCGTGTGGTTGTTTCACACCAGATTCTGTAATAGTATATATTGTACGAATATTGTTTCATATTATTGATTTCTCCTTTAATATACATTATTAAAATAATAATCAATTATGGAAAAAATTAAATATATTTGCGAAATGAAAAAATAAATAATAATTAAAGCTATTATGACGTCAATTTTATCAAAAACATTTTCATGTCATAGGTTTATTTTTCAATATTTTTTATTCATGAGTAAAGAAATGTTTCTTTTTATGAAATAAATAAATAAATAAATAAATAGCATTAAGTAAAAATTGCCAACATTTAACAATTAATTAAAAAAAATAATTGTAAAATTATATTTTGACTTTCCAGTTAATAATATTGCCTGACTATAACATATAAACTGATATATTTCTTGATTTTTTACATATCAAAATCCCTCTTTAACTAAAATTTGTTCATCAGTGCGAAGCCGGACGGGTCAGCTAGTACATATTATTTTAATTTGATCGTTAATTTTTATCTTCAACATATTTTTCTACAAATATCATAAGACTTATGTCTTGACTCGACAAATACAATTTAAAAAACGGTATTAAACGGATATCTTTTAAATAGAAATTATTGCTAGCGCTTCAATAATTTTGCTACCCACTGTACATAGCATGAAAATAAAATCTATTGAATATTATATTAATATTCCATTTCAATTATAATATAAGAGTGGTGCCATCTATAATCTATCGATGTAAAAAGAAAAATCTAAAAGATCTAAAAGAGTTTTATTTTATTTATAAAAATATTTTTTAAATCACGTAAATTTATAAGGCAAAATAATTTAATTTAAAATAAATTTGAATAGTGTTTTGTGTTTTCTTCATATTCTGCAATTATAATATATTTGCACTTAGAAATAGACTTTGCTACTTAAAAATAAATAAATAAACTTTATTTTACTTGATTTTGATTGAATAATTTATTTTATTTTACTTAACATTGTAAAATAACATAATTTATTTTTTTTATTTTGTCAAAATAGTACACTTCAACAAAAGTATACTGTTAAAAATAAGTAAATAAATAAGAAGAATGAATCTAATATTTTAGCAAGTTAATTTGCTCAAGAAATTTCTTATAAAAAAATTGCACTACGTAAATTTTTTCTGGTATAAAATGTCAATATTTTAAAGTTATTCTTTGAAAATTAGTTTTTTTTTTATAATATATTATGGAAATGAAATATCAGAGATTATAATTAGATTAAAAATTTAAAAAAGAAAAAAACCCTCCTTTGACGTTAAATATCTATTGCCATCTTTTTTAAACAAAGTTTTCAAGTGAGAAAAGTTAATTTTTAAAGAACAATAAATAAATCAAAGAATTTGTTAATTTTTAAAGATTTTTTTTCTTTCTTTCTTTTAAGGAATGGAAAACAAAAATTTTAGGACTATATATGTTCTATATGGTACCAGATGGCACCACAGTAAAAAATATCCTGAAATCCTATTCTGTGTAAGAAATTTTCAGAGAAAATGTACATGACAGTAACCGATATGAATTTGCGAATTCCTTTGTTTTAATATACTGCCTTGGAAAGTATGAATCAATAAATTAATAGTGAGAATTATTTTTATGATTGAGCTTTAATTAGGCGTCTACCATAGACATGTGAAATATTGTCGTCTGCTAGATCTCTATCATCGGTATTCGTATTACACTGCATAAAGAGATAGGAATATTCCCTTCCGAATTGGTTTAAAATTTTCTCGCGCATGCCCAGATCGTGCGATTTTAGTCTTACAGAAAGTGCCTTATGTTTTAATATTATAGACTGGTTAATACCCGTCAAAATTTGACGAATCATGTGCATCTTAAATCTTTTCACGTCATAAAGTTTTAAACATCCCTGTTTTAATAATCCGCATTGCTCTGAACCAGTTTAAAATCCACTGCTGTAATCAATTATTTTTTGGTGGAGGGGAAGGGGGAATAAATTTAATGAAATTTCAATATACAAAATTTACGCGTAATCCATATATCCTTCTCTTATATTATTAAAATCTGTGCGCGCGCGTGTGTGTGTGTGTGTGTCTGTGAGAAACGGCTTGAAGCAGCTAAGGCTCGGCCGCTAATGGTCGCACGGACTTCGAACAGGTACCGTCGGACGGAGAATTTATCGCAGATGTACGATATCTCATTTGCTAAACGATGCGACCCTAATTAGCGGAGATATTAATTAAAATGTCGATCCATGTCAAATCAAAAAACGATTCAAAATTGTAGCCGACCGTCATTTTGTCTCGGAACAGCCTACCTCAAAAGAAGAAGGAGAAAGAGGAAATTTCGTGGGTTTTTGTAAAGCGATCCTGTTGGAACGGTTCGAGGTATCGAAAATCCACCTGTACCGAAAGAAAGAGCATTTATTACCGATTCTTACGGTATGATTTTTTTTTAAATACGGATCTTTATATTTTTAAAAAAAGTTTTAAAAAGGGTCGAAAATTTCTCTTTTTCGTCTTTTCGATCGTCTTTTTTGAAACGCCCTGTACGGCCGAGTAACTGTTCATTTCTTAACAACTGGTATATTTGGAAAGGTCATTTAATCCTCTTTTGAACCATATAAACATTTTTACAAAATACGGATTAGCGATCCATATTGTTAGATTTTACGAAACATCGATTTTACCACAAAACATTTTATAACTCAAAATCGTTTAGAGATAAATCATTTCTTTTTTTTACTTTCTTCTATATGTAATATAGAGAAAGTATTGGATTCGCGAAAATTTTCGACCTCCGTTTTTTGATGGATTTACATGTTTTGGGATGTCTAGATTACGAATTAATAGTTTTTAGAAAATGTCTGTCTGTCTGTATCAATTTTTTGTGGACGCTGTATCTCACGAACCAATGAATGAAAGTTAACCAAACTTGGTATTTAGTTGCACCCTGACATGAACTGGTGCTGATTAGATTTGGGGATCAATAGCTCAACAGGTGGCGCTGTGATCGAATTTTATGCAAATTTTTAACATAGCAGCATAGGACAAAATTCCGTATAAATGGGCATAATGAGAGTTATTTTAAACTTGTGATTGTAAAATTAATATGAATTATTGATAATAGTAGTAGTTAACTAGGAAAAAAATTTTGTGCATGTGGGGGCATCGGTTCTCCCCCTGGGGGGGAAGTACCCCCCGGGGAAGTAAATTTTCAAGATGGGTATCTTTTGAAAGGTCTCGTTGATAATAGTAATAGGTAACTTGGAAACAACTTTTGTGCATGTGGGGGCATCGGTTCCCCCCCACTGGGGGGGAAGTACCCCCCCGGGGGGGGGCAAAGTTTCAAGATGGGTATCTTTCGAAAGGTCTCGTCAATACCGTTAAAACGAATGGTTGAACCATAAATCTGTGATAATTTAAAACAAAGTTATCGATTTTTTTTACTTTTAACCAAAAAAAAAAAAAAAAATCGTATTTTTTTTTTTTAACGAAATTTAACGAAACTTGGTATTTAGTTGGTCCCCGACATAAACTGGTGCTGATTACATTTGGGGATCAATCGCTCAACAGGTGGCGCTGTGATCTCATGTTTTCTAAATTTTTAGTATGGCAGTATAGGACAAAATTTCGTATAAATGTACATAAAGAGAGTTATTTTTAAATTATGATTGTAAAATTAATATGAGTTATTGATAATAGTAATAGTGAACTAGGAAAAAATTTCTGTGCATGTGGGGGCATCGTTCCCCCCCCCCCCCCCCCCTGGGGGTCTGTGATAATTTAAAACAAAGTTATCGATTTTTTTTTACTTTTAACAAAAACAAAAAAAACAAAAAAAAAAAAAAAAGGAGGGGGGGGGTCAATATTGTTACTGAATGAATTTGTATAGGAAAATCTAAAAGAAAGTCTTGTGGTGAAAAAAAAAAAAAAATCCTTTTTTTTTTTTTTAAATATTGTTACTGACTGAATATGTATTACTTTTAACAACAACAACAAAAAAAAAAATCTTTTTTTTTTTTTTTTTTTAAATATTGTTACTGATTGAATATGTATAGGAAAACATAGAAGAAAGTCTTGTGGTGGCCACAACATACTAGTTTTTGTATATAGATAAACAATATATTTCCCAAAAGATTGAGAGAAATTTTCAAAAACTGAATGGGTTATAATTTTTTTAATTTTAGGCATTAAAGCATTCATTTGAATAAGGCGACCTTCATTCCATGAGATTGTATAATGTGTTCGTTGCTGTTTGTCGTTATCATGGCAACCACTTCAAGGAAGAAAGATGTATGCTCGGAGGTGAAAAAAAAAAAAAAAAACCCACCTGCCGTTGATAATCAGATGCATTTTAAATCGGATAAAAAATTGCAAATTTTTATTTTCTTCAATTTGGTTCGACTCCCGGTTCAGCCATTATCTTCACACAGTCGGAAAAAAAATATTTCAATAAATATTCTTTTAAATTATCGAAAGTTTTCACCAGATTTACACGTTTTGAGGTGACTTGAATTAGTTTTCTTTTATGACGCTGCAATATTTCTAAATTTCAATATTTCAATTTCTAATTATGATTAAATTATTTTTAATCCATCATTCAAAAGATATTTTAAAGTTCTTTTATATTATCGAAAGTTTTCACTAGATTTACACGTTTTGAGGTCCCCTGAATCAGTTTTCTTTTGTATCTCAGCTACTAATTAAAATAAGTTCATAAGTAATACATCATTGGAAAGCTTTTTTGATTTGGAATCGAACAGTGGAATGCAGAAATTTCTACCGCCAGATAGAGCTGTAATATTTAAAAATTTCAATATTTCAATTTCTAATTATGGTTAAATTACTTTTAATACGTCATTCGAAAGATATTTTAAAGTACTTTGATATTATCGAAAGTTTTCACCAGATTTACGTTTTGAGTTATCCTGATTACGTTTCCTTTTGTATCTCAGCCAATTGAGTTAGATCGTTCAAAAGTGGTATACGTAGGTTAATTAAGAGGGCCTGAAAGCGTGGGGAAGAAATAGGGGTGCACCGCGCGCGTATCGCCTAACTTGTGCGTGCGCAGCGCGCACGGGACTGCGATGCCGAAGGCAGTGGGGACCCGTCCTGACTTTTTAACCAATGAGAATTGATTTTTTTTGTTTTCTTCTCAAAACAATAAAAATTTAAGTTTGAGGAGGAATATGTGCGCGCAGCGCACGTATACCTTCACACGCGCGGTATCTCAGCTACCAATTAAAATAATTTCATAAGTAATACATCATTAGAAAGCTTTTTTGATTTGGAATCGAACAGTGGAATACAGAAATCTCTACCGCCAGATGGCGCTGCAATATTTTAAAATTTAAATTTCTAATTATGATTAAATTATTTTTAATACATCATTCGAAAAATGTTTTAAAGTTCTTTTATATTATCGAAAGTTTTCACCAGATTTACACGTTTTGAGGTGTCCTGATTACGTTTTCTTTGCATCTCAGCCAATTGGGTTAGATCGTTTAAAATTCGTATACGTAGGTTAATTAAGAGGGCCTGAAAGTGTGGGGAAGAAATAGGCGTGCGCAGCGCTGCCGAAGGCAGTGGGGACCCGTCTCGACTTTTTAACTATTAAAAACTGATTTTTTGATTTTCTTCTCTTAAGAATAAAAATTTCATTTGTGGAGGAATATGTGCGCGCAGCGCGGGTATAACTTCATACGTGCGCGCGCATTGGTCTGCGCTTCCGAAGGAAGTTGGGACCCGGTATGAGTTTTTACCCGATCAGAAAGGATTTTTTTTTTAGGGGGCACGAAATTTCAGGGAAGGAATAGGCTCGCGCAGCGCGTGTATACCTTAACTTATGCGCGCGCAGCGCGCATGGGACTGCGATGCCGAAGGCAGTGGGGACTCGGTCCGACTTTTTAACCGATGAGAAATGATTCTTTAAATTTTCTTTTCTTAAGAATAAAAATTTGACTTGAAAAGGAATATGTGCGATCAGCGCACGTATACCTTATTACGTGCGCGTGCAGCGTGCATGAGTCTGCCCTGCCGGAGGCAGTGGGGACCCGGTGTGAGTTTTACCCGATCGGAAATGATTTTTTTTAGGGGGCACGAAAGGTCAGGGAAGGAATACGCGAGCGCAGCGCGTGTATACCTAAAGTTGTGCGCGCGCATCGCGCATGGGACTGCGATGCCGAAGGCAGTGGGGACCCGGCCCGACTTTTTACCCAATCAGAAATGATTTTTTTCAATTTTTTTTTCTTAATACTAAAATTTACTGTTAGTGATTCATTAATTTTAGTGATTCATTTGAAAATACTGACCCGCTAGCGGGCGAAGCTCGATAGTCTCCTATATTATTAAAATCTGTGCGCTTGTGTCTGTATGTGTGTCTGTGAGAAACGGCTTGAAACAACAAAGGCTCCGCCGCTAATGGTCGCACGAACTTCGAACAGGTACCATCGGACAGAAAATTTATCGCAGATGTACTTTATCTAATTTTCTAAACGCTACGACCCTAACTAGCGGAGATATTAATTATAATGTCGACCCATGTCTAACGAAAAAACGATTCAAAATGGCACGCGATCATTTTCGACCGGGACCGCTCACCTCAAAAGGAGAAAGAGAAAGAGGAAATTTCGTAGGTTTTTGTAAAACGATCGCTCCCTTTTTTTAAAAAATACGGATTTTTTATATTTTCAAAAAAAAATTTAAAAAGGGTCCAAAATTTCTCTTTTTCGCGATCGTCTTTTTTGAAACGCCCTGTACGACCGAGTAACTGTTCCATTTCTTAACAACATGTATATAAGGAAAGGTCATTTAATCCTCTTTCGAACCATATAAACATTTTTACAAAATACGGATTAGCGATCCACATTTTTAGATTTTACAAAACATCGATTCATTCACAAAACATTTTAAAACTCAAAAGCGTTTGGAGATATATCCTTTCTTTTTTTTTTTTTTTTTTTTTTTTTGTATATAGATCTCGCTTCCATAATGCAATTTCCAAAAGATTGAGTGAAAATTTCAAAAACTGAATGAGTTATATTTTTTTTAATTTTAGGAATTAAACCCATTGAATTGAATACGCGACCTTCCTTCGATGTGATTGTATAATATCGTTACCATGGGAACCATTTCAAAGAAGAGGGAAAAAAAAACACCTGCGACTGATTCAGTTGATAATCAGATGTATTTTAAGTGGGATAAAAAATTGCAAATTTCGATTTTCTTCAATTTTTTGAATTCGTACACGGCACACAATCTTAACACCACAAAATAAACTTGCAGTTCAAATTTCATCGATTTTCGTCAATAAACAAAATGTTTACATTTTAATTGCAAATTACATTTTATTCTAATACGCGTATTTCAATTTCTAATTATGAATAAATTATTTTTAATACATTATTCGAAAGATATTTTAAAGTTCTTTTATATTATCGAAAGTTTTCACCAGACTTACACGTTTTGAGATCTCCCGCATCAGTTTTATTTTGTATCTCAGCTACAATACTTCTATACATTACAGAAATTTCTACTACAAGATGGCGCTTTAATATTTTAAAATTTCAATTTCTAATTATGATTAAATTGTTTTTAATACATCATTTGAAAGATATTTTAATGTTCTTTTATATTATCGAAAGTTTTCACCTGATTTACACGTTTTGTGGTGTCCTGATTAGGTTTTCTTTTGCATCTCAACTAATTGAGTTAGACCGTTCAAAAGTGGTATACGTAGGTTAATTAGGAGGGCTGAAAGGGTGGGGAAGAAATAGGTGTATACAGCACGCGATGCGCGCGAGATTTCACCCGATTTACGCGTTTTCAGGTGTCATGAATTAGTTTTCTTTTGTATCTTAGCCACTAATTAAAATAATTTCATAAGTAATACATCATAAGAAAGCTTTTTTGAATTGGAATCGAACAGTGGAATACAAAAATTTCTACCGCCAGATAGCGCTGTAATATTTTCAAATTTCAATATTTCAATTTCTAATTATGATTAAATTATTTTTAATACATCATTCGAAAGATATTTTCAAGTTCTTTTATATTATCGAAAGTTTTCACCAGATTTACACGTTTTGAGGTGTTCTTTAGGTGTTCTTTTGCATCTCAGCTAATTGAGTAAGACCGTTCAAAATTGGTATACGTAGGTAAATTAAGAGGGCCTGAAAGGGTGGAGAAGAAATAGGCGTGCACCGCGCGCATATCCCTTAACTTGTGCGCGCGCAGAGCGCACGGGACTGCGCTGCCGAAGGCAGAGAGGACCCGTCCCGACTTTTTAACCAATGAGAATTGATTTTTTTGATTTGCTTCTCATAAGAATAAATATTTGATTTGAGGAGGAATATGTGCGCGCAGCGCGCGTATACATTCACACGTGCGCGCGCATGGGACTGCGCTTCCGAAGGAAGTGGGGACCCGGTATGAGTTTTTACCCGATCAGAAATGTTTTTTTTTAGGGTCACGAAAGGTCAGGGAAGGAATAGGCGAGCGCAGCGCGTGCATATCTTAACTTGTGCGTGCGCAGCGTGCACGGGACTGCGATGCCGAAGGCAGTGGGGACCCGGTCCGACTTTGTACCCGCTGAGAAATGATTTTTTAAATTTTCTTTTCTTAAGAATAAAAATTTGACTTGAGAAGGAATATGTGCGCGCAGCGCACGTATACCTCCACACGTGCGCGCGCAGCGCTCATGGGTCTCCGCTGCCGAAGGCAGTGGGGACCCGGTGCGAATTTTTACCCGATCAGAAATGATTTTTTTTTTAGGGGGCACGAAGGGTCAGGGAAGGAATACGCGCGCGCAGCGCGTGTATCTGTTGTAAAATTTGTACCCTTTCCGTGTTGATTCTCAAATTTAAATTTAAATTCC
This sequence comes from Salticus scenicus, assembly GCA_963930645.1. Taxonomy (NCBI): domain Eukaryota; kingdom Metazoa; phylum Arthropoda; class Arachnida; order Araneae; family Salticidae; genus Salticus; species Salticus scenicus. Next base: position 1,767,657 of record CAWVNO010001528.1, on the reverse strand, counting down.
TTCACTACTTAAATATAATTTAAATGATTTACTTTATAATCTTTAAAGTTTAAATTATTAATTAAATGAATTATAGCGTTTAGTGCTATTATCTTTTTGATACTGCCATTGAGTTAAAGATATATTAAAATTAAAAATAGAAAGCTAAATGATAATTACTTTTAGTTAAATGTTATAATCCTTATTAGTATAATTATGTTTAAGTCATTTGAAATAATTTTAATTTACTTACCTCATATTTAAAAGCATATTTTGTTAAAATTAACTTAAAGAAAATATGTTTAAATCCTTTTACGGATTGTTCGTTTCGCTACTTAGCAAGGAGATGTTGTATTTTTCAACTGCAGAGTCTTTTTGCTTAACCCATAGATGGCGGCAGACACGTAGCGTCATGTTGCTATAGTTATGGGAGGCGTTGCCGATTGTACAGCATCAAGTAGCTGTTACTTTGAATCCGTTCGGGGCTATAAAAGGAGGTAAGGAATATGAAATCGTGCTCTTTATTTCTTAGTTTCTTAAGCTCTTAAGCTTTTATGTTTTTTCAGTTTAGCTCAAAGTCATGAGCTGGTATTTTAATTTAGTTATAAAGTGTTTAGTTTTATTATGATTGTGAATTACGTTTTTTGACTTGATATTTTCGACGATACGTTTAGTGTATCTAGTTATGTCAGAATGTAAAAGTTGTTTTCTATTTAAACTCTACATGGCAGTGTATCTTAAAGGTGTTTAACCTTTCGTCAGCAAAGTATTTATTCAACTATTGTTTTCTGCTTATTTAATGTTACTCATCATTTTGTTTCAAGTTTAATAAACTGTTTTAATTAAACTTTTGGTCTTCAATGAGTGCCACACATATTTATCATTTTTATAGTTTATTAGAGCTGAGCAACTATCGTATATTTCACTGCTAACTCTGCTAACCTAACATATGTGAAAATTGATTTTTTTCACATTAGTAACCCTTAAGTTGTGCGCGCACGGGACTGCGCTGCCACGGGACTGCGGGCCGACTTTTTACCCAATCAGAAATGATTTTTTTTATTTTCTTCTTTTAAGAAAAAAATTTTGATTTGAGGAGAAATATGGGAACGAAAGGTCAAGGAAGGAATATGCGCGCGCAGCGCGTGTATACCTTAACTTGTGCGCGCGCAGCGCGCACGGGACTGCGCTGCCGAAGGTAGTGGGGACCCGGTTCCACTTTGTACCCGATGAGAAATGATTTTTCAAATTTTCTTTTCTTAAGAATAAAAATATGACTTGAGGAGGAATATGTGCGCGCGCAGCGCGCATGGGTCGTCGCGGCCGAAGGCAGTGGGTCCCGGTGTGAGTTTTTACCCGATCAGAAATTTTTTTTTAGGGGGCACGAAGGGTCAGGGAAGGAATACGCGCGCGCAGTCCCGTAAGTTGTGCGCGCGCAGCACGCACGGGACTGCGATGCCGAAGGCAGTGGAGACCCAAGCCGACTTTTTACCCAATCAGAAATGATTTTTTTTTTTAATTTATTTTCTTAGCACTAAAACTTATTGTTAGTGATTCATTAATTTTAGTGATTCATTTGAAAATACTGACCCGCTAGCGTGCGAAGCCAGCTAGTATATTATTAAAATCTGTGCGCGTGTGTGTTTCTGTCTGTGTGTGTGTCTGTCTGTCTGTGAGAAACGGCTTGAAGCAGCTAAAGCTCGGCCGCTAATGCTCGCACGGACTTCGAACAGGTACCGTCGGACGGAGAATTTATCGCAGATGTACGATATCTTCTTTGCTAAACGATGCGACTGTAATTAGCGGAGATATTAATTAAAATGTCGACCCATGTCAAATCCAAAAACTATTCAAATTCGCATCCGATCATCAATTTCGACCGAAAACGCGTTCCTGAAAAGAAGGAGGAGAAAGAGGAAATTTCGTGTGTTTTTGTAAACAGATCGCTGCCGATCTGTTGGAAATATCGAAAATACACCTGTACCACGAGAAACAGCATTTATTACCGATTCTTACGATACAATTTTTTTTTAAAATACAGATTTTTTATATTTTTTAAAAAAGTTTTAAAAAGGGTCGAAAATTTCTTTTTTTCTCGATCGTCTTCTTTGAAACGCCATGTACGACCGAGTAACTATTCCATTTCTTAACATATGGTATATTCGGAAAGGTCATTTAATCCTCTTTCGAACCATATAAACATTTTTACAAAATACGGATTAGCGATCCATATTTTTAGATTTTACAAAACATCGATTTTTTCACAAAATATTTTATAACTTAAAAGCGTTTAGCGATAAATCATTTCTTTTTTCTTTCTTTTTTTTTTTTTTTTTTTTTTTTTTTTTTTTGTATATAGATCTCGCTTTAACAATTTAATTCCCAAAAGATTGAGAGAAAATTTCAAAAACTGAATGAATTATAATTTTTTTAATTTTAGGCATTAAACCATTGAAAATGCCGTACTTCGTTCCAAAATGAATACCGTAATCAAATAATGCAGACGTCCGTTGCGTCGCCATGACATCCCGTTTAGACAGGAACAACTCTGAATTTTTCAACTCTGAATTTTTTCAAAGTTAGCTTTCATTTTTTACAAACTTGCTATCTGTAAAGAAAAACTGAGTGAAGGGTAGCATATGACGTGGGGCATTTCACTATGTTAAAGTTGTGAAAAGTAGTAAAAAATGTAGTTTGGAAGTCTTTATTTGACATAGATTATTGAATAATTCTTAGGAAATATACCTTAAAATAACTAATGTTGGGTTTTATTTAACAAATTATGTAGGAACTTTTGTTTTTCAATTTATTGAATATAATGAAAAAACATGAGATAGGTTATACATGAGTTAAAATTTTACCATACAAATTGTAATTTGCTAATTTCAACTAAAGTACAACCTAATTCTTGATCAGTAAATTCTTCAAAACTCTCTATCATTTTGTTGAAAGCATTTTCAAGATCATTATTCAAATCACTTGATAAAAATATAGAAAAGGTTTTTGATTGCAAATGATGTTAAATAAATTCTTCTTTACCTCCAATAGAATGTTTAAGGGTGAATTTAACAACTATAAACCATTTCATTCCTTTTTTATCGCTTAATTGAAAGTTCAATTCGTTTAAAATGTTAGTTCTTAAATTATTAAAAAATGATAACAAATCCATATCATTATTTTCATTGTCAAAGATAGTAGATGTATGTACAATAACAGCACTTCGACTTTTAAGAAATTTAGTTTTCTTGAACATATAGGAAATTTGGTAAAGTTTATACTAAAGAAATCTAAGGAATGAATTTATATTTTTAAAAAGTTAGCGGAAATTTAAATAAATTCGTGAAAAAAATCTTATACCATTGTGGATGTAATAGCTTTCAAAACTCTTTCGGGGAAAAAAACAGGTTTGGGAAGGGAGATATGACCTTGGTATATGAACCTAGCTCATTGTGAGGGAAGATTGAATAAGAAAAAATATATATATATATTACCTTTTGCAAATCATTTCATTAGACATTTGATAATTAATTGAATTTCAGACATGTTGAAGAATTTTCAGTCATCTTTTTACTTAATTTTTACTCTCATTATCATTTTTTATAAAACATTTGCAACCTTTTAGAAGAAAATTCATAATTAATAGCTTTGTAATTACACTGTTTTAATTACTAAAGATAAAAAATGGGACATTCCACGCCTATTGAAGGGTATATAGGTTTCGTAGTCTATCACATTTATTGAATAGGGGTGATAGGCAATTCCATATTATTGAAGGGGTGATAAGTTTTGTGAAATAACTCAAGGTAGATAGACGTCTGGTTCGAATTTCACTTATACATTTGAGATTTTAACCATCTTTTAACTTAATTTTCACTAGTAACACTCTCATTTCCTATTCTTGTTCGTAAATCTTTTGCAAGAAAATCCTTAATTAATATTTTTTAATTATTCTAAAATTAATATCATTTTCAAACGATAGCATTCCTATCTAAAATAGATTCATCAGGTCATATTTCTATAGAACAGTGGATAAATACTCCAAAACTACTGACTTATGGAAATATTTTTACTACAAGGTACCGGGTTCGAATACCAGTCATCCTCTATGTTTCTACGCTTTCTACTTAATTTTTACTCCCATTGTCTTTTTTCATAAAACATTTGTAATCTTTTACAAGATTTTTAATAATTATTTTTTTAATTATTATTCTGTAAATTAATATCATTTAAACGATTGAATTCTTTTCGAACAATAGCATTCATAGGTTGAAAAAGATCTGTGCAGGTATATAATAGAAAAATCACCCACACACACGCGCGAAAACTACTGTCTTATGGAAATATTTTTTACAGCAAGGTGCCGGGTTCGAACCCCAGTCAGACCTCTCTCTTTCTTTCATAATATATTCTTCATAATATAGTCTCTTCAAATGCATTAAACTTGATATATGAGGTATACATCATCATAATTGCTGCTAATATAATTTGGATGTATACATTGTCCAATAGGCGTTGCTAATTGCAATTTAATCATTTTAACGGAAAAGCAATATTTCAACTGTGATTTAACGCTTAAATTTTTTAATTTTGTGATACACTGAAGTTATATGTGAAATCGATTTTATGTGAAGCTTTGCTGATTCATTTTGGATGCACATCGGCTAACAGGTGCCGTGGTTATGTTGCAATTTAATCTCGTAACGGGAATGAAATACCTAAAATTCTGTAATTTATAAATGCTGTAAATTTGGTATGGGAAATTGATATTATGTAAAACTCTGCTGTTTGATTTTGGGTGCATATCAGACGACAGGTGGCGCTGTCATATTCCAATACTGTCTATTTGCAGAAAGGCATATCTCAGCTTCTGTAATATATATACTCACCAAACCTTATGTGTGACGTACATTTGATATATTATTGATTCCATTTGGCTCTATAACCAGTAATAGTTATATATATATATATATATACATTTTAATTCATATGACATTGTTTTCTTCCCTAGTAATAAGTATCCCTAGTAATAAGGATGGGGAGGGGTGCATGAAAGATTTTTAATGTGATTATGTTTCAAAAAATTTGATATTACCTTTGAAACGAATAATTGAACCATTGATTACTGATGATTTAAAACAAATGTATCTTTTTTTTTTCAATTTGTCATAATAATAATAATAATAATAATAATAATAATAATAAACTCTTTGAAAAATACATTTTCTCAAAAAATGTGAAAATTTGAAAAATACATTTTCTAAGATTTTCTACATAGTATAAAACTGATTATCTTCTATCATGAAATTCGTATGCATTCCCCAGAGTTTAGATACAAAAAGTCAATCACGGATGTTATTGAATGAGTAATGTAATGCTTGATCAGCATCAACAGAGTTGCAGAAGGTCAAGAAAAAAAAATCGTGCTTTAATGATAAGCAGCTGCTAATACAGGAAGTCAAACGGTTTGGCAGCTTTCTCGCTAATTTGGCTTTTTTTTCTCCTCTCCTTAATTATTTCTTATATTTTCTTTTTTTCTTTCTCTTGTCCATAGATATGGATAAGAAAATTCCAAAATTTGACCCGAAAGTATTGCTTTTAGGTCAAATTTTGGAAACTGAGTTTTTGTAATATTTACACGTTTTGAGGACCTCTGAGTTCAAAAGTCAAGTTTTTGTATTTGATCTCTGAATGTATGTGCCTGTTTTTGTGTATGTCTATGCGTGTATGCCAGTTATCAGCATATTTCAAAAACCAATAATTCCAGAATTTGAAAACTTAGTATTCTAAATTTGAATCATGCAGGGGGATACTGCACTTAGCTTTTCTTTGAGATCAAGCAAATGATTCGTGTACAGGGACATCCAAAATAATTCAAATACATTATTTATGTGGGCGAAATTTTTTTGCTATTTACAGTTTAATATCTGTAGCCTGTACTAAACAAAAAAAAGTGAACATCTATTTTTTTATATGCATAAAAGTATGTTTAGTGTAAAATATGGCATGAAAATCATTCCCCATTCATCTACAGGGCTACCTAGGAATGATAATTAATTCTTCAAACCTACAGAATAAACAAAGAAATTTTTTAAGTGGAAATTTTAAGGTTTTTTTTTTCCTATAATTACACGTTTTGAGGTTCCCTGAATACTAAAATCATATTTTTAAGGGTTAATCTTTGTGTATGCCTGTTATCAGCTAATTTTAAAACAAAATTTGCAGATAATTCAAATTTTGTATTTTGATGTTTATTTTGAGGTTGCTAAAAAGGTTTGTTCCAGATTAATAAGCCTGAAAGAGTGGTGAGAAAGAAAGTTGACTGAAAAATTTGGAATGAACTTTTAAATTTAATAACAGCCAAGAATTTTTTATAGTAGGCATTATGCAATATATTTAAACGCCCCCCCCCCCTCCTCACTGAGAGAGTTATTCGTCAAATAATATCTGTTCCTAAAACTAGTTTGAAATTTTTGAAACGTAGATTTATATATAGTATTTGTTATCTTACACTTTAATCTGCAATCTGCATTTATAGTATTCAAATGCTAGGTAAGAGTAAGAGAAAGCCGTGTGAGTGTCCCACCAAATTATTATTAATATTTAAATAAAAACAGTCTTTTTTAAACACTGATAATGCATAATTAAATAGTAATTTTTATTTTATTTTTATCTATTTATTTTTATCTATTTATTTGGGTTGAGAAGTGAGGTGTCTGTCAAATGAAAGAAGAGATTTAATTGATGATGGTCTACATTCATGATGACGGTCGTTATTAAAAAAATTTGCGATACCTCCAAATTTCACACATTATGAAATCCAAAATTTTGCTTCAAATTATCTTAGAATGGCGAATTTTGGTTGGTGGGTATTGATTAAGTGTATGCAATAGGCACTTCGGTGGTATTTCGCGAAACTTCTAACTTACCCGCCGAAGAGGGAGAGTAAAAAGTGGGTAAGACGCTGCCGAAAGCAATGGAAACCCAGACTAATCATGTTGCGAGTGGGAGAACCATTACCAAACGCAGCAGGAACATTAACTTAAGTTTCGATTGATTTCAGCGATTTTTTATTTATTTATTTATTTATTTATTATTATTATTATTTTTTTTCTGAGATTTTGTTAATAATGACATGGAATTTTGAGAATTTATTTAAATATACTATGCAGCAAAGCGGGCAAAGCCTGCTAATATTTATTTAAAGCATACTTAGATATGCTACACGAAACGTAATAAAATTATCAAATACTGTTCGTATGCACATAAAGCATATTCCCTATAAAATATTTTATTGTTAGCTTATGATTCATAAGGCCATATAGAAATATTTAGATACATTAGAGGATAAGCGAAAATTGATCGAAGTGTGTTTTAAATTTTGTTAAACGTTTTGAACTTTCCAACAAGTTAAAAGTATGCTTAAAATTTAAGTTTGTCAACACCATTGTCTGTCTATCCGTTCTCTAATTTCAAAAATATATTTTATAATTCCTCAGTTACATCGTAACCGTGGGCATTTTTTATTGAAAGTATGTGTATACCGTAAGCGGTTTGATATGGGGACTCACTAAAATTTTAGACGTACAAAAGTGTATGTTTAGGTGTAGGGTGTAGGTGTTTTATAAACTAAGTGGTCCGCATGATTTTTCTCTTTTGTTTATTACTAAATTTAGTAAAAATGTAGCAATTTCTGTAATATTTCAATAAAAATATAAATATCTTGCGCATTAGTAAAACAGAAACAAAACAAAACTAGTTATACTGTGACGGCTATAAAAGTTCCTTTTATTCCATTCTATATAATAGCGTCACCAACAATTAATACGCACAAAATTTCAAGAAACTTAGCTTCTTACAATTAACTTTCTATACACATAATTCCGTACAATTTTCACCAATAGGTGCTGCTGTATAGGCAACTGGAAATCCCAGACACTAACAGCAACGCCACATTGTGGATAGTTTACATCCGAATTGAATCAGCATACATTTTAATAATATAAATATCATATACCAATTTTGGTGGATTTAAATAACAATAAATAACATACGAAATATGTATACCTTAGAAGCAAGGTTTTACCTTATCAAAAACGAAATTAAATTGTCATCTGTTGGCTTTTTGTACCCAAATAAAATCAGTACAGATTTACATGATTTCCATCACATGTACAAGCTTAGTGTATTTATAACTATAGATGATTAGATAGAGCCTGTCCAGTAGGATTGCAATATAGAAGCAACATGTTATGAAAGCCACATATTAAGATCTAATTAGCAGTAATTTAAGTCTAGCCAAATATTAAGTTTGGTTAAATGCTGTCCACTGGCTCGTGAGAAACAGAATCCAAAATTTTCTTTCTGACACACATACAAAGACATTTTCTAACAATAGTCGAATCATATTCCAAAAATCACAAACTGCGTGAATTCATCGAAAATCGAAAGTCGGAAATTTTCACGAATCCAATACTTTCTTCTTGACAGATGTAAGTAAAATAATAATAATATTAATAATCGGTAATCATACGCTTGATCAAATCTTGAGGTTGAAATAATTAAAAACAGCTAAAAAAATGTTTTATTTATTTATTTATTTATTTATTTATTTTCTCCTATATTAACCCTTTGCCGGCCCTAATGCTCTAAACCGCTATACATAGTATTGCCAAATTGAGGGACTATTTTATTTAACGAACACCAATAATTTTGAGGAGTGATATTTGATATACATAATGGACGAATAAACTTCGAAGTGATTAGACAACCGTTGCAGTAGAAATTTATTGGTGGATATTGAACAAAAAAATCCTTAAATTTGACAATATTCAAAAAAGGAGAGGTAAATTCAATAGGACCAGCAAAGGATTAAATTAAAGGTTTAAAGGATAAAATTTCGACCCGTGCAGTCATCTAGAATAACGTTTAGTATAAAAATACACAGATTATTTTTAACTAATGGTTGTGAAATGATTATATATATATATACAATACTGATAATTATTCAAAAAAACTTTTTGTACATTCGGCAGAAAAATTACTGAAGCACACATCCACGTTTTATATATACTAGCAAACCCGTGCGGCATTTTCGCACTTTATTTCTTTTCTTATTCACATTAAAATTTGAAACTTATAAATATTATATCAATTTCACCCCTTAATTAAAATTTTAATTTACCAGAAGCCAAATTATTATTAGATCCAAATAAATATTGTGCAATAGTGAAACCAGAATTATTCAAAGAAAAGCTTCAAAATAAAATTCATGGTTTATGACTCAGTTTTCATACTTCCGCAGGCAGTACGGTTAGAGTAAAGGACCCCTGTGACGCCTTTTAAATTTTAATCGCCAAGTATTCAATGGCATTTTATTTATTTTGGCGTAATTTTTTGTAAAAAAAAAAATCCTATTTTGATTATATTTTTTAAGATTGCGTTTTGTAGCCAATTTATGATAATATATCATATTCCGTTTATATCTTTGAAATATTGCTAGGTTTATACTGACTCTTGCAAAGATTTTGCAGAAATAATTTTCAAAAATACCTTTCTCAATGCTAAAAAGTTTGACTTATTATTTTTAAGTTTTTTTTTTTTTTTTTTTTTTTTTTTTAATCTCGAGAAATTGAAAAATGCTGTTAATGTAAATCTAACTACAAATTTGTTTTCTAACAGCATTTGAATATTAGTATTACCAATGAATAAATTTTACAAGCAAAACTTGTCACATAATAGTATTATGACATCAAATATTTTTTCTGTCATAAATAAGCGGGATTTTTGTGTAAAAAATAAACATAATTTAAATTTCTCATCAAGAGAAAAAAAACATATATCAATTTCTTATAAATCTAATTTTAAGGTATGTGGGTTTGTGTCATTTTGTCAGTCTTAATAAGGGTATGGTGGACGTTGAAAATCTTTCTTTGAAATTATTGTCTTAGAATTGTTTGCATTGCATATAATGGGTCGTTCAATGTAAAGTGAATTATTTCTTTCTAAATAGGTTTTGAAATAACGAACTTTTTGCAAATTTATATGTAGGAAAACAATTTAAGATTTTGTAAGCATTATCTATTTTTAGCGTTTAAAACAAATCAGAGTAGTAAGAATTTATAAATTATGAGAAAAATAACTTAGAAATTTCATTTTTATAATTATTTAGAAGTTTTAGTTTTCTGAAAAAACAATGTAAGGCCATTTATGGGATTTTAATGCAATAATTAGAGGTTCTTCACTTTTATAATGAAAGATGTAACTAAATGTGGTAAAATTAAGCAAAAATATTCATATTTAAAAAATGTGGAGTTTACACCTGTTTCACAGCGTATGTTTCACAGTGTCACTATATGAGTTGAAATGTATGAATATTAAATATATTAAAATTTCCTGAATACCACCAAAGTTTAAAAAATTAAAATTACAAATTTTAATCTTTTTTTAAATTGTTTAAAATGCTTTAGTCGTAAGTTTTTACTTCGATCTTATATTATTATAGTTTATAAATATACTCTAAATGCATCTGTACAATTATTTTGTGGATTTATTTATAAATAAATAAATAAATAAATAAATATATATATATAAAATGTTTGAATTAGAAAAAAAATAATTGCATGAAAATTCCACAGTTAAAAATATTACAAAAATAAAAATTAACTCATCAATCGATCCACAAAGTAAAGCACAAATGTATTCAGATTATACTAATAAACAATATTAGTGCAAAATCAAGGAGAATTTTCAAAAACTAAATAACGTAGATAATTTTTTTTTTTTTTTAAATATTATGAATTTTATTCTTTTAATTTTTATAACCGTTTATGACCATGTACGTGTGATTCTACTGGTCAGACAGAAAATTATATTTCAGTTTCAATATCCATGTAATAAATGCTAAAAAAGAGATTATGTATTAGTTTTCTTAAATTCAATAGCATCGATTTTCTCAAGAGATGTGAGTAAAAGCCTGCTTATAAAAATGCTAATTTAATTTAATGTTGTAAATGTTTACAGTTAGTTACGGTAAATATTAAGAGAACATGTTTAAAAACAGAAATTTATTAAGAAATAAAAACAGAAATTTTACAAGAAATTTTTATAACAACAGTTTCTAAAATTTCCGTTTTATGGCAGAATTTCTTGAGATTATTAATTTCTTATCCAACATTTATTTTAAATTCGTATATTTTTTAAATTAAAAAAGTTTATTTCACATTTAGCTATTTAAAATATTGTATGAAGTTTCATGTTTTTATGTTTTTTGACAAAATATACATATATATATATATATATATATATATATAGTATGAAATTAAGATAATTTGTGAGTTGCGTTTTACTATATAACAGTTCGTAAGATATCTTTCTTGTAAAATACTAATAGACAGCAGCACTACTCCGAAATTCACTTAAAATTTACGAATGCGTAGTTGCTTTAATAATATTTCGGTGCTTTCTTTTTTCACTTGAAGAAGAGTCGGACTAATAATTTGACCTGAAACAGCTATTGCAATGAAGTAAAAGAAAAAACAAAGTGCATTAAATTTTAAATAAAATTTTATTTATAACCGTTATGTTTATGCATAATGTATAAATTTCATAGTATAACAACTTTTTTACTTTTGTTTATTTTAAATAATTTCTTTAAAAGAGAAATCTTTATTATTATTATTATTATTATTATTATTTATTTATTTATTTATTTATTTGTAGTATTTATTGGAAACAATGGTAGTACATAGCTGAAAAGATTAAACTTATTAAAATTAAAATGAAACTAAAATTAATTTGTTTTTGTTTTTTTATTCATTCAGTTCTTTTTAAAGGAAAACGTACTTTTTCGTTTTATTATATTCATCGAAATCAAATGGTAATATAATGGAAAGAGGCTGTAAAATAAATGCTTCAAAATCTAAAGAGGTACAGTCATATTTAACATTATAGTTCTTATAATAACAGACCCACCTGTTGTTGATAAATACTCATTTTATCATGAGATATTTAGATGCATAATTTTTTTATTTTTTTATTTTTTTAGCTTACTTACTGATTTTTTACCAAGCAACATACATTATATATCTGTATATATATATAAATTACGTGTCACGATGTTTGTCCGGGGTAAACTCCTAAACTAAGGAACCGATTTTAATGAAATTTTGCACACTGTGTGCAGTTTGGTCCAACTTGAGAGATAGGATAGTTTTTATCTCAATTTATTGTCACAATATTGTTTTATTGCAATTATTTGTTAGATATAGACCTTTATTAAAGTTGCTCCAAAATATCTGTGAGTTATGTGCTCCTTGCTCTGTTGCCTCATGTCACACAGCTTCCAGATCGGCTCTGCTCTGCCTCTCTCTTCCGTCATGCTGCTATGCATCAAGTCATCACGCAGGGGTTCTCTGGGAACCCACTCAGAACTGGGGGTCTACCACGAGCTTAGCGGAATCGTTTCCATGTCGGAGTTTCTCCGATGTGACGTCATATTCCGACAGCCTCTCTTCTTTCGCTAGCACGAACATATCGGATTGCTTTTGCTATCGGAAAAGACCAGTGGAAACCCTCCCAAACTTTCCGTCAGACTTTTTCCGAGTGGAATCAGCATTCCGATAGCATATTAGCAATGGCGTCGTCCATCTTTCTTTTTCGTTAGGTGTTGTTTAGTGCTTTGAAAGCTTCAAATTGAAGAGTTCGGCCGTTCAGCGTTCATTTGCAACAAAATACTGCAGAAACGAAGGTATGTTTTATTTTTATTTCTATTTGTAATGTTTAAAGTAGAATAAAAAACGATAAAGATATTTTTTGATCGCATAACAGCATCAAATTTTAATGTATTGTTTTATCTGATACTAAGTTTCCACTAACTTTTAATAATGTTATATTCCGCTTTAAGATACATCGCCGATTATTCAATTTTTAAGTATTAATATGAGGGAAATACTAGTTTGTGTCAGATTTAGGTAGTGAATGTTTTTTCTGTTTAAAATACGTTTCTTAATGACATTGCTAATTTCATATACTTTCATATTTTAGATCATAATGTTACAAAACTGATACTGTAAATAAATTTAGTTTCTGAAAATAATAAAGCATCATTAACTATTCATGTTTTCCCCAAAACAAGATTAAAAAAAAAAAAAAAAAAAAAAGTTTTCTTATATGAAAAGCTGGAATTTACCATACAAAAAAGTCGATAATATTTTAAGTAAAAGGTGTGTATAGTCATTTTTCTTTACATGTTTAAAATACTTTAAACATTTTACTTCTGCATTTCGTAAACATAAAAAGGTACTTGTTAAATGAGTAATTTTTCTGATTTGAAAATTTTCAAACCTTTATTGTTTACTTCTGCATTTTGTAGTAAACATAAATAAAGAAGTGCTTGTTAAATGTTAAATGAAAAGTAATTTTTCTGATTTGAAAATTTTCAAACCTTTGTTTACTTCTGCATTTTGTAGTAAACATAAATAAAGAAGCGCTTGTTAAATGTTAAATGAAAAGTAATTTTTCTGATTTGAAAATTTTCAAACCTTCATTGATTTTAAAAGGCAGATAACTAGTATATGCATATTGCAAAAAATAATCTTCACCTCATTTTCCAGTATTAGTTTTGGCTAATATTTAATGTTAAAGATGTTTGTTATACAGTGAATAAATTGTATTACTGCTTATTTGAGAATTTTCATTTTTTAACAATAAAATTAAGAGTGTCACATTGCATTTTTTCTAAACTGTACAACTAAAAAGTAGCATTAATTTATTATATAGTTTTTACATTTTCGGTGCTAGAATATATTTTCACAACTATACTCCCCAACCAAATAAATAAAAATGAGATTTAAGAGACCATTTACAAATTCTTAATCAGCCTTGTAAAAATATGACAAATGACAAATTTTACACAGTTACAATTTTTTGCTGTAATTATTTTGTTTGATTGGTATGAAGATGTTTAAAATTTTTACATGAAGCTGTCATTTTAATAGCTAAAAATATAAAACATTAGTTTTTAGCAATATTTGTAAATAACATTATGAAAAAGAAAATTGCATTTAAAATAATATTAGTATCTCTTTAAACCCTGAAGAGGTGAAGATTATTTTTTGCAATATACATATACTAGTTATCTGCCTTTTAAAAAAAATGAAGGTTTGAAAATTTTCAAATCAGAAAAATTACTTCACATTTAACAAGCACTTCTTTATTTATGTTTACAAAAGGGAGAAGTAAAATGTTTAAAGTATTTTAAACGTTTTAACAGTAATGACTTTTTCTTAAAATTAATCGACTTTATCCTATAATAAATTCCAGCTTTTCACATAAGAAAACAAGTCTTTATTATTATTATTATTGTTGTTTTGGTGAAAATATGAATACTTTATTGTACTTATTATTTTCAGAAACTAAATTTATTTACAATATTAGTTGTAATAGTAACATTATGATCTAAATTCTAAAATATTAAAGTACATGAAAACAGCAATGTTATTAAGAAACTTATTTTAATGAGATAAAAAGTATTTACGATAAACCTAAACCTCAGACAAATAGGACAAACTAATATTACCAAAGTATTAATGCTTAAAAATTGAATAATGAGCGATGAATTTAAAGCGGAATATAACATTATTACAAGTTAGTCGAAACCCAATAAGACAATACAATAGTATTTCATGCAATTACACGACCAAAAAATATCTTTTTCGTTTTTTTTATTTCACTTTAAACATTACAAATAGAAGAAATAAAAATAATAAAACATACCTTCGTCAGACACATCACACTTTAGCAAAAAAAGAAAAAAAAAAAAAAGTGACACAAATCAAAAATACAGTATTTGAGAAAAATCAAGTACTCGCTATGCTATGATAAAGCTCACACAACTGCCTTTCAGGTGAATAAACTGTGAGATAGAGATGTGATATTTCATGTGCATGTTGGAAGAACATAAACTGAAAATTTCCATTCTTTGACACAATGGGGCACCCCCCCCCCTGGAAAATTCTAATAAGCGTATTTTTTTTTTTTTAACTTTAAAACTATGCTTTCAGAATTTTACTAAAAAACAACTTTTTTTTTCAGGTTGTGCCTCCCCCCCCCCCCCCCTTGAAATTTTGCAGTTTTTTTTTTATTTTATTATTTATTTAAAAATTGATTAAGATTTGCTAATTTAACAATATAATAATTATATTCAAACTTACACATGAAAGAACTTTTTTAGAAAATTTAAGCTTATCTTTACAATTTTTGACATCTTAAAACAGTATTATACTCACTCTTGTCATGTCAAGAAATACTTTGACGTCAAAAAGCCAATCACAAAGATGTTATATATTAAAAAAATATAAAATTACACATTACCTAATTGTTATTTTCATATTCTGAAAATACGCAACCATTAAATGAGTACTGGTTTTCCAAAATTTTTTTAATTTGAATTTTGAGTTTAAAAATGTGAATTTTCACGAAATGCAATTTTCTCATTTTTGAGCTGCAAAGTAAAATATGAAAAAAAAAAAAAAAAAAAAATCACTTTTTGGGAAACGGGTACTCATTTAACAGTTGTCAATTTTCTGAATGTGAAAACGGAATTTAAAAATATCAATTAGGTAATGAGCAGTTCTATAAACAAATTTCACCATAGACTTGCATGGTATTTGGTGACTTGAGACGGGGAAATCGTAAGAGTGAGTAAGCAGCCTTAATGATGCACAACTAAAAAAAATTTTTGATAAATTTATAAATTTCAAGGGGGGACACTCAACACTCCCTAACATAGTACCTAGCTATATAACTACTACTGTTGGTATGCTTATTAATCTTGCTAACACTGACAAAAAAAAAAAAAAAAAATTGCTAAACAATACATTAGTAACAGAACTGTTTTGCAAGAATGGGTTTTAGCGTAGAAATTTTCAGTAGCCTACCTTGAGTCAAGCCTATATATAATGTGTAATATTAATTGTAATTAACTATAAAAAGCTACACCATTCAACCAATTGCTACAAAATTTAGTACGTACATTAATCAGGACAAAATTTAGCTTTCACAGTATCAACAGTACAGCTATGACAGTTCAACTGGATAACTGACTCAAAATTAAATAAAAAAAAAAACTATTTTAACTTTAACACGTTCATGCTGGCGTGGTCCACCTGTGGCTCACAGCAAAAGTATCCGAGCACTAGCAATAATCCTTGTCCAAAAAACGTACATTTAATACTGCTTTGTTAAATAAATCCTTGTCGAATCATGATCTTAGTCAGTCTAAGAACATGTTTCGATAAGGATTTATTGAACAAAACAGTTTTAAGTATACTTTTTTGATATCGGAATTATTGGCTAGTGCTCAGATGCTTTTGAGAAGAATGCGCCGGCGTGAACATGTTAAAATTATTAAAAAAGAAAAAAACAATTTGGAAAAAAATATATATGTGTTCATAAAATAAAAGTGTAAAAAATAAAGTTAAAATGAAATTAAGAAAAATCATGCTGAAGAAATGGAACAGCTTTAGTATAGCTCTTAACCCTTGGTGAAATTGGAACTTGCAACTGAAGTAGCTTTTCACCAAGATTTTTACTTGCAGAGATGCAATAGCTATTTTAATTTATACCCTAATTATGTTAATAACAATGAACCTGCCAATATGAATAAAGTTAAAAAAAAAAAAAAAATGTCTCACAAAAGAAATTTTAATCTAATTTAGATAAAATGGAGAGTAAGTTTTAATTTTTACACCAACTATGTGAAATGTACCAGAGCCGAGAATCAAATCAAGCCACGGAGTGCCCGGGTTTAATTCCTGGCTTAGTATTTTTCACATAGCTGGTGTAAAAATCAACATTACACTCCACTATATAAATTGAATTTTCATGGTAGATGAATTAATGAATTAAATTTCTAAATTGGAATTTTAATCGTTGTACTGTGTACATTTGGTTCTGTTCAATAATGAGTTTGCCGACCACTGGGTTAGGGTATTCAGATGTGTCTTTTATTTTTATTTTTTTTTTCTTGTTTATAGCTTGATAGTGGTTGCTGCAATACAAAATTTTATGCATTGCTAGGTTGGGGTATTCAATAATGTTTCTTTTTTTGGTTTTGCTGTAATATGAATGCTACAATACAAAAATTCAACTTACACACTGGGAAAGGGAAGTAAGAAGCGGGTAAGTTGCTGCCGAAGGTGGTGGGGACCCGGACTCCTCACATTGAGAGCGAGAAAAAACTCTACCGAAACAGCGAGAATTTAGGTTATTAATAATGATATGCAATTTTGACAACTCATTTAAGTATAATGTCCAGCGAAGCGGGCAAAGCCAGCAAGTATATACATATAGAAGAAAGTAAAAACCCTGTTAATATTTTTACTTTCTTCTATATTCAATAGAAGAAAGTATTGGATTCGTAAAATTTTAGACGTCGGGTTTTTGATGGATTTACACGTTTTGAGAGCTGTAGAACACGATTTAACCATTTTTAGAAAATGTCTGTCTGTGTGTGTGCGACAAAATTTTTTGGCGACTGTATCTCAGGTACTACTGCACAGAATTTCATAAAATTGGTGTGTAGTTACACATTGATATAAATTAGGGCCTATCAACTTTTGGTCAAAATTATCCAACAGCTTGCGTCACCATCCCTCTTTTTCTAAATTTTTAACATTGTGGTATAGGACAAAATTTTGTATAAATGTGCATAAAGAGAATTATTTTTTAATAATCATTATGATATTTAAAAGAATTATTTGTAATAGAGATAGTCAAATGGGGGAAAAAAATTGTGTATGTAGGAGCTTCGCCTCCCCCCTGGGAGAAATCCCCCTCGAGGGGAGTAAATTTTCATGATTGATGGGTATCTTTCAAAAGAGCTCACCAATACCTTTAAAACGAATGGCTGAACCATCAATCTGCGATAATTTAAAATAAAGTTATCGATTTTTTTCGTATTTAAAAAAAAAAAAAAAAAGAAAAAAAAATGTAATATTGAGAATAAAATTGACTTTTTTTTTTAATATTTAATGTTATACTACTTCTCTTATATGGAAATCATCTACATTATCATGAAAGATAACTTTTAAAAATTATTTTTACTGACTGAATTTGTATAGGAAAATATAGAAGAAGGTCGTGGTGGCCACAACATACTAGTTTGTGATAGGTTATAACTTTGTAAATTTTAAATGAATTATTCTTTGAAAATTTTTATAATAATATAGTTAACTTTTGATATAATGTCTCGGATTGAATTGTTTATTTCTGATGTATTTAGATCACTAATTGACCATAGTGTAGCGCTAGTGCAATGCAAAACACATTTAACTTTAATCTCGTATATTTATTAAATTTTGTGATTTTAAATGTACTATTCTTTTTAATTTTGTCCTCTAAAAATTTTTTTTACCGTACACAGTAAATTGTTTGGTTCACCGAAAAATGTGCTTTTTTATGTAGACGATCAATGGTTGCAATTGAAACACAATGGAAAATATTGCCACTATGGCAAATTTTGAAAAAATTGCGAAATGGCACTCCTAAACTAGATTCTCCCCCAAATTATTTTTCTTTCTCAAACAAAATGCAAAAAAAAAAAAAAATAGATGTGTATTGCACATACATGTCGTGTTTATAACAAAATATAAATTTATAACTTTCATTGTTTAATTCGATATCTCTTGAATAAACATTAAACTAAGTGAATTTACAAGTTCAAGACTTGCAAAAAGCAATTATATTGTCATTAACATTGTTATATTAATGAGGTGATTAAAGAGCAATATATTATTACATAAGGACTGTTTTTATCAGTTTCAGTATAAGTTGTTAAAATTTCTTGTATTCCCATTAATTTATGTACTTAAGTTTATACCATGTGTTTAATTTTCATCAATAACCCCCCTTACACAATTACTAATTTTTTTTTTTTTTAAGCTTCAGGAATATACTTTTAAAAAAATATGTTGATATGAAGATATTTTTTACTTTGGATTTTACGTTTTAAAAAAGTAAAAAAAATTCGTTGGAACTTGAAAGTATACTAAGTTTTGGCTCACAGAGGGCAATTCGATGTGATAGTTTTTGTTAACATTAAAAAAAATATGTAAACAAATGCTGAGTTATACAATTTCACTCAAGTTATTAAATTCCCCTTTATACAGATTGTTTATATATATATTTAAAGAGTATATTAAAGTAGTGTAAGTTAAAAAAAAGTGGCCCTTAAATTTATACAAATAGGTTTAAAACTGAAAAATGAGATAAATTTTTCCATAAAATAAAATAAATCTTAACCTGAAATAGTGTTATGTGCAGTATTTCTATCGGTATTTAAAGGCGTTGAAGGAGTAATATTTTTAAACAAATAGGAATTGAAATATTCATAGTATTTAGTTGACTCAGCTGTTTACAAATTATAAAGTAATAGTTAATAAATCTAACAACAAATACATTTTACAGCTTCTTATCGACAGTCAAATCAAATGCTTTCTTTCTTTTTACATTGTGTATTCTCACAATCTTACTTCATTATGATATATATATATACATATATATTTAAAACATACTGAATTGTATTATTTTGTTATCTAAGGAAAGTTTAAAGGAAAAGTAACGAAAGAAATGTCAACAAAACATTTAAAACATCGAAAAACGTACGCGAGAGAAAAATGTAAACATGAAGCTATGATGCCACACGCTCGCGTTATTAGAAAATATTTGCTTTTCTGTGATTGGTCGATTCAATCCGATGCCGACAGTTTTCATTTCGCTCTATAAGAAATCCGAAGGCCGTTTCCGATGGTGTGATGCTAGCGCTTAAAATTCATATCGGAATGTTTTTGGTGGAAACTCGCATTTCCGATGTCGGAAAGTTTCCACGTGGAATTCATTCCGATGTGTTGGTGCTAGACCCCCTGGTACCGACACTCTTGATTATGCAAGCCCTCCATATGTATTCTTTCTGCCTTTGGTGAAGGTAAGCGGCTGTCTCGACAGCCGTAGGCACTTCTGAAGAACGTGATGATGATGATGATATTAATTTAATTGTTGCCAAAAAAAAAAAAAAAAAAAAAAAAAAATACGAGTTCATTTTCTTTCGACATAAAAATAAATACATTTAATCAAACGTGAACGTTAAAAAATTATAAAAAGTTAAATTATGCATCTCACGAAAATTGACGTCATAATCAATTTAAAGATTTTATACACATTGATAAAGTGCTAATGTAGTTCTATCATAGATATAGTAATATATATAGATCTCTCATTCCCATGTTATCGTACAAAGATTTTTGATGCCGGAAAAAAAAAAAAAAAAAAAAAAAAAAAAAATAGAAGCTTTGGAAACAGCCATTAAGTGGTATTTGAAAAAAAAAAAAAAAAAAAAAAAAAAAAAAAAGAAAGAAAGAATTATGAATTTGAAACTGTATCTGGAGTCTTCCATTCCCCTTTAGCAAATAAATTATTCATAAATTTTATTTGCTAAAATATTAGTATGAATTCCCGTGTGTATTCACTCGGGGAAAGACGGCCATATTTTGGTAAAAACGTCGTCTTTTCCCAAATGAAAAGGAATAACTTTTTTCTCCCCAATGATCACTCTATTCTATATATGCTATACTATATGAGTTCTATACGCAAGCGAAGTGTGACTCACTGACCGTCTGTGCAGCCAAGAAAAAGATTTCCTATGTTAATTGGAATTTTTTGTAAGAAACTGGATTTTGTAAGTAACTGGATTTTTTTGTAAGAAATTATTAAAAATCGAGGAAATTTATTTCCCGATTTTAATCCTTATATTTGGGTATAGATATGTATTAGTTATCGCGGGTGTTAGATTGAATTATTTTGCTGTCAAATTGACAAAATTTTAATTTTAAATTTCAAAACTCTGTCGCCCTTGGCTTTTATTATTATTATTATTTGGCGATCAAAAGCGTAACACGAAAATATACATGCCAGATGTATACATTGTACGAAATGTAATATGTATTATACATTGTACGTATGTATGACATGTAATATGTATTGTACGAAATATTGTTTCATATTATTCATTACTCTTTTAATATAAGTTGTTAAAATAACCATGATTTTTGAAAGGAATTAAATATTTTCGCCAGATAATTTGGCGATATTCTTTTTTTTTCGCCAAGGATGACAGAAATGAAATCTATTCCGCTGCAAAATATTAGTACCTTACATCAGATATTTTATTTAGACATTTGAAAACAAATTTGACTTCAAACTATGATAGAATATTTATCATTTTCCTTTTAATTAGTATATTATTAGTATATTAAAATTTAAAAGCATGGTATATAAAAAGTTTTTTTTTTAAATCTTATAATTATTCTTAATGTCCAATATTTAAATGTCCAATTTTTCATAAGATTTCCAATTTTAAAGTTTTAAAATATTTATCAAATTTACTTTACTTATTATTCTGGTTTAGCCTTATTGTTTTCCTTTTTATAACTACAGCTGTTGCCCTCTTTAAAATACTTAAAATGATGAGGTCATTTTATAGTAAAATTATCCATTATAGCATATATTATATTTCATTCCTCCATAAAAATCGATTTTAAAATCGTCTGTTTCTTTTATACTTTTATTTTAATAGAATTTTAATAGAATTTAATTTATATATTAGTCATTTTAGCAATTTTATCCAAAGTAGCATTAGAAATAATATATATCACTTCTCCATTAAAATTTATAGGACCCTACAATAAAATTTTTCCAAAATCTTTTTCTATTTAAAATGATACATGTATTTACTTTAAATGTCCAATATTTCATAAGATTTCCAATTTTAAAGTTTTAAAATATTTATCAAATTTACTTATTTTTCTGGTTTAGCCTTATTGTTTTCCTTTTCATAACTACAGCTGTTGCCCTCTTTAAAATACTTAAAATGATGAGGTCATTTTATAGTAAAATTATCCATTATAGCATATATTATATTTCACTCCTCCATAAAAATTGATTTTTAAATCGTCTGTTTCTTTTATACTTTTATTTTAATAGAATTTTAATAGAATTTAATTTATATATTAGTCATTTTAGCAATTTTATCCAAAGTAGCATTAGAAATAATATATATCACTTCTCCATTAAAATTTATAGGACCCTACAATAAAATTAATTTGTGCTTAATATCAACACTACGAAAATTTTTATCAATCGCTTCCAAATTTTGACCTAAGTTTCAAATCTCAACCCTGTGGGTTTTTACATCGGCTACAACGTTTTCGTCTTTGTTCGTAAATAATAATTTGACTGTACTAAATAGTTTACAGCCGTATAATTCAACGTATAACTTAGTCACAGCAACGCGTGGCCGGGTCTGCTAGTAATATATATATATATCAGTCGAACCTCGTTTACGGGAATCTCATGGGGAATAAAAAAAAATGTTCATGTTATCAGTAGTTTATATTGTCAGTAACTCAGAAACTGACCTTTGTTTTAGCGGGGATTGTGGAAACTATTCACGTTAAGCGGTTTACGTTAATTAGATTCGACTATATATATATATATTGTATAAGGGAAAAAAAAAAGTGAAAAATGTACAAATTTAAATTCTCAAAGTACAGAGTATTGTTATAAAGTTTGGAATAAAACCACAACATAAAATATGGAATACAGTTTCATATTTTTTTCCCTTTATTTTTCTCATATTCCATTTTCAGATTTAATGCATCTTTTTCAGACGTGAATTTTACTGTAATAATTGGCTTAAGTCAACTGTGATAGACAAGTTTAATGCATCTGAATGTTTGCATACATATATTTCAATTTAATCTTTAAAGCGTTTATATTATACCTGTTTAATTAATTGATTACGAAAATATGTCTGCTACATTCAGTATTTAACATTCTTCAATATATAGCTAATAAAGAAATTTCTAAAAATATTTCTTCTTGTAACCAAATATATTTATGTTAAATGTGTAAAAGTTATTCTCACTTAACCCTTTGAGGGACAAGATAATTTTGATCATTTAAAATTAACTGCCACCAGTACGTACAAACAAATATAAGAGATTAAAAAAAAAAAAAAAAAAAAAAAAAGGAGTTTTTCTTCTATATTATTAAAGTAAAACTTTGTAAAAAAAAATTCTTGGACAAGTTTTTACAGTTGGGAATAAAAATTAGGTTTGATATAATGTATTCCAAAGCCTTTGAAAGGGTTAAACGAATTTAAATAAATAAAAATATATAAGTCTGCGTAGCTTTATATTTTTCTTTCATCTGAATTATATAGAGATCTACAAAAATATAATTAAGTAAACCTGAACATTAATGTTACAAACAACACTCTCGTTAATATAATCCTTTTTTTTTTTTTTCTATCTGGTTGCGTAAAAACATTATGTAACATTGGGCATTATGTAAAAACACAATGCACAATATTGTTTTAATTTAATCTTTTAAAGTTTTATTTTCGTATGCATTTCGCATTATTAAGATATATATTTTTGAAAAATTTAAACTATTGTTCCGAATTTATCATTTTTGGTGTATAACGTACAAAACTCATAAATATTAAATATGTACATAGTAGGCATACGTTGTACCGTATCTAAGAACTACAATGCCGTATATTTATTAAGAGTATATTGTACTGTATGTAATTAATGAATCTGTCAGTTTTATGATTAATAATCAAATAGTAATTTAGATAAAGCTAGTCTGAATACACACAAGTATAAGCACATATGTAGTCCACAGAATAATTTTTGTGCATCTTTATATACGTATACAGATGATGGGGGACCAAATAAGAAAAAAAGCGACACTTTCGAATTTAAACATTTTGTCGGAAATATTGAGAAACATTTGATGGATACTTTGTGAGTGTAAATAACATGTTATATCACATATGTTTAAAAAAAAATGTCCCAAAGATAAGAAAAGAACCACTAATAAAATTATATTTTTATATATTTTGCAGCATCTTGTAATTAATAATGCTTGAAATTTATTGTAGCTTTAGCATGTTTTTATGACGCTCTTTTTAATTATCATTAATAATTCAACATCACAGAAAATTTCTTTAACGAAATTAAAGACTTCCGAGTGTTTTTTATTTATAATAAGCACGGTTTTTAATTTATTATAATTCATTTTTAGAAAACTTGACATAGTACATTAGACACAACATTCTGTAATCTGAGAGTAAGAACATTAAATTTATGCAAAAAAATGAGCATTTTTACTAAAAGATATTTATCGGCGCATGCACAAGATTTAACGAAAAAAATTTTTTAGGTATTATTTAGTGAAATGTATAGAACTCATGCAAACATTGTGAAAAATCAAAAAGATATCGTCAACAGAATTAGTTGAAATTTAAGCACTATGAAAGACAAGCAAAAGTATAAGTACGTAATGTATATTTTTATTTTTAATAAGTCCTTGGGAATACACTGTAAGTTAATTAAATTGAAATCTTTATAAAACCACTTATCATTCGTTTCTCTTTCATACTGCTTTAAATTTAACTAATTCTATCGATGATATGTTTCTAAATTTCCCTGATATTGCTTTGGTTATTTTTTCAGAGTATTTATGTATTTGGATAATAAATTTTGTAAAAAAAAACTTTGTCACCATTTGTGGATGCAAAGTTAAAACTTATTTAGTAAAAATACTCATATTTCATCTTATATTAATATTTTTATATTATATTTGTATTATGTTATGTCTAATGCACTATGTCAAATTTTCTAGAAATGGCATTAAATTGATCTGAAAACCCTTTATGTTATATAAGCAAAAAATGTTTCGCAAATTTTCAATAAAGTTAAAAAAAAAAAAAAAAAAAAAAAACTTTATTCTTAATGAATGCGCGTGATACTGACAAAATTATGAATACACATAAATTAAAGAAGCCACATACAAGAATAAATGCTACAGCTACAACGCATTCCAAGTGCAAATTTTTATAAATAAAATAATCCCCCCCCCCCCGTTAAGATCCCTTCTTTTCTTTCTGGACAAAATCTTTACATTTGACAAAATGGCTAAATCGGAAAATTACACATTATTTTGCCACTCGTCTGTATATCATGAAAATGGTTAAAAATTGACTTTTAAAGTTTGGAATTCAAGCATTCTCTGGAAAAAAAACTATTATGGATATTTATATTAATGGATATATAATTATGGATATTTATATTAATGGATACAACACGATGAAATTGTTGTGAAATATAATTATATATATATATATATATATATATATATATATATATATATATATATATATATACACAAAAGAGCAATAGTTTTATTTATAAAGTATTTATACAAAAGCTATATGTTTTCTTTCTTTAATTTTTCTTTTTTTTTTTTTTTTTTTTTTTTTTTTTTTTTTTTATACTAACCTTCTGAACCAGAAAATAATGGCGTCCAATAAGTAAAAATTATGTTTTTAGCATAATCATAGACAGAGATTGGGTGAGGACGGCTTTCTTTCCTTTTACTTATGTCTAACATAATATAAAAACGGAAAAGGGAAAACGTTATCAATTTTAAAGCACAACTCTGGTGGGTTATTTTTATCCAGATTTAGAAAAATAAAGGAAACATGAAAAAACAAGGAAAAATGAAAACAAATAAATTATTACGTAATTTTTTTTTATTTTTATTTATAAGTATTTGTTATTATTATACTATTTATTATAATTATTATTAATAAACAATAAATAATATATTTAATAAGTAAATAAATCATATACTTAGAAATGATATATTAATTATAATAATATACTTACTATATTTTTCATTAAAAATAATAATAATAATTACATTTGTTTATTATTTAATATGCCATGATAGCATAATTACATCAAATGAGCAAAAATTGCGTTGACTCATTTTAAAGAAATTTAAACATTTAATGATTACCAATTACATTGCCATGTGGAATAAGTTTAAATATCTGTAAACATCATTTTTGTAAACTGCTGCTGTAAACTGAAAATATAAATACACACATGCACTGAAATTTAAAAATATGAAGTATGTTAAATATTTTGATTTAAAAAAATTATATTTAAGTATTTGGAAATTTTTAAAATTTCTTCCTTCTAACTAATTTTTAAATTTTCGTTTCAATTTCTTATTATTATAAATTAACAATATATTCTAAACTCAATTGCATATAATTTTAGCGGTGTATTGGTGCATTAATTTTCGAAAAAATTTTTTATGTTGGAATATTAAAACTTTCTATGAACTTCAGCATTGAAATATATTTTTAAACTGTCCATGGACTTACAAAGTAGTACCCAGAAATATTTAGAATATACAGGGTGCAAAGTCGAGAGCAGGCCTTTATTTGCCAACAATTGGTCTCAGACGTCCTCCAATTACAAAATGTATTTTTAAAAAAAATGTATGCATTCATTATATGACATGTTTAAATTTAAAAAATCAATTTATTAAAAATCACAAAAATTGATAATTTTTATACAGTTTTCAGGACGCTAATAGTAAAAGTAGACTTTCAACTTAAAAAATATAACACGAAAAGTTTCACTTTTGTGCGCCCAAAATTGTCTGAGATAGTTAGTTTGAAAATTTAGGATTTTTTCGCATTTTCTCGGGCTTTATTAAAAAGTCAATGAAAAATTCTTTAATAAAGCCCGGGAAAAAGCAAACAAATTCCAAATAAGATTTTTAAACCGATCCCTTATTGAAGGCCGAAATATGTTAGAAAATCTAAACTTTAAATATCTTGTTCCATTTTGGGAGAATATAAATGAAACTTTTTGTTAGGATGAGTGTCAATTTTTTCTAAATATCACTATAGAGATCTGGGACTATATAAAAATTTAGTTTTTGTAATTTTGAAAAAATAGATATTTTAAAATTTAAACATGTCATACCGCAAATGCTCATATTTTTTAAAACATTTTGTAACTGAAACTATATGTTTGCGACCAATAGTTGCGGAGATAAAGACATTCTCGTGACTATCTTTGCACCCTGTATTTAAAAAAAATTAATATATATATATATATATAAATGAATTTTTAATCGTAGTTAAAACCAGGCAACCGATATAAGATCACTGAAACCACATAGAACAATGAGAAGGAAATTACAACAAATTTAAATAACCTGTGGAGACTGATTGTGATTTATTGAAACATTTATTTTTTGTTTATTTATTTTTATTTTATTTAACTTCAATCTAATCATACATTTATTCCTAGATTATTCGTTGCAATTTTAATAATTTTGCCGGTGCATAAAAACGACATGAAACTCAAATCAAATATACAAACAAGCAACGAGAAAAAAAATAAAAACAGCATTTTTTTTTTTTTAAGGAAAAGCTCAGAACGGTGAAAAAGAAGAAGAAGAAGAAGAAAAAAAAAAAATCTCGTCAGGGGGTAACTTTTTTCACCGTTGAGCACCAATGTACGATTTCGTTCGTTAGCAGCTATAATAGCAAATTGCCAGCGGACACCCAATCGTACAAGAAATTAAGTGAAGTTAAAAATGAAGAATAAAGTGGAATCAATTAACTATTAATTCAAGAAATCAGAGAATCAAACAGAAAACATCTATAAAAAACAAACATTACTCACAGGATGATGCATTAGGAATCCCAAGGATTAAAACAAGCAAAATAATTCAAGAGTTTAGTTGTACATAGCAGATGAAGAATGATACAACACAGCAACAGGGATATGAATTACTTTACTTTTTTTAAAATTCAAAAAATGTTCGCGAAATTTTAACATACTTAATTTCAACGTATATGCATGAGAAATTTCATATGCTACGACAATAATTCCCAAAAATTGTCATAACGTCTCTATATCCCTTAAAAAATTCCTTAAATTTTTGCATTTAAAAAAAATTTCTTTTTTTCCCCTAATCTGAAGATAATGGCGTTATAGTATTAATTACGAAACTTTAATAAACACCATAAAAGGCAAGAACTCGCAGCTGCTACAAAAAAACTGGCAACGCATTTAACACACTCAACGTGCTTGTTTGCAGCTCTCGCGCTTACATTGTTCGCCTGATGAAGGGTTGTGTCTTCTTTTAACCCGAAACAATTGTTTCGAGTTCTTGCATTTTATGCTGTTTATTCAAAGTTTTGTAATTAATACTATAACTTCATTATCTTCAGATCAGGGGAAAAAAAGAAATTAAAAAAAAAAAAAAAAAAAAAAAAATTTAAGAAATTTTTTAAGGGATAAAGAGACGTAATGACACTTTTTTTGGAAAACTGTCATAGAATATAGAATTTTTGATGCATATACGTTGAAATTAAAGGAATAGTAAAGTATGTTAAAATTTCTCAAACATTATTTGAATTAAAAAAAAAAAAAAAAGTAGTTTATATTCCTGTTCATGTGTTGTATCATTATTCGTCATCAGCTATGTACTTTTTAATAAAAAAGCACCACAAAACTGGCGTTGTAAAAATTATGACTTACAGACTTGAATAAACACCATAAAACGCAATAAACTCGCAACAATTGTTTCGTGTCGAAAAAACACACGACCCTTCATCAGGCGAATAAAGTAAGCAGGAGTGCTGCAGTCAAAGCGGCAACGCACCAATTGCGTTGCCGCTTTGACTGCAGCACTCGTGCTTACTTTATTCGCCTGATGACTGGTCGTGTGTTTTTTCGACCCGAAACAATTGTTGCGAGTTTATTGCGTTTTATGGTGTTTATTCAAAGTTTGTAAGTAATAATATGTACTTTTTACTTTTAAACGCCCGTACTGTGGGGTTTTTTTTTATAATGACGTCACAGTTTTTTTTTTTTTTCTACACTATTTTAGAACGTTTACAGTACGTTTTCTAGTACGTTCTGAAAATGTGTATAACGTTTTGAAAAAATTCTAAAAACGTTTAGAACGTTCTGAGACCGTATACGTAGAACGTTCTCAGAACGTTTCTATAACACCGATGGTGATAGTTACACGTTCATTGAACGTTCTCTGAACCGTACTATTGTACGGCTTCAAGATGGACAAATAGACGTCTATAATACGTTAAAAGTGAACGTTCTTAGAACGTGTTTGTAGAACAATTTTTGAACGTTCAGAGAACGTTTCGGTGCTGCTTGGGAAAATAAGTCCTTCTGGCTCCTAGGAAGGGTAAACTAATTTATCTTTTTTTATGAAGTTGCCACCATTTTTTTTCCAAAATGGCAGCTACAATTTATTAATGGACTTAGTGGATTTATTAATGAAGGTTTGTATATATGGAGTTTTAAGCAAATCGGTTCATAAAACCTTTCTAATGTAAATTTTGAAATTTTCAGTGTGCTAGCACAGGGAAACAAGAGGGTAGATTAAGTTGGCAAATGAACATATCAAATACATTTCTAAGATAAATCTACACTACAAATTTAGTGTGAATTAATTCAGTATTTCAAATGTTATCATACTGACAAATTTTCAAGTAGCCTGCCACTTGGAAACAAAATGGAGAAGCTTTGCACTAGAAAAATTTATTGACTGGGATTCTCAAACTTAAAAAAATAAAAAAATAAAAAAATAAGAAAGAAAGAAAGAAAAATAAGTGGATAATTTCAAATTTAAGTTAGAATTACGTAATTTACAGTTTACAAGTTTCTTTTTAGAGAATTACAAATTAAACAATTACAAAAAAAAAAAAAAAAAAAAAAAAAAAAGTAAATATTAAAAATGGAAATTTGTATATTTTGTTTCCCCTTTTGAGGCTAAGTATGCTCCAATATTCACAGTTTAAATTTTCATCAAAATTGCAGGTAAAAATTACTTTATATATATTTTCATATAAAACGTTTGGAGGAAAAAATAGCCAAAATATAAATTAAGCTTTACATTTCTATAATTTTAAAAATAAGATAAAATCACCTGGAGAAACATTTTATGGAAAACATAAGTTAAGCTTTAAAAAAAAAAAAAAAAAAAAAAATTAATTTCTGCGTAAAAAATCTATTTCATAAATATATTTACAACTACAATATACAAAAAACCCTCCTTTAATTTTAAATAATTATTTCTACACTAGTATATAACCCCGTCAAAAATGACGGAATGTGAACGATAAATCTTGAAAACAATGTTTAGATCATGAAGATTACCACGTGATCATTCAAATGTATTTTCAGTTTTTGTTTATAAATCAAACGGGTTTCGATATTTTCTAATTTTCGTTCTGAAATTTAAAAAAATTCTACCCGATCAATAAATATGAATGACAATAAAAAAACTGCTGGTTGACAAAAAATATAGGCCCGAAAACACAACAGCAACAACACATCCCAGTGTTCCGTTAAGTGCTCTATTTAAAGTCCTCATAATAAGAATAATCTAGTGTGTCACTCACACGACTTTCTCTTACCCTGAAATTTAATGCTATAAGTACAGGTTGGAGATTAAGAGGTAAGATAACGTGTACTGTTATGTAAACCTATGTTAAACAATTCAAATTAGGCTTCGGAAGAGTTTTATATGATAATTAGTTCTGCCCCCCCCCCTCAACCCCCCGCTTCATTAAGGCACCTACATTTATATAGAATTTAATTCGGTTATTAAAAAATAATTCAGTTTAAAAAAAATAATTTATTAAAATTATTATTTAAAAAAGTTATCCTGTATGATGATACAGACGATTTCCATATTAGAGAAATAGTATAACACTAAATATCCAAAAAAAAGTTGAATTTATTCTCAATATTGAAGTTAAAAAAAAAAAAAAAAATGTTAAAAATGAAAGAAATCAATAACTTTATTTTAAATTATCGTAGATCGATGGTTCAACCATTCGTTTTAAAGGTATTGGCGAGCTCTTTTGAAAGATACCCATCATGAAAATTTACTCCACTCGAGGGAGGACATCTTCCCCAGGGGGGGGGGGAGGTGAGGCTCCTACATACACAATTTTTTTTCCCAGTTGACTATCTCTATTACAAAAATATGTATTCGTTTCATTTGGTTTAGTGCTGTCTATAGATGTTAAATTCTACTTACCTGCAATTTCCCCCATAGACATAATGTATTTGAATACTTTTGAATGTCCCTGTACACGAACTATTTGCTTCATCTTAACGAAAAGCTTACTGTAGCATCCCTATATGATACACATTTAGAATACCGAGTTTGGAATTTCTGCTACTATTTGTTCTTGAGATATGCTGATAACAGACACACAGACAGACAGACAAACACAGAGACCATTCGCTAAAAACGTGATTTTCGTATTCAGGGGACCTCAGAACATAACAAAGAAGCATAACAGACCTCAGAAGTATAACAAAAACTCACGTTCGAAAATTTGACCCTAAAACAATACTTTCTCGACCCTATGGGTAAGAGGAAGTAAATAACGATTCACTTCATTTTACCAAAATACTTTTTTTTTAAGACTATCGAAGATCCTGTTTCCAAATACGTAAGCGAAGTGTGACGTCACTGACCGTCCGTGGATGCAAGAAAAAGATTCCCTATGTTAATCGTCCATTGTATTTTTTGTAAAATATTATTAAAAATCGAAGAAAATTATTTTCCGATTTTAATACCCGTATTTGGGTTATAGGTATGATATCGTATCCATGTGTTAGATTGAGTTATTTTGCTGTCAAATTGACAAAACTTTAAATTTCAAAACTGTGTCATCTTTGGTGTTTTTTGTATTTGGCGATTTAAAACATACTACGAAAATATACATGTCAGATGTTTATTTTCATAATATGTATTGTACGAAATATTGTTTCATATAATTCATCGCTCTCTTAATATAAGTTGTTAAAATAACCATGATTTTTGAAAGGAATGAAATATGTTCGCCAAATAATTTGGCGATATATTTTTTCCGCCAAGGATGACAGATATATTAAATCTATTCCGCTGCAACATATGAGTATCTTATATCAGACACTTTATTTAAACATTTGAAAACAAATTTGACTTCAAATTATGATAGAATATTTATCATTTTCCTTTTAATTAGTATACTAGTTGGATATTTATTGTGTAAATATCATGCTTTGAAATGAAATGTTTATGTTTTCAATCAAATATGGAAGTTTGCTATTTTATTTTTCTAAAGTTTTGAAATTTAAAATTTAAATTTTATCAATTTTACAGCAAAAACAACTTCATCTAACGCATGCACACGATAACAAATACATATCTATACCGATATATGGGAATTAAAATCGGGAAATAATTTTCCTCAATTTTTATTAATTTTTTACAAAAATCCAATGGGTGATTAACATAGGTATCTTTTTCTTACATCCACTGACGCCCAGTGACGTCATCACTTTGCTTGCGTATTTTCTAACTAACTATCTTATAATTACATACACTCCATGCTAACCCAAATTCACCTCTACTCTATACTCCCAACCAGCTATCTCACCCACAACATCGCCAAAATATCCAGGATCCAGCTAGAGACTTTCTCATTCTCAACCGAACATTTTATCTTGACTCGACATTATCACCTTAGACTACCCTACTTTCAATATTCATTTCAACTGGTGACCTTTACTTGCCCAACCAAACATTCTATCCCAACTATAACTTTACATTAATTTCAAAACTAAAATCAACTGGCGACATTTACGTACTGAACTCGACGCCAATCATACCTTACAATGTAAACAAATAATGAAGCTTGATAAAAAATATTTAAAGACTGTAATATGTTTTTACAAATATATTTTAAGATTTTTAAGGCTTTAATATGTTTTAGAAATATTTTAAGCGTTTTTTTTTTTTTTTTTTTTTTTTTTTTTTTTTTTTTTAATGAAACAGTCAACGAGTCGTTCATTCGCAATTAAAGAATTGTCCATTTGGAATTTGTATTTTCTGAATGGCAACAAATTATATTTGTTTTTATTTGGCATTGCGTTGTTTATAATCATGAAGTTACATAATTCTATTTATAGGTTCATGTTTATAATAGCCAGTGATCCGTTATATTTAATTAAACATTTAAACATTACAATTGAATAGTTTTTCAAGGTTTTAGAGGGAATAAATAACAATATGTGCGATACAAAACATGTATGAAAATGGTATGTATGTTTTCGTAAGTTGAATTGAACAAATGGGGAAAAAAAAATGGCTGCCAAAAGTCTCTGTTTTGAAGCGGTGTAAACCGGATTCGTGAATGACAGATGAGGGTCATTATATATATTAATGTTTCGAAGCAATTAAAAGTTTTTTCTTTCTTTCCTTTTTTTTTTTAAGAAAAATAAATAAATGTAGTGGCGCCATCTAGTAATTTAAAGTCATATACATATATATTTAACTTATTATTATTATTATTATTTTTTTTTTCCCTTAAAAAAAAAAAAAAAAAAAAAAAAACTTGTTTAGTAACAGGTAGAAATAGTTATTTAAAATTAAAGGAGGATTTTTTGTTTATTGTAATTGTAAATATATTTATGAAATAGAATTTTTCATGCAGAAATTAATTAATTAAAAAAATAAAAGAAAGAATAATATTTTTTAAATACATTAGGGTTTCAAAGTAAAGATGTTATTTATTTATTTTGACGTGTTTTTAATAATTGCTATTTGACATATTTTTCATGAATTTTAATAAAATTCATGAAATAATGTTATTTCTAATAAACACTGTTTCATCCCCTAGTCATTATTGCTTTAAATAATAATAATAAAAAAAATTGATTATGTTAATATTTAAAATATGTATCATTTTAAAGTCTGAAAAATAAATAAATGAATAAACTCTAACTGTATTTTCAAAAGAGATTTTTAATTTTTAAAAAGAAAATACATATATAGATGTATTTGCGGAAGTGTATATTTTAAGTAAAAAACGATAGATGGCGCCAAAACTCTATTTGCTGTTTTTTTCCATTCCCGACGCGGAATGATACATGAATATGAATCGCAAATCATTGAGCTATTATAAAATCGATGTTCATGAATGATTAAAAATTTTTTCGCTTTAAAAAATTGTAAATTCATCATTATTATGATAAAATGGAATATCTAAAATTACAAAATACTTCCTTATTTAAAATATTATCTAAATATTTTTTTGACTAAATATGAAATTTGGAAATCAAAAATATTTTTTTCATAACAGAAGAGAAAATATATTTAAGTGAATTTGACTTTGTATATATACAATAAATATTTTAAACATGTAATAAAGTACTTTTGCGTTAAAAAAAAATCTAAATAATTCATTGGCTGCATTGAAGTCGGACAATCAACCAGCCCACATACCTCACAAGAAAAAACCGCATAACAGCGTTTTCACCCGGAGAAACACATGTAATTGGCGGAGTAATATAGTTCCATATTTAAAGCGATTTATATAAAAAAAAAAAAAAGAGTTTTCCTAAAAAAAACGAAAACGTTACTAGATTCAGAAAGATCCTATTAACAGCATATATTAATTATATGAAAATCCTTCGAGCCGTTTTAGAGATATTTTTTCAGAATTTGAGTCCATTACAACCTCACACCTTACATTTTTCCTTTTTGGCTTTAAATTGAGATTCAGATCTCAAAACATATTACATGTAGAAGTGTAAAATTTTCAGGATAGATTAAGACCGAAGATAAAAGATTATTTTGAAAAGATCAGAACAAAATATGGCATATTTGCTGAGATATTAAGTGTCGGTTTTTACAAATCTCTGATGTCAAACTAGCCGTATATATGAGTTCGCAGCGTCCCGTTTGTCCCTCCGCTTGCGTCACTCAAAAAGCTGTTGTTTTTCATGATACAAAAAACCCTTAACGGGTTAAAAGTTTATGACGCAGCACTGTACTTTATGGCTATAAGAATTAGAAATACGGGTCTTAAAAATAATGATATCAAATTTTCAGTGACGCTTTGATATTAATTAAATTATACATAGATTTTCTTATTTGAATTTGCTTTTTCCTTTTATTTATATTTACAGTGTAAACGTTATTTTTAACATAAAATAATATATAGCATTTACTCATTGATACCTTTCCATTCGCATCTCTTATACTATGAAAGCATGTGTTTTAAAAGAAATTATATGAAATTCCAGTAACGCAGTGGTGTTACATTAAATGATTTGTTTTTAAATTTCACTGCAATTATTTTGTTTTGCATATTAAAGTATATGTGCACATTGAAATATTGATTTTAATTTTCAAATGCGCTGTCAAATATATCACTTTCATTAAGCTCATATTATGTACTGAAATATATTTATTTCAATGAATTATTCTATCTTTTGCGTCAGTATGACAGTAATTTTCCAAAATACTTAGCACCATTGGGGTGAGGTTCAGATCCTCCCTTGGAAACTCTGATAATTCTAAAAAAGATGCTTAATCAATTTGAGAGAGATTTTGTTTGGTTTAAAATTAATTCAGCTGGGGAAAATAGGAGGGGGGTTACCAGTTAGATCACTTTGAAATTTTAATAGGTAAATCGCTTTTTAGAAAATATTTTCTAAAAAACATGCATTAAAATGTTATGCATCTAGTTTTATTCTATCTGATTAAACATACTGTACATAGTCCCCACATTCTTCCTAGTGTTTCGGAATCACTTTAGAATTTCTAAAATTTTCTAAAACGTAGTGTAGGGATTTTGGACTTTGCCTCATTTTCGAAAATTGGGTTATGGGCAGGGCCCGACTATACATTTTGAAGACCCGGGGCACTGATGCTATTTGGAGGCCCCCCTTACCCTGCTCTAAAGTACTCGTCAAAAGGACCCAATCTTAAAAAAAAAAAAATCTATATATATAGTAAATATTTTTTAATTTTTCCTTCAATTATAACTTCTATTTCCTCATTTTTTAGCAACCTATAACAAAATCATTAGTTTTATGTTCAAAACAAGTGAAAAACTGAAGCACATTGATCAGCCAGTGTTTAGGAAATTAGTCACAAAATGTTATAATTGTTTAAGCTCTCTAGTAAAATATAGAAAGAAACATTTAATCAATTTTTTGTTTTTGATAGACATAATGAAAAAAAAATTGTACTATTCCTTCTCAATTTCTGGAAGTGAGGCCCCCTATATTTGGAGGCCCTGGGCCAGTGCCCCGTGTGCCCATGCCATAGTCTGGCTCTGGTTATGGGGGTATAAAGTGTATATGAGAGATCTAACTTTAAAATTTTAATTGATAAGGATATTTTAGCACTTTGAGAAATCTTCTAAATATAATCACTTAAAATGTTTCCAGCGATACTTTTTTTAAGGTCGGTTGTTTGTAGGTTTTAAGGCCAATTGACTGCGCTAGAGTCCTAGGCCTATAAGTACATTGTCCCCCCCCTGAGGTCTTTCTAAGGGGTCGTAGCCCTTATTTATGCAAGTTTCGGAGAAAAAACACTGAAGGGACGGCTAGGTCGAAGAGTGCGGGATGGGATCGAATCCGGCACTTCCCATCCACCAGCTTTTCAGTGCAGAACCGCTCGTGGGGCATTTTTTAAAGAAGCTTATATATATATATATATATATATTCTAAACGTCCCATTTTTCTTCCCAAATCTATAGAAAACGCCTTGAAAGTTTTGAAAACGTAAAAAGCGTGCATATTAAATATGAGTCTAAGTAGAACTATAAATAAGCTCCTAATCCCCCTCCTATTCGAAATTTTAATGTTTGCCTCCTTAGGTTTCTTCTAACTCAATTCAGCTTCATTTTTTTCTTTTTTCTCTTTCTTTTTTTTTAAATAAACCAAACGAGATCAAACGACGTGATCCTGAAATAGGAACATAATGGAGACTATTTTCAGTATATTTAAAAAAAAACAAAGAGGCAAACAAAATATATTAAAAAATTTTTTGTTCGTAGAAGACATTTCCGACAAACTACAAAAAGAACTTCTTTTGTTTAAAATTTCAAAGATGTGCCTTTCGCCCCCCTGTTTTTACAGTTCGAATTTCCAAACAAAACAAAGATCTTTCAAACTGATTAAGCCCCCCCCCCCGCCTTTTTAGACAGTTTTTTAATTTTCCAAGGTGTTCTCGAGACACGGGGGACGACTTTAAAAGACAAATTTTCTTTCTTATTTTCCTAACAAATAGTTATAGAGAAAAACATTTTGTGTTAAAATGTTGTTTTGAAAAGGTCTATCCATCAAACTTACAGAGATTCTCCCTCCCTCCACTCAAATTTCACATTTATAAAATTAAAATTTGCCCCTTATGCCCCCCTCCCTTCCCCTACTATACACATTTGTTTTATTCTTAACTAAACAAAATTCCGTAAAAATTCTCGTAGACGTGTTTCACAGGTTTTAGAAATTCCGAAAATT
Source organism: Salticus scenicus (assembly GCA_963930645.1). Lineage (NCBI taxonomy): Eukaryota > Metazoa > Arthropoda > Arachnida > Araneae > Salticidae > Salticus > Salticus scenicus. The sequence goes on along the minus strand of CAWVNO010001528.1, from coordinate 1,730,401 downwards.
ACTAGATAAAAACAAATTGAATAATTCGTATTCGACACTGTTTGGCGAGATTTTGTATGAACTTTGGAATCACACTTTTCTAAAATCGATGAAATTAAATTCATATAAAAATTCTACAGAACAACTTGATTAGTTTTTTATATAATGCAAAATGAGTTTAAATCAGTTTAATTTAAAGTTGTTTTCGTAAAGAATTTACCTTTACGATTTTTATAATATAATGCAAACTCAAGTTACTGTAACAATGTTTGTGTTAACAGTAATTATTAAGCTATTGAAAAATCATTTAATTTAGTATAAGTATTAATCGTTATTATTGTTGGTTTGGCCACGACTTTTAAGTTTTTAAACTGATCAATAGATTAGTTTTACAAAGTGAAAACAGTTACATATTATAATTTTACTTAATTTTTTGTGTTTAATTAAAAGCTTAAAATTGCCTCAATTTACTTCGTAACACTTTTAAGATTTTATGGATATTGTATAGGAAAGCTATATTAAAATATAAACAAGTGCTTACACAAATTTCAGAACAATATGTTGTACTAAATAATGAATAACAGAGGTTTTTAAAAAATATGTGATAGTAAAAAAAAAATCCTTTGTAATGGAAATAAACATCCTTGAATCCTATTTGAAACTCTATGTCATTTAATCATTTGAATGATATCATTCACAAAAAAAAAAAAAAAAAAAAAAAATATCCTCAAAATTTTATGCCATATTTTTTAGAATAGTGTGTACAATATTTACAATGTTATTATTAATTTCTAATTTAAAAGTTGCAGATGCATGATGATTTCAATTTTATTTTATATCACTATTATATCTAAGAACTATTATACTAGTATATACGAGTTAAGGAGGATATATATATATTTTTTTTTTTTTTTTTTTTTTTTTTTTCTGGAGTAGTTTTTATTGTTATATTCATGCCACCTCCCTACTGTTAAATTTAAGAAAGAAAGAAAGAAACGCGAATAATTTTTTAGGTATAGATTTGATTTAAAAGAGAAAAATAAATAACAATAGAAAAATCTTTAAAAAGTGAAATTTTTATACTGGTAAATATTTAAGTAGTATATTTTGTTATGAATTTAATTTAAAAAAAAATCTTAATCTATTCAAAATTTTACTATAGCTTAACATTTTGTAATTTATATATTATATATACTAGAAACTTAAAGAGGAAATTAATTATTTTCAAATTCTGTTTTAAGAATTTTTTCAATCCGTAGTTTAAGTGATTTATCACGTAATTTTGAAAAAATTACAAATATTTGCATATGATTATCATATTATTTGTCATTTTTATGAAAATAAAGAAAAAATTTTTTGTTGTTGCAATCACTTTTTAAAATAAAACCAATTTTGAAAGTTAACAACGTATCAGCATGAAAACAATGTAAATACAATGAATATTTTTGATAAACAAATGTCATATAAGACACAAGAACCTAAATAAATAAATCATTTAATATATATATTAAAGAAAGAAATTTTTTTTTTTTTTTTTTTTTTTTTTTTTTTGTATCTTTGTGTTTATTTTTGACGCCGATTCCGATAGAGGGAGCCAAAACGATTATTTGATAGTATTTCAGATGGAAGAGAAAGCCTGTATTCCGCGAAACTGCCGCATCACGGTATTTTCGGAGTAAAAAATAGTTCGATTTTTAAACTGAGTTATAAAAAAAAACAAGAGTTTTCCTAGGGAAAAGGGAGATCAAAACAACTGAATAAAAAAAAAATTCTCATTTCTCTTCCTTTTTTCTTATTTTTTATTATCACTATTCATCAAACACAACTAAAATAGATAATCAGGAAAGTTCCACTTATTTCATTCTCTCTTTCAATCTATACATCATATACTCTAATCCAGCAGAAAGAGCAATAATAATAATAATAATAATAAACAAAATAAATAAATGTGATTATTTATCAGTTCATGTTATTAACATGAAACATGAACTGATCATCATCAAAAACAAAAGTAAAAATGAATTTGCAATACAATTGATAAAAAGAAAAAATAAATCTCTCTCGTGAAATTTTTACCAATAATATTTCAAGAAAATAAAACAAAAGAAATAAAACAATTAAAGTAATCAGGATACATTTAAAATAAATAAATGTTTTGATAGAATGACAAGACAGCTAATCACCCTTTATTTTCCTTTTTCCTTCCGTCAAATGTCCGGAATAGAAAGGAGTTGAGGGGGAAAAAATGTTATTACGGCAAATCAAAACTATTTTCCCTTTTTTTTTTTTTTTTGGTCACTGGTTCAGAATAGAAGCAATAAAAACTCTGAGTAGGATTTATTTAATAAAAATTAATTTTTCATTTTTGAAAATTTAAAAAAAAAAAAAACTTCAGAAAAATGATTTATTAGAATAGAAATATAAATTCAATACATTACCTTTTAAAAACGGAGAAACATCCAAGTGCGTTACATTCGTTTTTATTTTATAGTAATAAAGTACGTTGAATTTCAGTACTACAATTAGCACTATAACTTAATATTGAAAGAAAATATTTTTATTCCATAACACTATATGAGTAAATAAACTTGTTTCTAAATAATAATCCGAAGCAAAACTCGCTCCTCACTCACACAAAAGAAAATTAACCAAACAAGTAACAGACACTCACATACAAAAGTAACAGAAAAATTATTTTCATAATCAAAATTTTATCCTAGAAAAATATTTGTTTAGTAAATTTCTTTCTCTTTCAGGACAACGTAAAGACATCGCAGTAAATGGCGACCTGCTGACGTGAAAAGAATAAAAAAATCATAATTTGTAATTTCTGTATCTGAAATAAATATTTCGCCTATTCTTGAGTTTTCTTTATTTTATCACAAAAAATTGTCTTCGCACGGAATTGAGGTTCCCAATAAATGATTTTAGAAAAGAAACACAATAAGGAAAAGGTAAAAACTTTTCGCTGGTGACAATAATATAAAATAATTGATTTGAATTGAATAAATTCATTTAATTGATAATACCAATAAGATATGCTATAAACAAAATTTGGACAAAAGAATAACTTAGTCTATCACCCACACAACTTTTTATTACCCTGTATTTGAATACTTTAAAGACAGATTGCAGATAAAGCGATTGTGTAAAAAAGCACTGTATAGTATACTTTAAAACTATTTAGCTATGTAGCAGTTTTTTAGCGGCACCCCTCAATACCTTTCAATAATATATATATGTGTAGAAACTAAAGTGGGCGTTCAATCAATTAATTAATACTCGATTACTATTAACTATTTAATTTAATAAAGAATAACTATAATACAGTTTTTTGTACACGATGGAGAATATGATAGTTAAAGAGTCAAGTCGTATTCGTAACACATATATGTCGTTTATGCTAGAAAACACAGTTTATGAATTTTAAATGTCACTTAGTAAGTTTATCGTCTTAGAGTCTTATCGTCACAGTCTACAGTCCGTAAAAACTACTTTCGTCAACAATAAAAATTTCGGCTGCGTCTTTAGCCATTTTTAAAAGAGCCATCGACAGATCCGCATCCAAGGTCTGGCATCGTCAAAACCAAAACTACCTTCTGCCGTCTCAGCGCGCTTGCTCGAAGATTCCACACAGGAGTATGCGCACGCAGGAGAGATGAGAATGACGTCCTCCTGACGTCACGTTACTTGTTGTTTGCGTCACTCCGTCAAGGTTGCTCGCTCGTGGCTGCAGTGAGAGAACTAAGCTGGCTTTAGAATCAAATGACAGGAAAAGCATGGTGTTTCCACTACAAATTTCCTTCCACGACTGGTCCTCCAGGCGGCCATACTGAAAAATACAAAAAGAAAAACAAGCACAAAAGCAACACAAAATAATAACAAGCTTATTTAGAATATATATACAGTCTTGATAGTTTTTTTAAGTATCATCTTTAAGTTGTTCTCTCTTTGAGACATTCGGCATGGGTGGATGTGCAAAGGGGGCCTTCATGGTATCCCTTCTTAACTACATCATATGTGTTTTCACTTTTCATTTTTACAATTTTGTAGGGGCTAAAGTTTTTCGATTTCAGTTTCATGGCAACTTGGTCGCCTACTTCGTAAGTTTTCGGTTGTTGTCTTTTTTCTATTTCCTTCTTGAACTTTAAAAAATTGTCCTTTTGCATGTTTACGCAAATCTTTTTTCTGGGACTCAAAGTCAGCTTGGAATTCGAACTCGAGCACCTCTATTTTGTTATTTCTAGTTTTAGTTTTTTCTAAAGCCTCTGCAGCATCTTCTTCAGTCATAAAATTTACAGTAGCACTCTTATGTGTAGGGGAAACTTCTATATGTATTTGCACAGCTTTGGAAAATGATGCAGCTATTTTATTAATTGTAGTCTCCATTAGAAGTGATGAAATAAACAATTTTTTCAAATTTATACTGGCAGTCTCTTCTTTTGGGACATTCTGTCTTTTACAATCAATGGAATTTATCGTGAAAGGCTGTCTTCTCAATTTCTTTCTTTTAAGAAGTTTGAAATTTTCTTGAACTTTTTTCTTCAACTCTTTCTGCTCTTCTGCTAACTGCAAAACCTTTTCATGTAGGATTTGTTTTTCGTCTTTCGTTGAAGGAGTTTTTTTCTTGATTTTGCGATTTCATTTGGAAAATGTTCATCTGATTTTGTTTCTTTCGTTGAGGCTCCTCCTCTTCCTCACTGTCATCATCTTCACTATTATAGTCCTTTAAAAGCATCTCCTTATCGTCATTACTTTCGTCATAGTCATTATTTTCACTTGCAGCTTTTTTGGAAGATTCTAATGATTTTATCGACAACTTAGCAGGTTGAGGGTGTAGTAAAATCAATTCCCTTTAGACGGCGCTGCGTCGCCAATGAAAGAAAAAAGGTATAACCTATATTTTGTTAACAGATTTTGGCAACAGCCAGTAAGTTTAGTTTTAGATTTTGGTTGCTTCGACTGCGTTCGAAGATGGAATTTTTCGAGTTTGAGAGTTTATTAGATTTGGAATTATGTTCCTTTAAGTATTTCTTTTTTGTATATAATGTATAAAGTGTAAATAGATCTTTTATTTTATTATAATCATTAAATTTAAAAGAAGAATAATGCATCGTTGTCCCTTTTTCATTCTCTTGCTTAAAACAATCCGGCATTTTGATTTTGTTCCTTTTTTCTTAGATTTCAAAAACCACTGAACCGAGAATTATTTTACATTTTGGTGCATCAGTGCCGGGAAGAGAATGTTGTTTTTGAAAGTAACGATGCTTGTATTAAATTCGATTAGGTATTAAAATTCCCTTTTGTGTTTCATAATATTGGATTAGCTCTTAAAGAGCGAAGGCTGCTCAAGGTAAGAAATATTTATGGAAATTTACAATGGATGACAAACATAAAATTAATAGAAAAATTATTCGATCCAGCGTTACGAAGTTGGTGAATAGTATAGAATTAAATGTAAAAGAAGAACATTTAAATGTTGAAGATTTAGAGGAAGCTCTTAATCAACTAACTATAAAAAATGGGCTTCTGCAGGAAGCCGATAGGGAAATAGAAAAAATAATTCCTTTAACGGAATATGAAAATGAAAAAAACGTGTGTTATGAATATCAGGATAAAATCGCGAACGCTATTTTTAGAGCAAAAAAGAAAATAAAAGTAAATTCAGTGGAAAATAGTGGTGTAAATTCAAATGTTTCAAGTACATTACAGAATAGAAGTACACCGTTAAGTGAGAATAACAAATTCGTTAAACTCCCAAAATTAATCATTCAAAAATTTGGCGGTGAATTGTCCCAATTTATGAGTTTTTGGAATACTTTTCAAGTTACTATTCATGACAATGAAGCTTTGTCAAAGGTAGATAAATTTAATTATTTGAAAAGTTATTTAACTTCGACAGCTTTAAATTCCATACACGGGTTAGAAATTTCAGAACAAAATTATGATAAAGCCGTAGAAATTCTTAAACAAAGATTCGGTCAACGCGATATGATAATTAACCACCACATGAACAATTTGTTAAATTTAGCACCCGTTTATAAATCCACAGATATTTTCAGATTAAAAAAATTACATGAAGAAATCGAGATAAATATTAGATCATTATCCTCGTTAGAAGTTGCTGAAAATAATTATAGTGCTATGTTAATCGCAGTAATTCTAAAGTCACTACCGTCCGATTTAAATTTAGAATTCAATAGAAAACACGCATCTAACTTACATGGAATTAAAATTCAAGAGCTATTAGATTTCATACAAACGGAAATAATTTCGTGGGAAAGAACATTATCTACAAAAAATAAAACAAACGAACAAATAAAAAGTAACAAATTGAGTAATCGAGACTGCGGCAGATTATCGTCTGCGCATGAATTAATCACTACGGTGGAAAATAAACAGATGAGATGCATTTTTTGTAAAAAGAATCACGCGTCAGAAAATTGTTTTGTATTAGATATTGAAAAGAAAAAGAATATTTTGAAATCTCAAGGCCGTTGTTTTTTGTGTTTGGAACCAAAGCACCGTATTTCGGAATGCGATAGGGACATTAAATGCAGAATATGTGGATATAAACATAATACAACTCTCTGTTACAAATCTAAACATAAACCTCAGGAAAAAATAAATGTTCCTTCTGGTTCAGAATCCAAACAGGAAATAGTTTCTACTGTTTCTTCTATTAATCAGGAAAATAAAATTTTGTTACAAACTTGTTCCGTAAATATTAAAAATAAAACGAAAGAGAACACGATCCGTTTGCTTCTCGATTCAGCTTCTAGTAGAGCATTTTTATGTCGTTCTATTGCTAATGAACTAAACTTAAAAGTGATTAGAAATGAAAAATTAAAAGTATACACATTTGGAAGTAAAACACCGATAGAAAAAACCTATGGCATAGTTAAATTAAAACTCGTGAATAAAAATAACTCTGATCATAATATTCAAATTGAAGCGTTAGTTACGGATTAAATTTCTGGATCGTTCATTCACCCTTCCCTTGAATTGGAAAAAATCACGAAAAATGATAATTTTCAGAATTTAGAATTAGCTGATATACCTAATAGTAAAGAAAGCATTACACTTTTGATAGGAGTCGATTATTATTATGATATTGTGTTAAGTAATATTAGACGCATTAATAAAAATTTAGTAGCAGTAAAAACTGTGTTCGGTAGGGTTTTACAGGGAATTAAAACCGATTCTCTTGAATCATTAACCATGAGTATCATAGTAGAAGAAAATTTGTTGTCAAAACAAATAGAAAATTTTTGGAATTTGGAAAATTCGGGTCTTATTAATCCGAAAGAAAAATTTGACCTTTCCGAAAATAAAATTATGAAAAATTTCGAATCGGAAATTAAGTATGAAAATAAACAATATAAAGTTAAATTCCCTTGGAAAATTAGTAAATCACAATTACGAAATAATTTTGAAATCGCTGAAAACAGATATTCGAGACATAAGTATAAATTTTGTAGAAACCGAAATTTATTTTTTGAATACAATAATGTTTTACAGGATTATTTGAGAGAGGGGATTATAGAACCCGTTACGGATTTGGAGGAAAATTCTACAACCTTTTATTTACCACATAAAGTCCTCACGAAGACACCTCTCCCCTAAAGATTTTTAGATTCACTAGAGTTTTGTTTGGACTTAATTGTAGTCCTTTCTTATTAGCTGCGACGATAAAACATCATTTGAAAAATTTTAGCGACACACATAGGGAGGCTGTTAGTTTTTTAAATGAAAACATTTATGTAGATAACATAATAGGAAGCCACCCATCAGTAGAGAATGCTTTAACTACAAGTCTAGACTCACTTAGTATCTTTAAAGACGCGAGTATGCAACTTCACAAATTTCATACAAATTCGACACCATTACATGAATTTCGGGTACAAAAAAATGTTGTTAGCAAGGATTCTAAAATATTTGAAGAAAATAATCCCCCTAATAAAGTTTTGGGTTTAGGGTGGAATAACTTGAAAGACACTCTCTATTTCGATTGTAGGGATTTAATAAACCTCGTTTCTAAACAGATAAATACTAAAAGTTTTGTTTTACAAGTACTAGACAAAATTTATGACCCTATCGGTTTCCTAGGACCCTACACTTTAAGAGTTAAATGCCTTATGCAGATGATCTGGAAGACTGGTCTTGATTGGGATGACACATTACCTGAAGATTTGAAAAAAATATGGAAAGACTGGTGTAATGAAGTAACTCATCTTTCTAAATTTTCTGTGCCGAGATATTATTTTTCCGATTTTCCAGAATTTAACATCGGTGATTTGCAACTACATGTTTTCTCAGATGCAAGTATCAAAGCATTTGGCACTGTTGCCTATTTTAGAATTAAAGAAATCTTGAATGAAAAATGCAAAACGATATTCGTTGCTTCCAAAAATAGAGTAGCGCCTTTGAAAAATCTCACGCTACCTAAACTTGAACTCACAGCTGCATTGTTGGCAGCTAAACTAGGTCATAATATTTTGAGAGCTCTGAAATTAGATATACCCACGTTTTACTGGACAGACTCAATGATCGCTTTTTTTTGGATTAGAGGCTCTCCAGAAAAGTTTAAGCCGTTTGTGCAGAATAGAGTACAAGATATTCGTGAATTGACATCTCCTTCAAATTGGAGGCACTGTCCCGGTACGTCTAATCCTTCCGACCTTGTATCCAGAGGTGCAAAGATCATAAAATTAATTAATGATAGATTGTGGTTAAATGGGCCTGAATGGCTCAGTTCACCCCCCGAACTTTGGCCTAAGCCTGATGATAAACAAAAGCTAGATGTAGAAAGCTTAGAATATAGAAAAAAGATAAAAGAAACACTCCTTTTCAATTGCATGACAGAACAACTAGAAAACCCCATTGATATCAGAAAATACAGCAGTTTAGAAAAATTAATCAGAGTTACAGCTTGGGTGAAAAGATTTATTAAGAGGATCAAAAAAATTCCAGAACTTAACAGTACATTGGCAACCGAAGAACTAATAGAAGCTGAGAAACATTTGATATCGAATGAACAAAAGTTCTATTTTAAAAATGAATTTCACTCGCTAATAAATGAAGAAATTATTGATAAAAATTCTCCTCTTAGCAACTTAACTCCTTATCTAGATGATGAAAAAATGATGCGGCTCGGCGGGAGATTAGAGTTTAGTGATTTACAGCTAGAAGAAAAACATCCCATCATTCTCCCCAAACAGTCGTGGTTGACTACCTTGATTATAAAAAATGAACATGAAAAAATAATGCATGGAAGAGTATCTGGAACATTGTCAAAAATACGGTCTAAATATTGGATTCCCAAAGGTCGCCAGTTAGTTAAAAGTGTCCTTAATAAGTGTATTATATGTATGAAATACCTTTCCAGACCAACAGATCTGATCACTGCTCCACTACCTCGTGACAGAATAACAGAGTCGCCCCCTTTCTCCATATGTGGCATTGACTTTGCTGGGCCTCTCTACATTAAAAATGCTAAAGAAATTGAAAAATCTTATATAGTGTTGTTCACTTGTGCAGTAACCAGAGCGTTACACTTAGAACTTGTACACGACATGTCAACTGATTCTTTTTTGTTGGCCTTCAGACGTTTCTTAGCGAGAAGAGGAAAGTGTAAAGTTATATATTCGGATAACGCCAAAACGTTCAAGCGTTCGAAACAAGAGCTAGAAAATTTGTATCAAATTCTTTCTGATGATTCACTTTTAAAGTTTTTTGCAAAGAATCATATGGAAAAATATAATAGAAAAAGCCCCCCTGGTGGGGATGGTTCTACGAACGATTAGTTAGATCCGTCAAAGACTGTCTGCGTAAAGTCATTGGCAAAGCCCTCTTGAATTATAATGAAATGTCTACTCTCCTTATAGAAGTAGAAACAGTGCTCAACTTACGCCCCTTAACTTACGTGTATAGTGAAGCTGGAGAACCGAACCCCTTAACTCCTATGCACTTTTTAAATTTTGGTAAAGAAATCACCTACCCAGTGAATTTTGCTGACATTATTGAAGGTGCTTCAAACAAAATATCTGCCTTAAGACGTAAAAGATACCAATCACTGTTGTTAAAGCAATTGTGGAATAGGTGGAAAAGTCAATACCTATTGGATTTAAAAACAGCACATACTTTAAAGAATCCTACAGCACAACCTGAACTGAAAGTAGGAGATGTAGTGTTAATTGGTGATGATTCAAAAAACAAACTTCTGTGGAAACTTTGTATAATCCAGAAAAAAATCGTCGGCAGAGATCACAACACCCGATCTTATGAGGTTAAGACTGCCAATGGTGTTTTAAAACGAACTGCTCAGCATTTATACCCACTGGAATTGACTTAACTAAAAACTTTAATGCTACGAACTGATAAAATAAACAAACTTTTGAGAAAAATTTGAACTTTCAAAACCTTCATTTTAATGAACACTTTTTCTTTAATTTTCAGAATATTTGATATCCTTTTTTGAATAATTTAGTGAATTTTATTTGATAATTGAAAATATTAAAATTTTGCATGTGTTATTATCTTCATATTTAAGTTTGCTTATATTTGATAACTAAGAGTTAATTGCTTAAATAATAATTGTTTGCTTTATGTTTAATATTGATATTTCAATTTAATATTTTGATTTGATCTTTTATTGATTTAGTTATAGTACTTTAGTAAATATTGTTTACATTTGTATTTAATATTAGATAACTGTTGATATTTTGAAAAGAAAAAAAATGATTATGTGATTTAGTATTAATAGAATATTTAGAAATTTGTACAATTTATGATTTTCAGAAGTTGTTCAAATTTGAGATTTATTTTTGATTTAACAAGATTTTTGATTTGTGAACTCTGTAAGAGTTCACGGCGCACAGTGGATCGAACAGTGTTAAAATACGAACATAGGCCCAAAAATCAATCTCAATATAACTGATATTTTGCAGTGAAATAATTTAAAAGAGGGTCTAAAAAATGCAAATATATGGTTATTTCTTCAATTACACGAAGTTTTATTATGTATAAATAAGTTCAAAACGAAAACTTTCAAAAATAGGATTTTTCGATGAATTTCAGTGACTTTATTTGAATAGCCATCGAGTAGCACTTAAGATAACTATGAAAAAATACGAAATAAAAATACTTTTAATAATGTCCTAATAAAAGTTTAATGTATTTCTGCCAACATTTTGTTGGTTTTTTTATGTTGTGATTCACGCATGAAATGTGAATATAAAATTAACAACAAAATTAAATTTATAAGTTGTGTAACTTTTTTTGTCCAAAATTGTCCGAAATTTCAAACGCATTTTACTACTCCTAAAAGTATACATTTTAATCTGTGAAAAGGATTTTCGCCAAAAATCGCCACTTTTAGAGAAAAATAAATTTTTATTCTGTTTACCCCCAAATTATCAATCGAGAAATTTATCTGAATAACTGTAATCATTAATGACAGAAAATGTATTAAAATTTTTATAGTGAAAATGTTATAGAAATTAGATGATTAAAATAGATTTAATAAATCAGAAATTATTTCTTATTTTTTCTAAATATTTAATAAAATAATTAATTTTACTTTAAAGGTAGGGGAAAGTTGTCCAAAACGGGGACGTTAACATATCTCTGTCCGCAAAAAAAAAAAAAAAAAAAAAAAAAATCTATAATTAAGAAAAATTCGGCAAAGCATTTCCTGATTAGAACATGTCTTGGACGGCAAGGTTATTTAAAAAAAAATATCATTAGTATAGGCAGAAAACACACTTTTCTGAAAAATGTGCAATGTCCTCGTTTTGGACAACCGGTTGGGTAAAATGGGGTACTCATAAGAAATAACGTAAATTCAAGTCCTAATGCGAAGTTTTATTGTAAAAACTTGGATTACAACGAAAAGGTTAAGTTAATGAAAAATCAAGATGCAGAAAAAATATTTTGTTATCTTTTTCAACAGTTACTAGAATGACACAAAAAATAATCAAACATAGACCTCACATATGAAATTGATATCGCTTTTCACTTGAACAGACATTATGTGCCCAACTTTGACAGCAGCTACGTACATTGAATCTACCTCTCTTTGTCTTTCGAGTCAATGTAAAGTTTATTACATAAAAAAAAAAAAATGCAAGCATCCTCGCTAGTTTGTTCTTCATCAGATGATAATTTTGGGTCTTGAATTTTTTTTATTTTCTTCTCTTTTTTAGCTTTTGGATATCTAGGATTAGGTTCGGTGGGTTTCATGAACAATTTTTTTTTCTGTTTATTCTGCTTTGCATTTTTCTCCTGTTCTACAACTTTCAATTCTGCTTTGTAAGGTGATGAAGTGAGTATAACAGTTTTACCTCTCCTCATGTCATTCACTTCTTTTTTTTTTTTTGCTAACGTTCAGCTTCTTGTGGTAGAGGCATTATTAAGCGAAGTGTTAAAAGCTGAACATTTCTGGGGTTCTGTATATAGAGATATACCAAATGATGAAGTGGAAGGTTGAGGTGTGACGTTTTCACACCTTGATGCTAACTGAGGCTCTAAAGAGTTGTAAGCAGGTTTTATAGTTGTTTCTGAAGGCGAAAATAAATGTTAAGGGAACACATCTCTGTTAAAGGGATATATGCTTGTTTTTTTTAAGCAATTCATAGCATTTTGCACAGTAGCTGCTCTTGAAAATGCAGTTCCGAAAAGTTTTTCGACCTAGTAAATTGTCATGTAGCGTCCAGGGTGATGTATGAGCCATTTTCTTGTCTCTTATTCGTCCTCTCCACATATGTATTACACACATAAATAAGCACTTGTACTCATTTAAAACACTTTGAAACGAAATAACAATTACAAATTTATCTTACTTCCATGGCGTCCAAAATGGGGACGACCCCGTTTTGGACTACCGTCAATGTCCCCGTTTGAGCCGACCATGACATATGCTAAAAACGTGGCGTCTTTTCGCATACGTGTCAGACAAAACTATAAAACAATATGTGAAAATGTAAATTAAACATAGACGAATCCATAACGTACTTACCCAAATCGAACGTTCAACGGTCACTTAATAAGATCCAATAAAGTGTACGGCCACAATCGAAATGAAAATCGCAAAAAATTGAAAACTTTGTAGAAAATAACAGAACCGACTAAATATGTCAACAACTAGATTCAAACTTGCATATAGCCGAATTAGAATTATCGTAGACTATTGGATTCTAAGAAGACAACACTAATCAATGAGAAACTGAACGTCCCCATTTGACCCGCCGTCCCCGTTTTAGACAACTCTCCCCTACTGAAAAGTACCGTTTGACCCAAAAAAGGGGGGAAATGTAAATGGTTGCTGTGATATGTCATAAAATCTTAAAATTAAGTATGTTTAATGTTAAATTATTAAATGTTAAAATTAAATATTCTAATCCCATATTACGATTTAAAGTAAAAGTTACTGTGCAATAAAAATGAAGACAAATGTGAATTTTTCATAGAGTTCGTCAGTAAATGCTTGCATGAGTTTTCTATTGAAATACTACATAAAATAAAATTATACTTTTAAAAAATTAAAGAACATGCTTTTATAGAAATGTGAACTAAAAAGCACAAAATATCTGTCTTTATAGTATTAAAATGCAGGGTAAAAAAAAATTGTGTGAGTGACACACCATATTACACGGTGATTATAAAATAATTTAGAATTAAACAAAAACTATTTTTAAAAAATCTGCCCTGACTGGGATCGAACGTCAGACCTCACAGCCACAGCGTTCACGTAGGGAAAGTCTTTTTTTACAATATAGATTTTTTGTTTGCTCCCAGAGCGGTTACAAACATACATACAGATGAAGCTAATAAAAGCGTGTTAAAAAGAAAGAAAAAAGAAGCTGAAATATAATGATATATTTAATATTGTGTGCTAAATTAACTGCGTTATAAATATAGATTTCCTTCACGGAATTTCTATTTATTTCCTTTTATTCTGTTTCAACATTTGTTTCTTTATCAGGTACGTTTCTAAATGCCTGTTTGCAGCAGAAAAATATGATACCCTTTAACCCCTTTATAATGCCAATTTTTCCTCAAATGGCATATTAAACTAATTTCACGAATAAAAATTAATGTAAAGAAAAAAAAATCATTTAGCTTATTAGAAATAATTAATTTTAATTTTGATACATTATTCTCTTAGTTAATCGCAAACTTCTCACAACCCATTGTATTAGCATAAGCAGTATTGCCACAAATGACTATTTTTTATATTTTTTTTCGCACCAATAATATTATAAAAATAATATTTATGCTGATAATTTTCTAGAGAAATGATACACAGAAATCATTATTTAAAAAAAAAAAAAAAAAAAAAAAAAAAAAATGGTGCCATTGAATAAAATGATAACGAATTTGGTGGGAAAATTTTCCTTTGGCCTTACAAAGGGTTAAAAAAAAACATAGAATTGCTTTTAGTATCATACATATATACATATTTAAATCGAAATATGACAAAAAACATCATACATAGATAATAATAATACCATAACCTTCCTATGTTCGCCACTGCCTATACTTCGATCCACTGTGCGGCGGGGAGTTGTGTAGTAAAATCAATTCCCTTTAGACGGCGCTGCGTCGCCAATGAAAGAAAAAAGATATAACCTATATTTTGCTAATAGATTTTGGCAACAGCCAGTAAGTTTAGTTTAAGATTTTGGTTGCTTCGACTGCGTTCGAAGATGGAATTTTTCGAGTTTGAGAGTTTATTAGATTTGGAATTATGTTCCTTTAAGTATTTCTTTTTTGTATATAATGTATAAAGTGTAAATAGATCTTTTATTTTATTATAATCATTAAATTTAAAAGAAGAATAATGCATCGTTGTCCCTTTTTCATTCTCTTGCTTAAAACAATCCGGCATTTTGATTTTGTTCCTTTTTTCTTAGATTTCAAAAACCACTGAACCGAGAATTATTTTACAAGGGGTTTTATTTTGACACTTTTCAACACTATTTAAAGTTTTATTTATTTCTGGGGACTTCTCAGAAATTTTACTTTTAAAGTTAATGGGAGCGTCAATAGCAATATCTGTGTCAATTTCATTTTGATATGCATTTATTGGAAGAACTGTTACTAAATTTACCTCGAGGGGACTAGATTTGTTTTTTACAAAAATACCATTTTCATTTATCGTCGTCTCGCCTAACATCAGAACGTTCATTCCGATGATTACGTCATAGGGTATAAAATCATTATTTACAACAAAAATATTAGTTTTACATTCAAGATCATCAACTCTAAGATCTCCGTGAAATGAGCCTAACGGCTTTACGGAACTTTTCCCGATCCCCTTCAGAGTGGGGCTCATAGGATTTAATCTATTAACATTCAATTTATTAAAGGCACTTTTACGGAGTAATGTGGCCTCACTCCCTGTATCAATAATACCAGTAAAATTCACATTATTTATTTGAATGTTTTTGTTCAGGTTTTGATTTACTGTAATGCATAATGCTTCGACTTCGGGTTACGAACCCGGGCATTCCAAGCTCTTGTGCCCAAAATGTTTACATGAAAAACACTTTAAACCTTCAGCTCTATGGGGGCAGTCTCTAGATAAGGTGGTTTTTTTTCACAAAAAATGTGTTATACATTTTGCTTATTTCACTTTTAGGATTAAATTTTTCGACTACATTATGTCTTTTGGATTTCAATTTTGCATTATGCTCTACTTTATCAAATCTAAATTTACATTTATCACTATCTCGTTTAAATTCTTCATACATTTTAATTTTTTCTTTTAAATCGCGTACATTTTTAGCACCATAAAGCATAATTTTATTTTCATACTTATCGTTAATCCCCTGGATCACTAAGTGCATAATGGCAGCATCATCGATATGCCCATTCTTACTCAATTCTCTGATTTTAAAAAAATATTCAGTAGCTGTTTCATCTAGTTTCATTTTTCTTTTACTCAATATATCATGCAAAGCAGGTGAATTTATTTCTACTTTAAATTCTTTGAGCGCTTTTTTTAATTTCTTATACGTAAGTAGCGCTTTTTCAGATTTAATAAAATATAAAGCGTTTCCGCTCAAAGATCGTTTACAAAAAATAATTTTTTGTAGTTCATTTAAATTAAACATGTTAGATATTTCTTAAAATTCAGTGAACCACTCAATTATATTTTCGTGCGGATCCCCGCTAAATTTACTAATGTTATTTTAAAAATCGTTAAATGAAATGGCTGCACCATGTGTTCCAGAATTTTTAGTATTAATACAATTATTATGATTATCATTATCATTATGGCATTGCACTGAGGAATCAATCTTCGTGACGTCACTATCGCCACTTTCCGATTCATTTTTGGATTCACTGTCCGATTCACTTTCAGAATTTTTATCTATTAATGATTCAATATCACATAATTTTGACTATAATCTGTCACGTAACTCTTCTTTAGTACCGTCAAAATAGACATTTAATAAATTACTGATTGTTATAAGTTCATTTAGTGTAAAGTTTTCACTTATTAGTTTTTGTTTTAAAACATAATTTTCATCACCAACGGCGAAAGTGAAACCTGTAAATTTTTTATTCTGCATCTGTTTTTTCAATCACCGTCATCGTCGAATAAAAACCGATGCAGAATTTTAATTTTATTATATTTTACCTTTCCGGAGTGCAATACTTATTTGGGGAATGTCTCCCAACGACATCATCATGCAATGAAAAAAAAAATTTGACGTAGCTTTGCAGAACAGGAACAACAGGTGTCTTGAATATTTTAATATTTTATAAGTGCATACTTAAATTTTCGTTCAGTTGATCCGTCTAAATAATCTGTTGACTTTGCGCACTTTCATACTTATTTGTAGAAAAGCTTTAATATAATTCAGCACTGATTTGCAGAAACACAGTTCAACCACAGTTTTTAAATCAATGCAAAGTTTAGTCTATCAAATGTTTATTTTTATTAAAGTTCAGCGAATGTTCAAAATAATTTTTAGTTCGGGTGGATCATCCCACTTCTGAAGAATAATGTAGAAACTAAAGTGGGCGTTCAATCAATTAATTAATACTCGATTACTATTAACTATTTAATTTAATAAAGAATAACTATAATACAGTTTTTTGTACACGATGGAGAATATGATAGTTAAAGAGTCAAGTCGTATTCGTAACACATATATGTCGTTTATGCTAGAAAACACAGTTTATGAATTTTAAATGTCACTTAGTAAGTTTATCGTCTTAGAGTCTTATCGTCACAGTCTACATTCCGTAAAAACTACTTTCGTCAACAATAAAAATTTCGGCTGCGTCTTTAGCCATTTTTAAAAGAGCCATCGACAGATCCGCATCCAAGGTCTGGCATCGTCAAAACCAAAACTACCTTCTGCCGTCTCAGTGCGCTTGCTCGAAGATTCCACACAGGAGTATGCGCACGCAGGAGAGATGATAATGACGCATTTCTGACGTCACGTTACTTGTTGTTTGCGTCACTCCGTCAAGGTTGCTCGCTCGTGGCTGCAGTGAGAGAACTAAGCTGGCTTTAGAATCAAATGACAGGAAAAGCATGGTGTTTCCACTACAAATTTATACACTAAACAAAGTAGGAGTAGGAAAATGTGTTTCTGAAAACTATAAAATTCAGCCCTTAGGAAATTTTACCATAGGAAAACGTATGATAATCTATGGTAACCTATGGCAAACATAGAAATTTGAATGCTATTTATATAGGTCCTGTTATGGGTACATCAGGCATATATGGCAAACTTATAGCAACATGCTAGGGGTTATGGCAGCATATGGGAAAGCACCATAGATAAGCCTACCCTATACACTTATAGGAGGTTACGGAAACCTACCATACACATATTAGAAGTTGATATACACGATGGTAACACACCATACGTGTATGTCTTTTAATCATAATTGGCTACAGATGTATGGTGCTCATATTATAATATACCATAGGTGTATGGTAACGTATTTTTTATGACAACACACTATACATGCATGATACTCAAATGGACCATAAGTATATGGGAACCATATAAAGGATCATAAGTACCATAGATGTATGGAAACTGTGTATGATACTTGGACAATGCATCATATGTATATGATTCGTATTGAATTAGTTAAAAGATCCTTGTCACTGCGTGATCTCGCATGATGGAGACACAATAACAAATTTAACTAAATTTAATCATGGCCTTCAAATAAAAATATCTTAATTGAAGACGAAACATTTTTAATAATACACTACTAAACTTCACAAACATATGTATATAAAAACATTTAAACACAAATAAAAATATTCTTCTTGGACGAAATAAAACATGTCCTTTCTCTCATCCTCCCAACTCCGTTCTTTTTTTTTTTTTTTTTTTGGCTGTTGCCACTCAACTCCTATCTAATATCATTTCATGACGTCATGGAACTTTACTCGTCTCTCCTTTTTGAGCTCCTACGTCACAGGAGTGACTATGATGCTACCAAACTTAGATACTGTTTCATGATATAGAGAGTTTCTACACAAATGTTCACATTCATGATAATGCTGAATAGTTTTTGATATAAGTTTTTCATATAGGAAGAACACCAACAGATAACACTAAGAGTTTCTAAGAAAATGTTCATGTAGGTACCACAAAAATTCTTTTTAGAAAAAGTTTATAAAATAAATGTTCATATATGTAAATTCTAAAAGTTTATATCAAGAGTTTATAAAAAATGTATACATCATAAAATTTTTAGGAAGAGCTTCTGCATATGCCCAAAGAAAAAACAACAACAATGAAATACATAGTATATTTAGCAATAAAGAACAAGAGCAATACACACAAATAATAGATTTAACATTGAATATCTTACAAACAACCCTTATAATATGCACATGAATCATATAGTACATCACGAGGTAAATTAAATTTGAATAATTAGATACAACTGAAATATTATTAGAAATATTTCAAGGAAGTCTAGATAAAAAATCGGCATTGCCATGATTCTTCCCCTTCCTATACGTAATTTTTAGATTATATTTTTGCAAAGCTAGTGACCAACGTGCTAACTTTGCACCGTGTGGCATTGTTTTGGTCAGAAAAGTCAGAGGATTGTGATCGGAAATTACCTCGGCTTCTGCACCAAAGAGCCAAGTATCAAACTTTCGAAGAGCAGTCAGCACACTGTAAGCCTCTCGTTCAATCGTTGACCATCTGACTTGGCACGGAGACGGTTTTTACTCAAGAATGCAATCGGATGTTCTTTGCCAGAATCAGCCGACTGAGATAAACATGCTCCGATAGCTTCGCTCGAAGCGTCAGTGTACAATTTGAATGGCTTTGCTATATTAGGCGTATATAGAGATGGCATATTCATTAAATGGTGTTTCAAATTTTGAAAAGCTGTTTCTTGTGTATCAGACCAGAGGATTTCATTAGGTACGCTTTTCTTTGTTAATTCAGTCAAGGGAAGAATTACTGAAGCAAAATTTGGAATGTATTCCTGGTAATAATTAGCCAAACCAATTAGACTACGAAGTTCTTTTTTGTAAATAGGCCTGCAAATTTTCCTTATAGCTTCGATTAGATAACGTACATCTGCGATAAATTCTCCGTCCGACGGTACCTGTCCAAAGTCCGTGCGACCATTAGCGGCCGAGCCTTAGCTGCTTGAAGCCGTTTCTCACAGACACACATAAAAAATGAACAGTTTTAAAAGATCTTTTTAAAAAAGGAAACATCTATGCAGTATCTTAAAATAATAATAATAATAATAATAATCAGATTTAACTAAAAAAAAGGTCAACTTTCATCACCAAAGTAGTTAAATCTAGACCAATCAAAAATAGGAGTGGTCTACCCGGATGTGTTCCGTTTTAATAATATAAGAGACTAGCGAGCTTTGCCCGCTAGCGGGTCAGTATATTCAAAGGAATCACTATAATTAATGAATCACTAACAGTAACTTTTAGTCTGAAGAAAAGAAATTAAAAAAAAATCATTTCTGATTGGGTAAGAAGCCGGCTCGGGTCCCTGTTGGATATGAACGATTTCATATCCACAAACACTCTATTGCAAATTTATATTAGCAGAGTGCAGAATATTAGCAGTGAAGGCGTGGCTGAAAGTTTTGAAGTTTATGTGAATGCAGAGTTTTAAATTTTACCTAAAATATCTTTATATTCAATTTAATTTAATAAAATAAATGCATGAAGACAAATAATCACAAAGTTTTTAATTAACGAAATAAGTTTATTAAAACATATGTAAACAAAAAAATATAACTGAATATAATAAAGTGACTCAGTGTATTGTTTATCTTATAACAATAATAAGTTTCATTAACTGCTTAACTTTTACATCTTAATTGCAAACGATAAAAGATATCCAAAAATATGACAAGAATGTCAAAACGTCAAAAACGATGTTTAAATGTCTAAATGATATTTAAATAGCTAAATGGCTTCATGACCCGATAGTAAAAGTTCATATTCTAATCTGAGCAGTAAGAGAAATAAAGTTCTTTTAAATAAAAGTCAAAAGTTCTTGATAAAAGTTCTTTTACCTGTTTAAATCTTTTACTTCACTAAAATGAAGAAAATAAACTTATTACATACTAAACTGTCACGTTAGGACAACAGGTACTCAGTCCCCAATTAAACCTAACGCGAATAACGAAACATTAAGAAAAATCAAAATAAGAAAAACCTCCTGCCTCTCAATCTTCATAGCTGTCTATTTATATCTACTTTTACGTAATTAACATTCATACTGAAAGTGAAAGTTCTAGATGATTCTGCATCAGATTTGCATACAGCGTCCAACTGTTTACAGATGGATTCACGAAAATTCAGTAAGTTACGAGAACGGCAGAATCGGCAAATCAGCGATGGCAAGTCCTACAGTGAATTAGAGATCTAACGCTTTCACTGCTAGCTGTTATGAGTGTTGGACCGGAATGAACGATACAGCCGAAGGTAAATAAACAACATAATTGAAAAATAAACACTGAATTAATTCACATTAATGGAATTAATTCTAAAAGGTAAGATATACGTTTTTATTTTGAATTTTACAATTAATAAAGATTTATTTTACCTTTATTATGTATATGTAGAGATAAAGATTTAAAGGGATCTTGGATGATGAGATTAATAAAGGGGCCAATTACTAACAGTCCCAACTGCATTCGGTAGCACAGTCCCGTGCACGCTGCGCCCGCACAACTTAAGGGATACACGCGCTTCCTTCCCTGACCCTTCGTGCCCCCTAAAAAAAAGAAAAAATCATTTCTGATCGGGTAAATCTCACATTGGTCTTCACTGCCTCCGGCATCGAAGACCCATGTGCGCTGCGCGCGCAAGTGTGAAGTTATACGTGCGCTGCGCACACATATTACTTCCCAAGTCAAATTTTTATTCTTAAGAAAAGAAAATTTAAAAAATTATTTCTCATCGGGTACAAAGTCGGACCGGGTCCCCAGTGCCTTCGGCACGCAGTTCCGTGCACGCTGCGCGTGAGTATTCCTTCCCTGACCCTTCATGCCCCCTAAAAAAATCATTTCTGATCGGGTAAAAACTCACACCGTTTCCCCACTGCCTTCGGCAGCGCAGACACAAGCGCGCTGCACGCGCAAGTTTCAAGGTAAACGCGCACTGCGCGCTCATATTCTTTCTCAAATCAAATTTTTATTCTTAAGAAAAGAAAATAAAAAAAATCATTTCTCATCGGTTAAAAAGTCGGACCGAGTCCCCACTGCCTTCGGCATCGCAGTCCCGCACGCGCACAAATTAGGGGATACGCGCGCAGTGCACGCGTATTTCTTCCCCACACTTTCAGCCCCTCCTAATTATCCTACATATACCAATTTTCAACGGTCTAACTCAATTAGCTGAGATACAAAAGAAAACCTAATCAGGACACCTCAAAACGTGTAAATCTGGTGAAAACTTTCGATAATATAAAAGAACTTCAAAATATTTTTCGAATGATGGTATTAAAAATAATTTAATCATAATTAGAAATAGAAATATTGAAATTTTAAAATATTAAAGGGCCATCTGGCGGTAGAAATTTCTGTAATCAACTGTTCGATTCGAAATCAACAATGCTTTCTAATGATATATTACTTATGAAATTATTTTAATTAGTAGCTGAGATACAAAAGAAAAATGATTCAGGACACCTCAAAACGCGTAAATCCGGTGAAATCTTGAATTCCACTTTCGATAATATAAAAGTACTTTAAATACTTTTCGAATGATGTATTAAAAATAATTTAAACATAATTAGAATCTGAAATATTGAAATTTTAAAATATTACACCGCCATGAGACCTCAAAACGTGTAAGTAAGGTGAAATTTCGAATTCCATTACCTATGGTAGTCGGTTAATGGAAGTAAACAGAAAAAGAAATATTTTTACCTTAAGTGTATATAAGTTGTGTGTTAAGTGTTGTGCTACAGAAACTGGCATCCTCTTTCGAGAGGTATAATGTCAGGCGTGTTAAGTTAAAATATAATTTTCAATTAAAACGTAAATCTTTTGTTTATTCACCAAAATCGATGAAATTTGAACTACAAGTTTGTTTTGTGGTGTTAAGATTGTATATTAAGTGTCGTGTGCGAATTTAAAAATTGAAGAAAATAGAAATTTGCAATTTTTTATCCTAATCAAAATACATCTGATTATCAATCAGTGGCAGGTGTTTTTTTTTTGCTTCCGCTGTCTAGACGATCGTCTGCAAAGCTAAGATTCTTCTGATTTGTTGGCAACATTTTTTTATAGTTTCGTTAATTTTAAAAAATGTAATTGCCCGTTCGATAAGCCGTTTAAACCATCGGATTAAAAAAAAAAAAGCCCTTTCCAAAGGTACCTTGTTTGTACGACTGATATTTCTAATTTATTTTCCCCTTTTTCCGTAAAAATGTCTGTTTTTAAGCATTTAGCCATGAATTCTCGGTCATTTTTCGATGGACATGGGCCGACGTTTTAGTTAATATCTCCGCTCATTAGGGTCACATCGTTTAGAAAATTAGATAACGTACATCTGCGATAAATTCTCCGTCCGACGGTACCTGTCCGAAGTCCGTGCCACCATTAGCTGCCGAGCCTTAGCTGTTTCAAGCCGTTTCTCACAGACAGACACATAAACGCGTACAGATTTTAGTAATATAGGAGACTAGCGAGCTTTGCCCGCTAGCGGGTCAGTATTTTCAAATGAATCACTAAAAGTAACTTTTAGTGTTAAGAAAAGAAAAAAAATCCTTTCTGATGGCGTAAAAAGTCGCCCCGTGTCCCCACTGCCTTCGGCAGCGATGCCCCGTTCCCGCTGCGTGCGCACAAGTTAAGGGATACACGCGTGTATTCTTTCCCTGATCCTTCGTGTCCCCTAAAAAAAACATTTTTGATTGGGTAAAAACTCACATCGTTTCCCCACTGCATTCGGCAGCGCAGACCCATACGCGCTGCGCGCGCACGTGTGAAGGTATATGGAAACCGGCGCTTGCGCCGCACCACCAACCGACCCAGGCTCGCTTTGTCGCCCATGCGGTCCAAAATATTTATTGTTCCCGAAGGAGAAGTCTCTGTCACCACGACAGCAGAAACCCATCACACGACAGCAAGTACCAGCCCAGATATAGACAGCTTGGACTCCCGAAACTTACATCGACCCTTCGGACCGACCTAGGTTAGTCAACAGCAGGCCCGTCTGCCTCGGGTCCCGGCTGTTCCACGGTTTGACGACCAGATGGGCCAGTTTACCTTCTGAGGACGCTGCTCGACCATCCACATAGCCGTGCTCCCTGCGGCGTTCAACTGCACCCGTCGAACTATGCCAACTGGGCAGGATACACACGCTTCTCCTTTATATAAGGTGGCCTCCACTGCCGCCTGACAGGCCCCACTCAGGAGACCAGGACATGCCCGAGTTGCACGGGCATTCCACCCCACATGGGCACCAAGTGCCAGGAAGCTCAGACCATGTCATTTTGACGCCACAATACACGCTCATGCGTCGTCCGCTTACATTTCTGCTAGCGGATATCGCCGTAGATGGATACTTGGAAGGTAGGATTGCGCTGGTTTGGTATCAGCTAGGGAAAAATCCTCTGGCGATGAGGCAAAAACCCTATTTCTAAAGACGTCTACTAGTTTGCATCTCCGACCGCTATTGCGGGATGCATCTTCATCAGCAGAGCGTATATGCCTTAGGTTGGCGGAGGATATACCTTCGGTGCAACCATGTAGGAGCAAGCTCCTTCGACCCACTGTAGATTGCGTTCGAATCCGCCTGGATGCCCTTCTTTGGGATGCCTCGGGTGGCGCACTTTCTACCGCCTCGATTTGGAACGCTCAGCTGAACCTCCTCGAGATGATACTTTCCACCCTCAACAGTCGTGCCAAAGTAGCACTGCAATCGCCACACTGCACCCACACATTTACGCTCATGCCAGGAGACCTTCCAGCACCTTCAACATGGCTGGGTGTATCAGCCCAGTAAGAGTAACCTCCCCATCCCAGAATCGAGCCACTTTCTGAGGAAGGGGCGACAAGTATTTTTATCATCCACACCCATAGGTGTATTAACTCAGACAGTCCCACATCCCAGAATGGGTCACCTTTACG
The DNA here is from genome assembly GCA_963930645.1 of Salticus scenicus. Classification (NCBI taxonomy): domain Eukaryota; kingdom Metazoa; phylum Arthropoda; class Arachnida; order Araneae; family Salticidae; genus Salticus; species Salticus scenicus. The sequence goes on along the minus strand of CAWVNO010001528.1, from coordinate 1,705,804 downwards.
CCACACCAGGAGACCTTTCCAGCACCTGCAATGTGTCTGGATGAACTACTGGGCGAGTTGGGGGCAGGTAAAGCTATCTGGCCAGTCTGGCACAACCGCTGTCCCTCCGAAAGACATCCTGCAATTGCTTTTCAATTCCTCTCGTCCATGCCATACCTCGGTAAGTGAGGTGAGCGTAGGAGCGCTGCCTGAGAGGTCAGCGCGTCAAAAAAAAAAAAGCCGAGAGCAATATGAGGGCCCATTGATAGAACATCTTAGCCCCTCTAACTGCCTGCATGGCATAAGAGCACACTAGACTACACTTTATGCCCAGGCGCTCTTGAACTTTACACACAGTAAAAAAAAAAAAAAAAAAAAAAAAAAAATTCAGCTGGATGCCCCATCAGGTGACATCCAGCAGTTTTCCCGTCCATGCCGAACTTTGTTATTTCACCCATCGAGGGGTTATCCAGGGGCCACCGCTGGGAGGTGAAGTCAACTAACGAGCGTACCCAGCAAAACCACAAATTACGGCCAACATGAGGCCAACTTGTGGTTGCCAGCAGCAGCTGATGCTGGCCCACTGATGGCAAAAGTTAACGTTGCCGAAGGGAATATGTTACGCCGGCCATCAGATGGCCGCATTCAACTAATCCGCTGATGGCAGCCTGCAGTAGGATGGAAATAAGTCAGTGGGCCAGTGTTGGGTCACCACTGGCAACCATCAGTAGAAGGAAAATATATAATGAGCCACTGCTGGCAACCTACAGTATGATGGACACTGTGAAAGGGTCAGTATTGGGCCACTTGTGGAAACCATAAAATTTTTATATTACTGTTAGTAACCTTCAGTGGGTCACTTGTGGCAAACATACAGTTTTCATATTACAGCTGGCAGCCTTCAGTGGGCCAGCAGTTGTATGATTATGGATTCTTTGTAGCAAGATTGAAATATGTTAATAGGCCAATGATGGGCCGCTTTTGGCAGCTATCAGTAGCGTGAAAAAACATAACGGCCCACAGCTGGCATGCAACAGTGGGATGGAAATTATTATTGGGCCAGTGTTGGGCCAGCTGTGGTGAAACATTAAGTTTGCATATTACTGCTGGAAGCCTTCAGTGGGCAAGCTGTGGCAAACATAATTTTTTCATATTATTTCTGGATGCCTTCAGTGGGCCAGCAGCAATTTAATTATGGCTAGTTTTATTAATGGTAATCTTCATTTACCGTTAATTGCTATGAAAAAAAATGTTTTCTTAATCCCTATTTAATATTTTTTCCCCCCATAAATTATATTCATTAATACAAATGTAAATATGAAAAGATTTTTGTGTGTATTCAACAATGTCTTTTTTAAAGTGATCTATACTAAAATTAAGGCTATAATTTTAGTATAGTATTTTTAATTGTAATATTTTACAGCATACTTATAAATTCTTATTTTAAAATGCATATTTACAGATATTTACTAGTATATGGACAAAAATAACAATATATGAGTATATGAATGCCATATAATGAAATAATTTTAGAATTTTATTTTATGAAACCAAGATTCTGTAAGCATGAAGCCAGAAATCAGTTTTATGATAAATGAAAGTAAACATTAATATTCAGTTAAACAACTTATGATTAAAATTTTTATTCATATTTAAAATCATGCTAAAAAAAGAAGTATGCTGTATAAATATTCTTAGATATTGAAGTGAAGTGATTTGACTCTATAATAATTATCATGTATCTTAAATCTGAGCATTTATCAAAAAGAAAGCAAAACACAAAAAGGACGCTTCAACGAATCAGTCGACAGGCAGCTTTTTTCTGAAAAAGAAGGTTCTGGGTTCGAATCTTTGGTAAGGCAAGGATATCTGTGAAGTCTTCGTACATACAAACACACGCACACATACATATACATACACATACATATATAGATAGATAGATATGTGTATGTGTTTGTATGCATTGTTATCGTTAGTTTTATGTAACATAGATCATTTCAGGAAAAAGGCAATTTAAATAACAGATTATTACTTACAAACTTTGAATAAACACCATAAAAGGCAATAAACTCGCAACAATTGTTTCGGGTCGAAAAAACACACGACCCTTCATCAGGCGAATAAAGTAAGCACGAGTGTTGCAGTCAAAGCGGCAACGCACAAAATCGTTTAAAATGAAAAGAAAAACTTTATAAAGTAGAAAGTAAATATAACTACTGAAAGTAAATATAACTACTTACTTTCTACTTTATAAAGTTTTTCTTTTCATTTTAAACGATTTTGTGCGTTGCCTCTTTGACTGCAGCACTCGTGCTTATTTTATTCACCTGATGAAGGGTCGTGTGTTTTTTCGACCCGAAACAATTGTTGCGAATTTATTGCATTTTATGGTGTTTATTCAAACTTTGTATGTAATAATCGTTTTACAACGCCAGTTTTGTGGTGCTTTTTTATTAAATTTAAATATAAGTTTCAAAGCTGTGAAATAGATAAATAATATAAACTGAAAAAATTTCCTTTAATCTAACGTAAGAAGTGGGTTTCTGAAAACACCTGCATTATTGTTTTATCTTCACTTTTAAAATTTATCTTTAATTTGTTTAGGATTTGTGCTTGTTTATGCGATGTATTTTAATCTAGAACATTCAAATAAAGTCTTATAAAATTATAAAACAAAGTCAAAGTACAGTAACATTTTATATATTTGGTGCAAACTTAACCGACTCGCGTTATTAGCATATTAAGCTCAATTATCCTGGTTATTATTATTCGAATATATCATACGCTCAAATTTGCTTGCTTTTGTACATATATGTGATTAAAAAAAAGTTTGGTGAAAAAAGGCCAATTTTCATATTTTCTTGTGATGTAAATGTGTTAAGAACTTATAAAATAAATGTTAGCTATTAAATGAATTAGTAAAGAAGTATATATAATTAACTAAACAATGTAAAATCAAAACAGCATATATATTTATTAAAATGTTATTTTAAACTTGAAAAATGGTCATTACAGCAAATTGTAATGTATTTATATACATTACTCTATTGCTAAAAACTACAAATAACATTTTTAATTGAAATTACATAAAGAAGTTTAAATAAATTAATGGCAATATTTTAATGCTTTTATTTTTGATTAATTTAAATTACCACCAATAAAATTTGTTTCCTTTTTTAGGTATTAAGGGGTTGTAGCATTCGTGCATTTTATTATTTTGTCACCACAATTTCAGAACAGCATTTTTTTTTATTAGTATTATAGAATTAAAGTTTTAAAGAAAAATTCTTTTGTTAAATAATGGTGACCAAAATAATGAAACGTACGTAAAAATATAAGAATGGTGCGACTCATTTGTATGCTCAACTTTTTAAGGATAATGATAATAAAATATAATCTTGTTTTTAATTTAGTTTTACATAATTTTTTCTATATTTTAAATTAAGCTTTTATGTACAAAGTTTGTATTCCATTTTTTATGTACTGTCCAGAGTTTTCTCTAGAATAATAATTATAAAGTATCCAGTAACAATATTCTTTTATTCAAAATATGGTATGAATGTAAGCAATGCATATATGAAATATCCATATAGCAAAATTATTTTTATCTTTAGTCATCGAAATTTTCCATTAAGTATTAAAAGAAATTTCGGTTTTTAGATGTTAAGAGGGACTAGCAGCCAAAATTTACCTTTTCTTCTTCCGTATGTATCCTATGGGATTTTTGTTGTTTTGTATTATAAGAATATCTCGTTCAGAAATGAAGTTTTTAATATTCTGTTTTTAGAATTACACTCTTTGAACCTTTCGTCTTTCATCTTAAAGAGCAGTTTTTTTTTTTTTTTCTTTTTTTAAAATAAGTTTAAATATTTATGTCGAGATTTAAAATTAAAGCCTCAGTTTGCTTAATAAAATAAAATATTTAAATTAAAAAAAAAAAAATTGCTTTCTAAGTCAAAAGGTGATATATTCAAAGAGTTGAATTCTAAAAATAGATTTCGAAAAGCTTTATTTTTGAACGAGATTTGATTATAGTACAAAGAAACAAAAACATCTTGGAATTACATGGGAAGTGGGAAGGAAGAGAGAGAGAGAGATTATCTGAATAATAACTTTTCTTAATAGAGAAGAATTGGTTGTAATTGAACGTTCTAGTAATATACATGTACAAGTAGTTTATGTACATATATATTTGATATATAACATTTGATTGATTGGAATTAATATTAAATAAAATAAAATATGTAAAGTGGGATATATATAATCTTACAAACTTGGCATGTTTAAAAGTTTTTTTTTTTTTTTTTTTTTTTTTTTTTAGAAATATGAGTTAATTTGAATTATGATCTCAAAATCGTTAACTATTCATTCTTCTTTGGCAAATTTTGCATTTATTTTATTCATTAGCAAATATCAAAATTTCTAGCAACTATAAAACCACACTCAAAAAATATTTAAATAACAAATGGGTAAATAAGTTAAAAAAAAAAAAAAAAAAAAGGTATACATTTGTTTATTTTTAATACAAATATGCGTTTGTGAAATAAACAAGAGTGACAGACAAAACGTTACCGCATATAATTCAGTATTAATAAATATTGAAAAGGTCAATCACTGCAAGCTGATCTCTTCAGTTCTACTAAGAGATCGAAAAAATAAAGAAGCCTATGTAAAAAGAGAGAGAAATGTAGTAATATATATAAAGGGGAAAAATGATTAGAATAAAATCAAAAGCGAAATATATAATGCCGTTGCCCATTAAAAATATTTTAATAGTTTATCAGAACCTAAAATTTGCATTTGTCATGATAGCGAACAAATATAACAGAAAATGTATCAATTGAAAATAAGTTTCAGCTATCTAAAAGGTATGAGGTACATATTTTGGGAGCATAAATGTTACCTCCCGTTATTTTTGCATACAGAATCTTTGCAGTACTCAATAATATGATTAATGTAAAAAAAAAAAAAAAAAAAAAAATGGTGCACATTGTTTTTAAACTACTTTTCTTTCATGCAGATCCTTAAAATAATAAAAATAATTGTTTGTATTTATATTTTATTAAAGTTGTAGAAAGAAGCAATTGAAAAATCTATATTATATTACATTACAAAAGTATTACTTAATCCTGAAATTTAAAATGTGCAAATTTAATTTTATAAATAATTTCTAAAATGGAATAGGAAAAAAAAAAAAAAAAAAAGATCAATTAAAACATTAAAGTTGAACACACATACGTAAATTTTATTTCTAGAAAAGTATTACAAGAAGGTATTTTATAAAAAATAAAATTAAAATTAAAAATTCACACATAAAGTTAATACATTGACCGAGAAATATTGACATATTTTTACAAATACTGACACATTTAAAAAATTTAACACTCTTATTAATATTTTAAGAGAGTAATTTGAATTTTTCTTTTATTTCTCCAACCATCTCCGTCATAGGCTCTTTGCAACCATTTCTTTATTACCTATTTCTTGATGCTAAAATAAAAATAATAAATAAATAAATAAAAACGGATTTTAAAAAATATATAAAACTACTGCAAAAACTGAAAAAGAATTCAAATTCATTTAGTCACTAAAATAAATAAGCATTTTAAAAATATAAAAAAATTATTTAAAAAATAAAAGAATTTTAGTTTTATAACTGAATTTAACTATAAAAGTAAATTGCTATATAATGCAAACATGGCGTACTGAAAAATGTTATGCTGTCAGATTAAAAAAGTGCAATTATATAAAAAAAAAAAAAAAAAAAAAAAAGACAGGAAAGCTTGCTCCCAGAGTTTAAACTGCCATTAGTTTTTTTAGCATTTTGCTAAAAGGTATCATATTTTGCTAAAACATGTTGGTCAGAATTTCGCTAAAAAGCAAAAACTGGATAACTGTATATAAAATATCTCTATATAATAACTCGGATTTTTTTTTTTTTTTTTTTTTTTTGTAATATTTGCAGGCAAAAACTACGAAAGGACTGAAATTTTTGGGAATGATTATTTATACATTAATTTGGATTTATTTTTAATGATTGAATTTAAATGCAAAAATATTTAAAAGTATATTAGAATTCAGAATTTGATTCATAGAAGCATTCTTAGCACTAGTATTTCACGATTATCCACCACTGCACTTTACTTAATTTTTCAATTGCTTTTTCATTTTACACACATGATACGAGTACCTCTTTTTCTATTGTTCAAATCAAAACATAGTTTCCCTGATTCATGTTTTTAAAGTCACAAATATGGATGCTTGGTTAAAATCATCAATGAACAAAAGAATAGAAAATAAAACTGAGGATAACAAAGCTAAGTAAAAGAAATCAATGGTATCCAAAGAATTAACTTTCGAAAAAGCTAAAATAGGGCTTGCCTATTTTCGCTAAAGTGCTAAAGTAATTTTTTTGCCAGGTTAAACCCTGCTTGCTCCTAATTAGAAAACTAAGTCAAAAACATTTATTTCTTTAGTGAAAATAATGCAAATTAAAATTTGCTAAAACGTTCCTTCACCCCCTCTCCCCGAAAAAAAAAATAATAATAAAATAAATAAATAAATAATAAAAACAAACATAAAAAAGGTATAAATATATTATTGGTTAATTGAGTACAATGATAAGAGTTTTTGTTAAATGTGACAAATAACAGCTCAGCAATATCCATCTGCGATTTTATTACACATGTTTATCTTCTTACAGAAAATCCATAGGCTATGCTAAACGCTTTCTTGGTACTATAATTATGTTTTTTTACACTTACAACATGAGTAATATGACTTGCTGCAAAAAGTTACAAGAAAAATCCTTCTTTATTCTTACCTGGTGACTCAAACTGAAAATGATTCATACGATTCAAATGATTTAAACTTCCTATGATTCACATGATACAGCTGAAAAAAAATTCAAACTCAAACTGAAAATTTGTATACTTTTAATTTTAATTTTTCTTTAGAAAGTATTGCATTCGTAAATATTTTCGATTTACGGTTTTGGATTAACAGGAGTTCAGGTGTCCTAATAAGATTTGGCTATTTTCAGAAATTTTCTGCTTGTCCGTCTATTTATATGTGTGTGTGTGGGGGGGGGGGACATTTTCCACCAATTCTATATCAATTCAATATCATTTTTCACCAATTAGTACAGAATTTCCCAAACAGTCATATTTAGAAGTACTTTACCAAAAAATGGTGCCTGTGAACTTTTGGTTCACATTACTTAACAAGTTGAGCTGTCGCCTCGTTTTATCATACACAGTTTTTACAATACAGGACAAAATTTCGTTTTTTTTTTTTTTTTTTTTTTTCAAAAAATAAATTGTATAATAATAATAATAAAAATAATATTCTGCAGCCATCACAAAACTTCTGCTATATTTCTTTGCCTTATTTCACGCAGTATATATGATTAATAAAAGTTATTTTCCATGATGAATACAGATGATTATCATCTTATAAAAATATAACACTAAATGGCCAAAGTAATTCAGTTTTATTTCATATAAATAGATGACATCTGAGGACAAATACACTTTAAAAACAAAAGGAAACGTAATCAATTATACAGACACGACAACATTACCTTATTTAGAAAAAATAACACAAACATTATAAACACCAACATAAGTAATTGCTAATAAGAAAATTAATTTTCTAAACGAGAGAAACAAACAAACAAACGAACAAAAAGTAGACATTTATTTTATTTTTTACACCATTGACTAAGGTTTAATTTTCCTGTGGAAAATGACGTCATAAGATTGAAAAGACAAACAGTTCAGAAACTTTTTTAAACCCGACGTTTATAATTAATAACTTCGTTAATTAAGATGATAAAAATTTCTAATTAACTATAATGTCTTTCTTGGAGTATTCCGCGCACATTGCTACCTCTCACGCCACGAAGAATCCTGCCCTTTGCGATAAGATGCGATCGCAGATATTAAAAAAAAAAAAAAAAAAAAAAAAAAAAAGAATGAAATAAAATAAAATAAAATGTGGCGCTGACGGCAATGACTCAAGAGTTATTTCATTATTTCTGTTCAAAATGATAAGATGATTAAAATTTCCCCTGTATACAAAGCTATATATTTTTAATTACTTATTATAATATCTTATATATATATTGTGTCTTCATTCACACGAAAAATTACGTCTGTTAAAATATGTGAACCTTACCTGTTGATCAGGAAATAAATAGTTAAAAATATTTGTAAATTTTAAAATTAAGCTTTGTTATATTAACATGTTCACAAATTTTAGGAGATGAAAAAAATATCGAAAGCTAATTAATTGTATTTTAGCATTGACACACTTGCCTCAAATTCTGAGTATCAATATTTTGTAAATAATCCATTCTTTATTTCTTCCTGTCAGATTATCCTGTGTTTAAATTTAATAACTATTACAACACATAATAATTAACAAACATAATAATAGTAATTGTCATGTATATATATAATACTTAAGATAATATACATCTTACAATTTAAATAATTAAATATATTTAATTATCTCTGAACTCACATAACTTGTGAGCAGAATGTGTTATCTAAATTAAGTTTAAGTGCTGAAGCTCTTCAAAACCCTTCCATTCTACCATTGAGAATATATATATCTATTTTAGCTTTATCAGTTCACTGCAGGATGAAGGCCTCTCCTATGAGATTCTCAACTGTCCTGTTTTCTGCAATTCTCCTTCATTCTCTTTCTCCAAACTTCACAATTCCATCTGTCCAACGACTTAGAGTTCTCTTTAACAGTCTTTTTTTTTTTTTTTTTTTTTTTATCATTTTGCTTTACAAAATAAGACTTTGGTGCTCCATCTATCATCATTTCTTCTCTAAAGTTGCTGAGCCCAGCTCCATTTTAACTTCTTGACTCTAGAAATAACATCGGTAACTTTGATTTGCTTCTAATCCAAGTGTTTCTCTTTCTGTTTCTTCGGATGAATCCTAACATGCGTATCTCTATGCTTCTATGGATTGTTTGAATATTTTGTATAGCTTTACTTGTTAAGGTCGAAGTTTCTGAAGTATAATTTAAAACAAGCAAAATGTTCTCTCTATCTCTGTATATATGTATATATATATACATCATTTTATCCTATGCATTGTTTGAAAATTAATAATTTGTAAATTATGTATAAATATTTGACAATTGAAAGTAAAACCAATAATCCGACCTGCTGGTAGGAGATTGTTTATTCTGAATCCTGTTGAAGAGGAGACTTTGTTAAAGACTACAAAAAATATTTTATTAAAAACTACTGTGATTTTCTGCTTGTGAAAAATGTGTAGAAATATTAAACACCATCCTTATAATGAAATTTCAAAAGATTCTCATCTTTTACCTTAACTAAAACACTTCTTTCACCCCCATAAAGTTTAATTTTCGGAAAGTTATAATCTTTTAACCTTAGTCAGGGCCTAAGAGAAAAAATTTTGCAAAACTCCAACCTTTTACAGGAAACCATTGTAATTTTCTACGTGTGAAGAACGTGTAGAACTACCGAACACTTATAACTACTGGAGACATTCTATCATCCTCTTATTTCTAAAATTTTGGAAGATCCTCCATCTTTTGACTTAGCTAGCGGTATAGAAGTTTGAAATTTAGCAAAATGTCTTCTCATAGACAAATTAAAAAAAAAAAAAAAAAAAAAAAAAATGCTGAAAAATTCCCCATAAGAAAATAAATAAATAAAATGTATAATTATCTTTTTAAAGCAGAATTAAAAAAAAAAAAAAAAAAAAAAAAAAAAAAAAAGTTGTTTTTCAATATAAAGAAAACTGTAGGATTCGGATGTAAAATATAAATACAAAAAAAAAATTTCTTAAGAATTTAACAGTGTGACACTATTATGTAATGCTGAGGGACAATAATTAAAAGTATTTTGTGAAAACTTATTGACTACAAAAAGTTTAATAAAGCAACATGAAATAATTATTAAAATCAAATTTTTGTTGTAAAGAGCAGATAAAAAGAATTTTAGAATATTTAAAGTACAGTTACACTACGATAAAAATAAATAAATAAATAAAGCAACATAAAATAAAGCCCTAATACCATTTTTACCGATTCTTATATAAAATGACCTCCTGCATCCAAATATGACTACCATTTTGCCCAGTCTCCCACCATTTCCTTGGGATATCCTACCACCCCTCCACCAATTTTTATCACTGTTCGGTAATTTTATATACCATAAATTTTATTTGGAAAATGAAAAATATTTAATTTAACACTTTATATATATATATATATAATGTTTAATAATTATAGAATAAAATTTATAATATATATATATATATATAAGAAATGCAATATACATAATTTCAGCGGCAAATGTCCCGTTAAATTTTCCCCTTGCCGCAAATGTTCATGTTTTAAAATCTTTCTACATTGTAGCCCCTCAGAAGATATTTAACAGTTAAAATAATCCTCGATCCCTAAAAATTAAATTTATAGCTATAAAATTACCAAAAAGTGATAAAAATAGGGAGCCGTCCCTAAAAAACGAGAGGTGATAGGGCAAAATTAGCGTCATATTCAGATTCAGGAGGTCATTTTAGATAAGAATTTCCAAAAATGATGGTGGAGGCAATTTTCATGCAGAGCAGTGTTATTATTATTATTAACTTTTTTTTCCCTTTTTTAACTTCGTTAAAACTGAATCATAAAAAGAGTTTAAAAAACTAAAAATTTAATTTTTAATATTTAGATTTTAATGAATGAATATTAATTTAACTTCTTTAACTATCTCATTATGAATGATATTTCATGTTAAGAAAATAAGAAAAAAAATAATCCTGAAAACTCTGATAAAATCCTAAAATATTCTGAAAAAAAAAAAAAAAAAACCTTTTTAAACCCAATAAAACCCCCAAAACGCTGATAAAACCCTAGTTTCAGCAGTTTGTATTCGGCTTTCAAAGAAAATCGGTATTATTATGCGTTTTTTCTTTCTTTTTTTCTTGTCTGAATAACAAATGTGCAGCAATAACTCTTTATATTTTCAAAGAATAAAGAGAAAAAAAAAAGCTTATTTCTATAAAAATTATTCATTTAAATATAGTGGTCAGTCAGCATTAAAAGAAAAAAAAATATTGAAATTAAGTGTAGCTTGCAATTTATAAACAAGTATAAAAATTGAATAGTATGTAAAGCAACTATTATTTTTAAAATTATTAACATTTTGGGTGAACTCAGCACCCTTAAAAACTCAAAATTTGATAAAAATACTAATTATCGTATTTTGAAACGACTGTGCATTTTGCGTGTTACGCTCGTCCTTTTAGACACTCGAACACACTGATGTGCTTTATTTTAAATAAAAACATGGAGCCTTAAAAGTACTTTTTAGTTAATAGTAGCAGGTTATGCCCGCTTTGCTGGTCATGTTATTTAAATGAAATTTCAAAAGAATTGAACCACTATTTATTTTTTATATCACACTAGGGGGCTGTGCCTTCTATTCACTCCGCTCACCAACCCCCTGAATATTTTCCTTTATTAACACATGCAGGGCTCTGCCCGCCTATTCGGTACTTTTCCTTTCACTGGACAGAAATGTTAAAAGTGCATAACTCAGGAAAAAGCAGAAAAGTATTATAAAAATCCCCATTTCAATACGAAATTGAAATACATAATATTTATTTCCACATTATTTATTTTATAAAAATTATGCTTTTTTTTTTTTTTTTTTTTTTTTTTTTAACAGAAAGAAATTTGTAATATCTGGACTAGTTTGCGTTACAGTTTTAGTCTATAAACCTTTTGGCAATATTTAATTTTCCTTACACTATTTGACGATGAACTTTTTGGTTTAACTGTTTGTAAAAAAAAAAAAAAAAAAAAAAAAAATCAGTACCTATTTTTTCTAATGCCTATACTCTTTATTAATTAATGTTTTAGTTAATTTAGGGCAGCATATAATACTCTATATATGTCTCTACTGTATAGTTAGGTAATAATTTTATTCATTCTAAAATATCTGAAAAGCAAAATAGTTTATTATTTTATTATTATTAATTTAACTTGAAAATTTTCAAGTTTAAATTTGACTCTTCTTTTTATGACAAAATACAGTGACAAAGTTTTTAAAAATACTTGTTTGTCCTCTTAAAAAAATAAATACAGCTTCAAGACACAAAGAAATGCAATCAATCATACAGACATTAAATTATTTTTTTATTTACAGAAAAAAAAAGAGAGAGAGAGAACTTATATAAAAAATATTATATACAACATAAAAGATTGCCAGTAAAAAAATGTTCTAAAAGTAGTGAAAAAAAGTGCTAATAGCAGCACTGACATTTATTTTATATTTCTTTTTTAAAACCAAGGATCCTGGCCGAGGTACCCCAGTCGGTGCCAAGCTCGTAATTAAAAGATTGTGAGTTCGATACTCGACCAGACCAAAGACCATTGTGCATACTAATGGTGGCTAATGCACGTAAAATCCGTCGTGACCGCAATGTCCTCTATGTTAATTTTAAAATTATACCTCTGGAAGTCATCGAATCGGGGTAATCATCCCCCTCCATGGAGGTTAAAAATTCTGACGGCATGTCACCGGAAAATCCCTGCGGGTGCGTCCCAGACCGTCGCCAATTACTCATGGCGCTCTATTGGTGTGACGTTAAACCCAACCTACCTACTAACAACCATATGGATCATATTTTAATTTTCCTGTATAAAATGACTTCATGAAAGTAAACGCCATAAGAGAAACATTTTTCAGTGTGGCAAATAGAGTCCTTTATAAACCGGTCGTTTTCAGTTAATAACTTCGTTAATTAAAATGGTAGCATTTTCTAAACACCTGAAATGTCTTTCTTGGAATATTCAGAACATATTGATACCTCTCGTGACGCGAAGGACCCTGCCCTCCGAGAAGATGCGGTAGCAGACAAAAGAAAAGTTGTGTGTGTGTGTGGGGGGGGGGGGGGGGTATTGAAATATACTTAACAGACACACATCGTTTTCATCTTTTATGTGCCAGTTTTGGTTAAGTTTTTCTCGAAAATTCGAACTTTGCGAAATATCCTTTCCCTATAATCGACCCCTTCTCTTCCTTAAAACCAAAAATCAAATTTACCCATAATTATTTTTATTATGTGAAACTTCCCCATACAGTCGCTATAGCAATGAGCAATTAGTCAGTATATGGTTATATTTTAATCAGCACTTTTACAAATGTAGCTATGTGAAAATAAATTGCCATTCCACGAAATTTATAAGGGTGGAAAATGTGGTAACAATAAAACAGGTGTCATTCTCGATTGCAGCTAAAATTGAAAATAATAGCATTAATCAAAATTTAATTTACTAAAATTTTCTCAACTAATTTAAAATATTCTTAATTTTATTCAGCTTTACTCCTTTTTTCAAGATAAATAAATATAAAAAGCTTAAATGATCTTTATTATATATATATTATTCTATTTGAAAAATTAAACATTTGTATATATATTTAAAGAAAAAAAAAAAAAAAAGAAGAAGAAGAAGAAAATTTCCATATTTTAAAAAATCTAGTCGCACGACTTCGCTTAATGACAACTACATACATACATACATATATATGTGTGTGTGTGTGTGTGTGTATTTAAATATTGTCGTCAGAAGACATAAAATCGATTTAACAAAAATAGACATCTGACAATTTTTCTTTAAGAATAAAAATAAAATTTATAAATCGTGAAGACATGCAAAAGATAGTTTACGTAGCTAGTTTAAAAAAAAAAAAAAAAAATCATTAGAACCGTTTTTAAAAGACGCAATTTCCAAGATCTAAATAAGCCTACCCAGTTAGAACATCTATCATTTTTCCTGTACCAAACAAGTACTACATGCGAAAAGACACATTAGAAAAAATAAAAAGAAAAATAAAATAAAAAAAGCAGCAATTTTGAAGAAAATCGTTGTACCTGTTTTTGAGATACCGATTTACGGTTTCAGCTGATTTTCAACAAAATATGATAAACTCATGCTCACCGGTAACGAACAAATGGTAGTTAATAACGAGAGTTAAATAAAATAATAATAATAATACATAGAGCCGTTTTTTAAGAAGCGCTCTTGCGAGGTTTAAAACTGATTCATTTATACAGAACAGCTATGAATTTTCCGAAAGTAACTCACTAATGCATTCTAAAGGACATCTAAAAGGGTTTTATATAGCAACTTTAAATAAAATCGTTAGAGCCGTTTTTGAGATACAAATCAACGGTTAAACTTTTGCTTTTTCAATTTTCACAGAAAGTTGGAAAATTTATCTATACACTAAACCTGTCTTAATTCTGAATTATCGTCGTTATACCTTTATTCTTTTTGGAGATATGATAGTTGGAAGATTCCCCATACACACTTACAAATATATATACTGAACAATTGCCAAAAATCACTTGCTTGAACTCAGGAGACTTTAAAATATCTAAATCAGGTGAAAACTCGATATCAAAAATTTTAAACGAATAAAATACTTACATTAACTTCCGATAGTCGAGTAATGGAATTAAAAATTGTCCTGTTATATTATTTACATAATATCATGTTATTTAATCATAAAGAGAAAAAATATTAAGTTCATTTTGTGAATGCTTTATATTTTTACTTTATTTTATATTTTACGACAATTAACATTTCTTTAATATAATTTTCTATTATAAATTTATATTTTCCTTTATTTATTAAAAATATTTATTTCAAGACGAGTAGCAGAATTTTTTTAGAATCAATCTGCAGCAAAATAAAATTTATCAGCGATCCAGGAGTGCCGTACGAAGTTGGTATCACAATGAGTATTAGCAATTTATAAAATATGTAAAATTTACATTTACAAGAAAAATAAACTGATACGCAACAAGTACAATAACATAGAGGCATATAATTATGCTTTTTTAAGACATAATTGTATTTTTAATAAGAGACGTATTTGTATTTTTAAGCCTGTCATTTATTTATCGTCAGAGCTTTAAATTATCTGCAGCGCTGCCGTGCTGCATACTTTCTACTACTGGGATTATAGCATATATATATATATATTTATTTATTTATTTAATTGTAGCTAAGTAATAATATTTAAAAGTATATTAAAAATATAATATGATATCAATGCTTATCATAATTTAATTCATACATTTATATAATAAAAGTAAACCACCTTTAAAACTGTAGAATGATATAATTTTAAACCTTAAAAAATATTTTGTAAAAAAAAAAAAGCTAAGAAAAAATACATTAAAATGCAAATATTTTGGTTTCACATAAAATGTCTAAAAATACTGATTTTTCTTTATTTTGAGAATGTGAAGAATAGTGAAGCTGTTAAGTTTTTTATTGAAAAAATTTTCATTTTCATATTCTCATTTCATTATGTTTATTTGATTCATATCAAATTACATTTGAATGTAAATAAACCTTTAATTAAAAAATAAATAAATAAACCTTTAATTAAAAAAAAAAAAAAAAAAAAAAAAATCTGAAGGCTGATAATTATGCATTTTATACAGATTAAGAATAAAGTTATTATGGTTTCGATAATTATGTTTTAGTGTGAAAATTTACTATTGATACAAATACCGCTCTAAGAGCAATATATTAAAAAAATTATGTAACTATAAAAAAGAAATACAGCACAGTTATGAGGTTAAATGGAGAGGGTTCGAAGGTTACAATATACCCAAAATGCCCAATGCCTCTTGAATTATTCTAATTGCACATATTATTATTATTATTATTATTATTTATAAAACTGCAACATCTAATTTTTGTTTTTTCATTTATTATTTTTTTAATAATCTTTATTTTATTTTTAAAAAATCTAATTCAATTGTAATTTAAATTATTAAAGATTTCTACTGAAACAGACCAGATAAGGTATGTACTAATTTCTCCCTCTTTTATTTTGAAGCTCCAGTTAATAAATAAATAAATAAAAAGAAAGAAGAAGAAAAAGAAAGAAGAAGAAAAAGAAAGAAAATGTTTGGGAAAATAGTTATGATTTTTCAGAAAATATTAAACTTTTTTGACTATTCATGCATATTAGAGTAGAGGCACACCAACTAATTGAAAGGAAAAATCTATTTTTAAGTATATTAGAAAATGTTAAAAAATGATATTGGATTACGAATATCAAAGAAAGTTAGTTACAATTTGTAAGAAACATTTAAATAATTCTATCAGTTATTCAACGAATTGAATAAAATTACAAAAAATGTAAAACAAGAAAAGGAATTATTTTATTGAAAAATAATATAAAACAATAGCAAAAATATCTTACCTCTTTACTTTGCAATGGAATAGCTGTTATAAATCATAGCATAAGCACGCACAGTACCACACCTGATAAAACTGAAATGATATCTGACTCAGAATCCCGCCAAAGAATTTGCACGTCAGCTTATTTTTTCCCGCTATTTATTTTAAAGCAGATGCTACAATGCAGCGATTAAAAAAAGAAAATAAATCCATGGGAAGTTTTCGCAGATGTAATCGGAAATTAAATTTTCTACATTTTCTTTTTTCTAATCAGAGCAGAAATTAAATAAGTAGTAATTAATTATTATTTAAACAACAAACAAATATTTATAAATATTCACACAGATATACATATTTCTATGGAGCGAGCTGAATTATAAAAATTTTCGTTAAAAAAATAGAATATTATTAAATAAAAATGATGAAAGATAAATTATAGTTACAAAAAGTATTTGGCAAATATTAAAAGCAATTAAATATTGGTTGTGATTTGTTTTATCAAAAAAAAAAAAAAAAAAAAAAAACAGACGATAAAAAATGCCATGTCCCGAGAACCCAAATAAATTAATTTAATTGCATATTGAAGTAATTTGAAGATATAACAGCATAAAATAATCAGTCTCTATACATTACTGCCTCTTAATATTCATTGAAAAAATAAAAGTACATTGAAAATAAATTAATGGAAACAAAATCAAGATTTAAAAAACTGATATAAGTAACAACTACTTCACTTCCATTACCTATTATTATAAGTATTATATATATATATATATATATATATATATATATATATATATATATATATATATATTAAGATATGCTGTCAGAGGTCATAAAATTGATCTAAAAACTTAGATAGCCTATAATTTTCCTGTAAAAGTAAATAGATACATACAAAACAAAGTTTACATATCGAGTAAAAAAAAAAAAAAGGAACCATTTTTTTAAAGCACCCGTTTCTGATATCTTTAACTGACCTTCAGCTACCTAATCAGTATGACTGTCAAATTTTCTGCAATAACCCCGCAATACATGAAAAAGGACATCTTAAAAAAGTTTTTTAATGCAACTTTCAAGAAAGTCACTCGAACAGATTTTGAGATACTAACTTTCACCAAATCTTAGAAATCTCAATTGTTGACTGGAAAACAACTATTACACATGAAAGAATATCGAAAACGAGGTTAATATGACGAGTTTGAAATAAACCCATACTGCCGTTTTTAAAGAAACGCACTAGCGAGACCTCATCTTCAGCTGCTCATACGTGTTGCCTATCAAATTTTCTGAACAAGCCAACTAAAGCATCCGAAAGAACACCTAATAGGGTGCTTATATAGCAACTTTGAAGAAAATCGTTAGAGATGTTTTTGAGATTCAGACTCACAGCCCCTCTTCCGGTTTTCATATTTTCACAAAAATTTGGAAATTTCATATGCACACCAGAACTGTTATTAATGCTGAAGTTTAATCGTTCTAGTTATTAGTTTCGGAGATAATAAGAAGTCAGAAGATTTCTCTAACACACATATATACAGGACAACTAATAGGGTGTTTATATAGCAACAATGAAGAAAATCGTTAGAGCCGTTTTTGAGATATGAACTCACAGTCTTTTTATACACTATTTTTATATTTTCACGAAAATTTGGAAATTTAATATAATTACCAGACCTGTCTCAAATTCTGAAATTTAGTCGTTCTATATTTATTAGTTTCGGTTATATGATACAGGTCAAAAGGTCCCCCCCCCATACATACATACACACTGACAATTTAACCCCGCCCCCCCCACCCCCCAAAAAAAATTTTTTTAGGAGATTTAGGAAACTTTAAAACATATAAATCAGGTAAAAACACGATGTCGAATTTTTTGATCGAGTACATATACTCTCTTTACCTGCAGTAGTTGGGTAGTGAAAATAATGAAAATTATGAAATAATATACATTGCATGGAAAAAATAGAAAAAATACATAGCGCAAATGCAGCTAGAAACAAGGTGAAAAATACATGTTTGATAATAAAACCAAAAACTTTGTGCGTGTGCATATATGAAGGCAATATAAATTCTCAGTTTCAAATTATATAAATAATGTTCGAATTTCCCTTAACCAAGCAAGAAAAGCCGATTACCACCTCATTTTTATGCAATTACAACTTCCCAGCAATAATTCGTCTATTGGCCCTATTCATTGTGGCCACAACGTGGCAAACATAGAGTTAGCCTTGTTCTAAAAGCATTCAGAAGGCCACCTATAAATATGCCAATCCCGGCCCATCAGTCATTTTACTGTCGAATTCCATCACTGCTGGCAGCCATAAACGGGCCACTACTTTACCTACAAGTGGCAACCTACAACTGGTGGCAAGTGCAGGCTGCCAACTGTAGGCCAACACTAGCCCATCAGTATGGGTTTTGCTGGGTAGGAGCGCTGCCTGATGGATCAGCGCGTCCCACTCGGCCCCCACGTGTGAAGGTATACACGCGCTGCGCGCACATGTTCCTTCTCAAATGAACTTTTTATTCTTCAAAACAAGAAAATCAAAAAAATCATTTCTTATCGGTTAAAAAGTTGGACCGGTTCCCCACTGCCTTCGGCAGCGTAGTCCCGTGCGCGCGCACGGTGCACGCCTACTTCTTCCCCACACTTTCAGCCCCTCCTAATTCACCGACATCTACCAAATTTGAACGGTCTAACTCAATTAGCTGAGATTCAAAAGAAAACCTAATCAGGAGACCTCAAAACCTGTAAATCTGGTGAAAAAGTTCGGTAATATAAAAGAACCTTAAAAAATCTTTAGAATGATGTATAAAAATAATTTAATCATAATTAGAAATTGAAATACGCGTATTTGAATAAGATTTAATTTGCAATTAAAATGTAAATTTTTTCAAAAATCGATGAAATTTGAACTGCAATTTTTATTCCTAGTAGTAAAACCACGTGATCTCATTTGGTAAAAGATTTCCTTCTTTCGGCCGGATATCGAATTCTCCCTTCTCTGTCAATGTCAGTTGCCATGGTAACCCACCGCATGAAGTCCAATGGATCAGGATAGCAGTATTCAATGGTTTAATGCCTAAAATAAAAAAAAATTATAACTCATTCCGTTTTTGAAAAAATCTCTCAATCTTTTGGGAAGACAATTGTGGAAGCGAGATCTATATACAAAATAAAAACAATGATTTACCTCTAAACGATTTTGAGTTATAAAATGTTTTGTGAAAAAATCGATGTTTCGTAAAATCTAAAAATATGGTTCGCTAATCCGTATTTTGTAAAAATGTTTATATGATTCGAAAGAGGATTTAATGAAATTTCCAAATATATCAGTTGTTAAGAACTCGGTCTGTTATTCCTTCGGACAGGGCGTTTCAAAAAAGACAATCGAGGAAAAGGGAAATTTTCGACCATTTTTAAAACTTTTTTTAAAAATATAAAAAAATCCGTATTTAAAAAAAAAAAAAAAAAAAAAATGTACCGTAAGATACGGTAATAAATGCTCTTTCTTGTGGTACAGGTGTATTTTCGATATCTCGAACCGTTCCAACAGGATCGCTTTACAAAAACCCACGAAATCTTCTCTCTTTGCTTTTTCTTTTCAGGTACGCTGTTCCGGAACAAAATGACGGTCGCCTGTGATATTGAATCGTTTTTTCATTAGACATGGGTCGAAGTTTTAATTAATATTTCCGCTAATTAGGGTCTCATCATTTAGCAAATTTTTTATACCGTATTTTTATACCGTATTTTTATACCGTATTTTTTATACCATTTTATATACCGTACATCTGCGATAAATTCTCCGTCCGACGGTACCTGTCCGAAGTCCGTGCGCCCAATAGCGGCCGAGCCTTAGCTGCTCTAAGCCGTTTCTCACAGACAGACACACACACACACACACACGTCTAGAGATTTTAATAAAACAAGAGACTAGCGAGCTTCGCCCGCTAGCGGGTCAGTATTTTTAAATGAATCACTATAATTACTGAATTCTCAAAATCTCTCAATCACTATAATTAATGAATCACTAACAGTAACTTTTAGTCTTAAGAAAAGAAATTGAAAAAAAAAATCATTTCTGATTGGGTAAAAAGTCGACTCGTGTGCCCACTGCCTTCGGCAGCGCAGTCCCATGCGCGCTGCGCGCGCACAGCCTAAGGGATACACGCGCTGCGCGCGCGTATTCCTTCCCTGACCCTTCGTGCCTCCTAAAAAAAAATTCTGATTGGGTAAAAACTCCCACCGGGTCCCCACTGCCTCCGGCAGCGCAGACCCATGCACGCTGCGCGCGCACGTGTGAAGGTATACGTGCACTGCGCGCACATATTCCTTCTCAAGTCAAATTTTTATTCTTAAGTAAATTTTAAAAATCATTTCTCATCGGGTACAAATTCGGACCGGGTCCCCAGTGCCTTCGGCGGCGCAGTCCCGTGCGCGCTGCGCGCGCACAAGTTAAAGGAAACACGCACCGCGCGCGTATCCCTTCTTTGACACTTCGTTGCCCCTAAAAAAAAATCATTTATGATCGGGTAAAAACTCACACTGGATCCCCACTGCCTTCGGCAGCGCAGATCCATGCGCGCGCACGTGTGAAGGTATACGCGCCCTGCGCGCACATATTCCTTCTGAAATAAAATTTTTATTTTTAATAAAATAAAATAAAATAAATCATTTCTCATTGGTTAAAAAGTTGAACCGGGTCCCCACGGCGCGGTGCACGTTTATTTCTTCCTCACACTTTCAGCCCCGCCTAATTAACCTACATATACCAATTTTGAACGATCTAACTGAATTAGCTGAGATGCAAAAGAAAACCTAATCAGGAGACCACAAAACGTGTAAATCTGGTGAAAACTTTCGATAATTTAAAAGAACTTTAAAATATCTTTTAAATGATGTATTAAAGATAATTTAATCATAATTAGAAATTGAAATATATAAATTTGAAAATATTACAGCGCCATCTGGCGGTACATCTGGCGGTCTGGAATTTCTAAAATTCCAGAAATCAGTTTTTGGATATTTGTATTAGCTATATTTTAGAGCAAAAATTTCACGTATATCTTTTTTTGTTTGAGATATGTAGGATTATGCGAAATCACGTTTTACGCATGTGAAATCCCGTTTTGTCGCCCCGCCCCCCTTGGGGACCGATTTTTGAAAATTCCAGAAATTGGTTTTTAGACATTTATAATAGCTATATTTTAAAGCAAAAAATTTACGGATATCTGTTTTTTTGTTTGAGATATGAAGGATTTTTTGAATTCACGTTTTGTCCCCTCCTCCCCCCTTGGGGGGCTGTAAAATCGCTTCTTAGTGGATGCCTACGTCATAGAAAGAACATTGTCACAAAATTTCATGCTTCTAGGTCCAGGGGTTTGGTCTGGGCGATGGTAGATCATCCCTTCAGGAAGAACGATTTTATATATATAGATTAAGTAGATATAAATTTCATACATTTTTGTTCTTCCTACCTCAGTACTAAAGGCCACACAGGCTAGCGCACACAGCTACATTTTTTTTTTCATCTGGCGCCCGCAGCCGGAGCATGTTGCAGTGTTCTCTTTCATGCGCATGCGCAGTTAACAAGGCTCATTTGTTTCAAAATTGATCATTCTCTACTTCCAACATTCCCCCCCCCCCCCCCCCTTGCGAGCGATGCATTTTAATTTACACACAAAGTAAAACATAAAACATACATAATATAATACAAGATAAACATATAAAAATATAAAAGTACATAAAATTAAGAAATATTTTCCACTGAATACAGTAACTTTTCGTCATTTACAGCCTTTGTCAAGAAATCGGAAATTAAAAATTCACTTTGAGTATAATTCAGTTCGGTAACATTATCCTTGATCAAGTCTTTAATAAAATGCAATCTTAAATTTATACGTCTAGATTTGTTAGACGATCTTGTAAATTTGACCCATTCTATGGCTGCTTGACTGTCCGAACTTAGTGGTACAGTATTATTTACAAAATTTTCGCAATTTAATTCTGATAATAAGTTTACTATCCATGATCTTTACAAATTTCAGAAATGGCAAACAAATCAGCTTGACAGGTGGATAGTGTTTCTTTGTTTATGACACTTCCACGATATGAATGAATTACCTAACAAAATTACACCACCAGAAAATGACTTGTCATTTTCTGCATTCCCCCCCACTTGCATCAGAACTTGCATTTAAATACCAAAATTCTGTACTATAGAATAATTTTTTATCTTTAGTTTCCTTTAAATATCTTAGAACCCTTTTTGCAAGTAAAAAATGCCTTTTTTCAGGCTTATGATTAAACTGTGACAAATAAATAATTACAAAAGCTATGTCTGGACGCGTTCTATTAGATAAATATAATCATTCACCCATACTTTCATGATACATGATCAATAGTTTCGTAAGTGGTAAACTTTTATCTTCTCTTTTAACAATTGGAGTTTTTACTGTTTTACAATCACTTAGATTGTGCTTAGCTAGTAATGACTCAATGTATTAAGTCTGTGATAAATAGATATCATTATTACTTCTTACAATTTCTATACCTAGAAATTTGGATTTATTATTCATGCAATTCAAATCTCTAATTTTAGAGATTATATTTTCATACATTTCTTGATTATTACAGAATATACAAAAATCATCAACATAGATACACAAAATAAGAAATTTATCATTATGAGTTTTAATGAATATGAAATTATCTGAAGCTGTTTGTACTAATCCTAAATTTTCAAATTCAGATTTTATTTTCAAATACCAGTTTCTTCCGATTGGGGTAAGCCATAAAGACTTTTTTTTTTTTTTTTAACCCGTTAGTAGTCGCTATAGACAGCGCCACCTATTACAGATTGCGCACTTTTTATTTAACTGTCACCAATAATATTAAGAAGTGACGTTTCTTCGATTTTATTCACGTTTTATTTATATCAAATGCCACTTCTAAAAATTTTTGGTGGCAATTGAATAAAAAAATCTGGAAAAACTGGAGGATGGGCGGCAAATCGACCAACTAGCGACTACTAACGGGTTAATTTACATACTTTTCCCGTACCTATTGACTTTTCAAAGCCTTGCGGTGGTAACATGTAGGGGAGAACCGTGTATTATGGACCATCGTGTAATAAGGACCATGAGGAAATTTGTATGTTGAACACTAGATGGCGAAACCATCTCGCTGCGTTTAGTGAATATTATTGTTATCTAAAGAAGGAAGTGACTTGTACGTGCGTACTATTTGGACGATTATGAAATTGAGTTTTCGGTTTATAGGATCACTGATGCAACAAGTATGTTAAAATGAAAGTATTCCTTTCTACTGTTAGGTAATTTGTAATATAATTTTCGCGTTAATAGTAGCAAATGTACTTATTTTATGAACAATTTAGACATGCGCTTCATGGGCATCAATTTGCATAGCGACTTTTGATTGGAAACCACGTTGCTCTGTTTACGAGTGTAATATGAACCATGCTGTGTTGTGTAATATGGACCAGTGGTCCATAATAAAAACAGAGAGATTTTGTTAATGCTCGGCGTACATATGTCGCATACTCAAAATCTTGAGGCTAGAGAATAGGCCAGAGAAGCAGAGGCAAACAAATTATCACTTCTTTCGCACACTACCTATTGGATATGACCTTTAGACCTCCCCCTTTTTATTCGTCCATTAACCCGGTAGCACTCGCTGGGGTGACTCAGTCACCCCAGCAGGGACAATTTATTGGAATAGGTAGCCGGTTTCGAAAAATCGCCAACATGGCGCTTTTCTTATCGTGTCGAAAATTGCAGCCCTACACATCCTACGTCAAACAGAATGCTGAATACATGTGGATTAGACTAGAAAGGGTTTATTAGTGTCGCTCTAGAACTGCATAGTGAGCTATTGGAGACAATATTGGTTTCAAGCCTAGGGTTGAAAATACGTATGGAAACAATTTATTATATATACATATACATGTTTTAATTTATATATATATATATATATATAACATTTAATATATAATTTAAACATTATATATGAATGATCATCATAAAAGAATTTCATGTAAAATACTTTCCAGTCCAACTACAACGAAGTCATAATTTCGATAAAACTTGTAATTCTATTAAAAGTCGCATTTCCATTTGGAACTTCCTTTGTAATGTTCTAATTTCATTTAATACCTTCATTTAACCAACAGAACAATTCAAACTAAGTAAACCTATACATATTTGAAATGACAGACGTTCATTTCAAAATACACCTTCAACACCGTTCCATAAATATGATGCATTTACTAAATCAGTTTGCGAAGAAAACGATGATGTAAACTGAACAGAAGGAACAACCAACACGAGAGTTTGCTATCGCTGGCGAGTTAGCACAGTAATGGCATGAGGCAGCTCCAACTGAATTCCAACTTTTCGAGGGCTAGTGCGCGCCTTCCACCAGGTTAACTATTTTTATTTCGTCCATTTCTATTATTCCCAAGAGATCTATAAGTGTGTGAGGGAACATGCTGGACAGTTCGTTTCGCAATTCCAACGGGAAGGACCACTATAGCTCCGTTCACATGAAGCAACTTCAACCCGTGTCAAAACGACCCGGGAATGGGGAAATTGCACATTTTTCATTTTGACTTGTAAATGATAGAGCATGAAAATACAAACATTTTGATACCATTTTTATGCATATTTGAAAACCGGATGCTTTAATAAATTAACTTTAAAAGGCGTAGTTCTTATGTTGGCGGGAAAACGCTGCGTCACGTGATAAAACCTATCGTGACGTCACTATTCACGAAATGAACTGCTCGCTGAATTTCTCCCTATAGTATTGTAAAGAAAATTCGTGCATTCAGCGAAATTTTGTATTCTTTCTTTAAAAGAAATTATTAAAACTATTTGAACTCATTAAACATCACTTCATTCTATAAATGACACCAAGTTTCAATGAGATTTTTTTGTACTCGCATGCTGTTATTAATTCAAATTAAACTATAATCGAAATAATAGTTGATCAATAGAATTTTCTTAAAGAATGTTTTTAATATGCTAGGCCAAAGATGTATCTCTTAAATACTTGCTTGTTTCATTCTATTATGTTTTATAGATTTATTATTATTATTCTAGACTGAGTACAGAAATAAAATATTGGGATTGATAATAATATTTAACTGAATAATATGCATATTTTCATTGCTTAAATAATCTAGAATAGTATATGCTAAAATAACCTAAATTAGATTACTTTTTTAATTATGAGATGCCAGTATATCTGTATATATATATTTTTTCCCTTAGACTGTGTACAAAATTGAGATTAAAAAATCAATAAACAATAATAATAATAAATATTTATACTTCAGGCAACTTTGTCAGAGTCTGCAACCGAAGATATAGTATTTTAAGCTAGAATTACTTTTTTAATACATTTCAATATTATAACTTAACAATATTTCTATTAAAATAGAAGCTGAAGATTGTGAATAATTATTCACAATCTTCAGCTTCTATTTTAAAAACATTATAGTAATGTATTTTGAGAAATTGAAAAGTATTTAAGTAAAATTACATGCGCTTATCATTCTAAATAAATAAATAAAATTAAAGAAAGGTCTCCGTACAAAAATATTAATATTATTTTATATATATAGTGCTGGGCGATGTTGACATTTCTTAAATCGATATATCGTTAGTCTAAAATACCGATATAAGGATACATCGATTTAATGCAGCGTTACCAATTGTAGGGTATAATCCCTACACGTAAGGACTTTTAGCAGTTTTCTTTAGAATGCAGAGACGGTATATAGTTAGTTTGTTGGGTTTAATGTCTCAGTAATACAGCGTTATAATATAAAACGTTTGGTGTTAGTTTGAACCAAAACTTGGTACTGAAGTAGCTGCAACCACCTCATGGTTTAACTTTTTACCATCATTTGTTAATTTTAGATAAACCAAATATTAGTATTATGAAAAAAAAGAAAGAAAAATCAAAATTTGCCGAGACGGGGATTGAACTGAAGATCTTCTTGTCTCAAGTCAAACACTCTGATACTGTGCCACGCTTTTTTGCCCACTTATTATATTTTGTTGATTTTCATAAAAGGGATTAAATTTTCTAGGGTCTTATCTTAACCCATAAGTGAATTGTTGCTCAAAATTTGCCATTTAGCCTATGTTTTCGACCTCTCTTTTAATTTAATATTGGTTTGGTTTCAATAGGAATTTTACTGATTTATACTTCCCTTGTGAGTGGATGTATAGTAGCTCCAATTTTGGTGCAACTTAAATTCAATCGCAGGAAGTAGAAAACTTAAAAATGAGGTTGAGCCATATAAATGGTATTGCTTATAACATTACTCCATATATAGTCGGATATAAAATTATTCGAGCGCTAGCAATATTTTCTATATAAAAAATGTACACTTAATACTGCTCTGTAAAATAAATTCTTGCCAAATCATGTTCTTAGTCCGTCTAAGAAACAGCCTTCTGATAAAGGTAAAATACTTTAATACTAATTATTATAAAATTATTCATTATTTTCTACAATTCAAAATTTATACATCAGTATAATTAATATAGCACAGTTTTGTTTTATCACAAATTATATTATGTGGACTCGTGACGTGACCTTTCATGAGTAACATTCAGAACATTTAAAAACCCCCAAATTTATTATTATTATTTTAACTAATTGATAAATTCAGAATTTTACTATTTCGTACTACTTTGTAATGCACTAAAATATTTATATGCCCCACTTACATGCGAATAAATTGCAAAATTGCAAGTATCAGCAGAAAATTGCTAATTAAGAGAAGCGCTTCACACATGCTATTTAATTTCTAGTGCCTTGAATCTCCTAATAAATATAATTCTTAATTAAAATTTTCTAAAATATAATTCTTTTTAAAAAGTTTACGAGATTTACAGACAAAAAGACTTGAATAGCTAACTCAGTATAGGGAAATAAATTTGATAGAAAGAACAATTTGGTGCATTTGAAGAGGAAAAAAAAAAAAATCTATTTTCACAGCATTTAAAATTATTTTTAAATACTCATACTGTTCGAAATACCCATACCTTCGAGTACGCATACCCTTTAAATACGCATACCTTCCAAATAAATAATAATTAGATATTAAAATAATCATATCTAAAATAACGCCGTTGTTTGAATTAATTTATTTTTGACAATATCACAATGTCGTATTCTGTACAAATATTAATAAATTTAATGAAGAAATATTATTAATTACATAAAATATTAATAAAGAATAGTTAATTCACTTATCTAATAGACATAAACTGGGATTTCTTATTTATAAATTATAGGAACTGGCAAAAAATATAACAAACTAGTATGTTGTGGCCACCACAAGACTTTCTTCTATATTTTCCAATATACATATTCAATCAGTAACAATATTTAAAAAAAAAAAAAAAAAATTACGATTTTTTTCGGTTTTTTTTTTTTTTTTTTTTTTTTTGTTAAAAGTAATACATATTCAACCAACAACAATATTTAAAAAAAAAAAAAAAAAAAGATTTTTTTTTTTTTTTTTTTTTTTTTTGTTAAAAGTAAAAGAAAAAATCGATAACTTTGTTTTTTAAATTATCACAGACTTATAGTTCAACCATTCGTTTTAAAGGTATTGACGGGATCTTTCGAAAGATACCCATCTTGAAAAGAAGCGATGCCCCCACATGCACAGAAATTTTTTCCTAGTTAACTATTACTATTAGCAATAACTCATATTAATTTTACAATCACAAGTTAAAAATAACTCTCATTATGTACATTTATACGAAATTTGTCCTATACTGCCATGTTAAAAATTTAGAAAAAAATGCGATCACAGCGCCACCTGTTGAGCTATTAATCCCCAAAGGTAATCAGCACCACTTTATGTCGGGGACCAACTAAATACCAAGTTTGGTTAAATTTCGTTAAAAAAAAAAAAAAGAAAAAAAATATATACGATTTTTTTTTCTAAGTTTTTCTTTTGTTAAAAGTAAAAAAATCGATAACTTTGTTTCAAATTGTCACAGATTTGTAGTTCAACCATTCGTTTTAAAGGTATTGACGAGATCTTTCGAAAGATACCCATCTTGAAAATTTATCCCCCCCCCCCGGGGGTACTTCCCCCCAGGGTGGGAACCGGTGCCCCCACATGCACAAAATTTTTTTCGTAGTTAACTACTACTATTATCAATAATTCATATTAATTTTACAATCACAAGTTTAAAATAACGCTCATTACGTACATTTATACGAAATTTTGTCCTATACTGCCATGTTAAAAGTTTACATAAAATGCGATCACAGCGCCATCTGCTGGGCGATTGATCCCAAAATCTAATCAGACCGTTTCCATGTCAGGGTCCAACTATACACCAAGTTTGGTTCAATTTCATTCATCGGTTCGTGAGATACGGTGAAAAATACGAAATTTTGCGATCACACCGCCACCTGATGGACGATTGATCCCCAAGTCTAATCAGCACCATGCCCCGTCAGGTTCCAACTATATACCAAGTTTGGTTGAATTTCAATCATCGGTTCATGAGATACGGTGAAAAATACGAAATTTTGCGATCACAGCGCCACCTGCTGGACGATTGATCCCCAAATCTATTCAGCACCATGCCCCGTCAGGTTCCAACTATGTACCAAGTTTGGTTGAATTTCATTCATCGGTTCATGAGATACGGTGAAAAATACGAAATTTTGCGATCACAGCGCCACCTGCTGGACGATTGATCCCCAAATCTAATCAGCACCATGCCCCGTCAGGTTCCAACTATGTACCAAGTTTGGTTGAATTCATAGACCTATTATAAGAGTGGACGGAGCATTCCATTATTAAGGGAATACAAGAAAAGGTGCAAAGATAAAACCACGTGAATGTTGAAAAAGGTTACCTTTTTCTACATTTATCGCGTTATTGGCAATTTTTTGTTTTGAATATAAATATACATTTTTTTATTATTATGAAAAGATACCGCAAACAAAACTTGTGTAAAACGCTATTTTATTTTAACCTTGTTATTAACACTTTCTTACAAATTTCAAAAGTGTTTACGACTTCGATTTGTCTGTCTGTCCGCCCTCTGACTGCCGGAAATATTTATGAAAATCCTCGAAACTAATATATTTTATTCAAGTTTACTATAGCACACTCTCTATTTAGAGTACAGTAAATACTACTACTAGTTTGTGTACAGGTACATCCAAAAATATATTATAAAGTATTGTTTTCTGTGCGGAATATTTATACAAATCATTATTTAATATATTTATATTGCAGAAAACATAACAAAATTCGCTTTTATTATTTATATGCACAAAAGCATTCTTTCTGTAGAATATGGTGTGAGATTAGCATTCATGTTTACAGAACCATGCACCTCTCTCCCAAAACACAAATACAGCAAACAAAGTAATGTAAAATTAAGATATCTAGTTGTGCACCTCCCTTTTTGGTCTTTCTGTAACTTCCTGCTTGGGAGATATTTACGAAAATTATATTCATAACGACCAAATATACGAAGAATTTCGGCATTATTTATGACCTACCATCAAGCTATAATGTAGTCCGTTATGATAATGTTATAAATGTTATCTACATTTTTGCGGGTAGAAAGTAATTATTAAAGATATAAGCAGGTTCTGGTAGACGAATGCACTTTATTTAATGCATGTTCAGCCTGTATATAGACCCCATAATGATATTGTTATAAAAGTTGTTGACATTTTTGCGTATAGAATTTACAAAAGCAGGCTCTAGTCGACGAATTCCCTTTATTTAATAAAAATTCAATTGCAAGACAAAGCCCGTATTGATATTGTTGGAAAACTGTCGATATTTTTGCGTGTAGAAAGTACATAAGCAGGTTCTAGTCGACGAATGAATTCTATTTAATGAATGTTCAACTCGTAGATAGAGTCCGTAATGATATTGTCATGAAAATTGTTATTATTTTTGTGTGTAGAAAGTATATAAACAGGTTCTAGTCGACGAATGTATACTTTAGTTAATGAATATTCAGCCCGCAGATAGTAATGATACCGTCATGAAAGTAGTCGATATTATTGCATGTAGAAAGTAGTTCTTTAAAACATAAGCAGGTTCTAGTCGACGAATGCACTTTATTCAATGAACCTCTAATGATAATGTTATGAAAGTTGTCAGCATTTTTGTGGGTAGAAAGTAATTCTTAACGACATAAGCAGGTTCTAGTCGACGAATGCACTTTATTCAATGAGCCTCTAATGATGATTGTTATGAAAGTTATCAGCATTTTTGTGGGTAGAAAGTAATTCTTAAAGACATAAGCAGGTTCCACTCGACGAATGCTCTTTATTTAATGAATATTCAGCCCGCAGATAGAGCCTGTAATGATACTGTCAAGAAAGTAGTTGACATTTTGTAGAAAGTAATTCTTAAATGCATAAACAAGTTCTAGTTGACAAATGCACTTTATTCAATGAGCCCGTAATGATACAGTCATGAAAGGAGCCCGTAATGATACAGTCATGAAAGAAGTCGATATTTTTCCGTGTAGAAAGTAATTCTTAGACATAAGCAAATGCCTGTCGATGAATGCACTTAATGTAATGAATATTCAGGAAACAGTGGAATAAAACTCTTTTTTCTTCCCCCACAAAAGTCAATAATTAATTAATATTCTTGAAATTTCTTGACAAGAGCTTATATTTTAGAGATATTTATGGTTTTACATGACTTTTCTGAACGGCTATATGTATGTATGTATGTATGTGGCGGGATCTGGACATAATATCGCGAGACAAAATCTCGCCGGACAATATATCGCGCCAAAAAAATAGTATGATCTATTTGAAAATTTGATTTTGTGTCACGTGTGATCTCTGGCGGGGGCCACAGGGCCTTATAAATATTAATTAATTAATTAAAATAAATAAATAATTAAATAAATAAATAATAGAGTTGAATTTCATTATTTTATCTATGTTTATTTTTAAGTTATTTTATCTTTTGCTTTTCACTATTCAAAATACATTTTAAAAATCGTGTACATCACTGCTGACATTAAAGCTGAACACTGTTAACAAACTTGAATTACAAATTTTAAAATTAATAAGCACGATTGAATTCACTATGACTATAGTCTTTAAACTATTTTAAGTAAAATTTATAAAAATTTTTGTTGTAGGTTTGTCAGAATGTCAGTGCTCTGACTAAGGTATGTGTTGTCATGAAATTTTATGCAACATTACTAATAATTACCAACTCATTTTACTTTGTATTCATTTACGTCGGCGATATTTTGTCCTCGCGATATTTTGTCCCGCGATATTTTGTCCCCAACCCGTATGTGGCTATGCCTGTATCTCACATTAACTCAAATAAAAGACTGGTCGTAGGACGTTGAAATTTAGTATATAGGTTCGTTATAACACCTAGTTGTGCACCTTCCTTTTTGCTCTTTCTGTGACTTTCGGTTTAGGAGATATTTATGAAAATTATATTTTTAATGACCAAATATATGAAGAATTTAAAACCTACCATCAGGCTACCATTATGATAAAGTTATGAAAGTAATCTACATTTTTGCGATAGAAAGTAATTATTAAAGATATAAGCAGGTTTTGGTAGACGAATGCACTTTATTTTATGCAGGTTCAACCTGTATATAGAGCCCATAATGATATTGTTATAAAAATTGTTGACATTTTTGCGTATAGAAAATAATTCTTAAATACATAAATAGGTTCTAAGTTGACAAATGCTCTTTATTGAATGAGTCCATATTGTTACTATCATGAAAGTAATCTATATTTCTGAGTGTAGAAAGTAATTCTTAAAGACGTAAGCAGGTTCTAGTAGACGAATGCACTTTATTTAATGAATGTTCAGCCTGTATATAGAACCCATAATGATATTGTTATAAAAGTTGGTGACATTTTTGCGTGTAGAATTTACATAAGCAGGTTCTAGTCGACGAATTCCCTTTATTTAATAAACATTCAACTAGTAGACAAAGCCCGTAATGATATTGTTTGAAAACTGTCGACATTTTTGCGTACAGAAATTACATAAGCAGGTTCTAGTCGACGAATGAACTCTATTTAATGAATGTTTAACTCGCAGATAGAGTACGTAATGATATTGTCATGAAAATTGTTAATATTTTTGTGTGTAGAAAGTACATAAACAGGTTCTAGTCGCCGAATATATACGTTATTTAATGAATATTCAACACACAGATAGAGCTCGTAATGATATTGCCATGAAAGTAGTTGACATTGTTGCATGAAGAAAGTAGTTTTTAAAGACATAAGCAGGTTCTAGTCGACGAATGCACTTTATTCAATGAACCCGTAATGATACTGTCATGAAAGAAGTCGATATTTTCCCGTGTAGAAAGTAATTCTTAAAAGATATAAGCAAATTCTAGTGGATGAATGCACTTTATCTAATGAATATTCAGGAAACAATAGAATGAAACTCTTTTTTTCCTCCACAAAAGTCAATAATTAATAAATATTCTTGAAGCCTTTGGACAAGAGCTTACATTTTAGAAATATTTACGGTTTTACATGACTTTTCTGAACGGTTATATGTATGTATGTATGTGGCTATGCCTGTATCTCACATAACTCACAAAAGACAGGTCGTAGGACGTTGAAATTCAGTATATAGGTTCGTTATATCATCTAATTGGGCACCTCTCTTTTTGCTCTGTCTGGGACAGAGGAGATATTTACGTTTAGGAGATATTTACGAAAATTATATTTTTAATGACCAAAGATACTAAGAATTTCGGCATTATTTACGACCTACCATCAAGCTAATGATGTTTAGCCATTATGATAAAGTTATTAAAATTATCTACATTTTTGCGAGTAGAAAGTAATTATTAAAGACATAAGCAGATTCTAGTAGACGTATGCACTTTATTTAATGCATGTGTCAGCCTGCATATAGAGCCCATAATGATATTGTTATAGAGGTTGTTGACATTTTTGCATGCAGAATTTACATAAGCAGGTTCTAGTCGACGAATTCACTTATTTAATAAACATTCAACTGCAAAGCCCGTAATGACAAAACCGCAAGACAAAGCCCGTAATGATACTGTTCGACAACTGTCAATATTTTTGCGTGTAAAAAGGACATAAGCAGGTTCTAGTCGACGAATGCACTTTATTTAATGAATATTCAACTCGTAGATAGAGCCCGTAATGATATTGTCATGAAAATTGTTAACATTTTTGTGTGTAGAAAGTACATAAACTGGTTCTAGTCGACGAATGTATACTTTATTTAATGAATATCTAGCCCGCAGATAGTAATGATACTGTCATGAAAGAAGTCGACAAAAAAAAAAAAAAAAAAAAAAGCCGCACTGCAGAAAAAATGACTTATACCTTTTTTATTTGTAATAACTTTAAAATTAATGTTTGAAACAAATAAAACTGTCTTGTTTGCATAATACCAAAGGGATGAAATGATACCTATGTACATTTTTGATTTAATAATTTGCTTTATTCCACTCTACGAAGTACTTTTTAAAAATCTGCATAAAACTTTCTTTTTGAACATAATGCAATAACCACACACTTTGTATTTTATTATGATTTATTATATGAAATAAACAAGCTATATTTTAATATATGAAATAAAACTATTTATTTGTTAGATCTAAGCTATTTTTTTTTATTAAAAATATGTATTCTGCATTGGGTTAATTCCATCTTTATATGGAATTACTGTTTTAAAGCGCAATGGCATAGTTTTATACAGTGTTTTAATATAAATCTCAAAAATTTCAATGTGCCAAATATCACAAACATTTTTTTCTAATTCTGGCAGAGTTGTAGGCTGCAAATTTCGAATCCTCTCCCCTTTCCCCCGCCTTTTTATAGACGAAACACTTCCGAGCAGATCCCGATTAGGACTATTTCCATGTCTGGTAAAGAAGGAATTCTACTATATCCTTTGTGGGATTTAACTTAAAATGAAAACAGTTATGATTATTTACAGAATTATAGGTTCTCATGGGAATGTATAGGAAATTTTGACAATTTGAAGTGAATAAACTTACCACAGATGCCATGTAGTAAGGTGCAATATTATCTTGAAATGCTGTTTGCGGAAATGTCCAATATCCCACCAAAAGAGTCTGTCAGGCACCACCTTTATGAAGATTGTGTTTTATTTCGAATTAATTGATCCCTTGAGCATAAAAATTTGCCCGACTGTTTAAAAAGTTATGCACCTCCGTACCATAACGTACGGAGAATGTGTCACTGTTTTAAAAGTGCAATTTTCATTAAGTCGGTCATATTTTCGTTGTCAGATCTGCTTGTTTTCTTTAGCTCGAAATAAGTTAAACTTGACTCAAGAGAACCAGTCAAGAGGACTTCATCAAAGAGAACCAGTTCAGCCCAATAATTAACTAATTATTTTTTTTTAATTTTTTTAGCCTACTGAGGTCTTGCTTTCCCATTTCTCTTCGCTAAGAATGGGGTTTTTCAAATTTTCTGTCATTTAAACCTGCTTTGTTTAATAGTTGCTGTACTGTAGTTAAACAAATTATGTTGTTAAACACTTTTTCTGAATCTCTTTTATGTTCTAAATGTAATACAAACCGATTTTATAAGCAATGGCTTTTTAACTCACCGTCATCTCGCTTGTATAAGCAACATGGCCGCCTAAAATGAAATTTCCAGTTTAAACGGCCAAAATGTTTTATATCTTGCTAAAAACCCTTTTACCAATATTTCGTTAACATTTAATTATTTTGCCATCTCATGTATTAAAATATTTTTTGATTTTCATTCAAAAATTTATAGCTTTTGTGGCATCGTTAACTGTCTTATTCTTACCATTTTTGAAATAATTTCTAAAATTACAATTTTACTGACAATTGCATTTTATTTTTAACACTGGACTCAAAGCTAAAAGTGTATGTGGAGGACAACATAATAAAATCTGTTCGAAAATTTGCTTTTTAAGCGATAAAATTGGCGGTTGTAGAAGGCAGAAAGGAAAATATCCGAGTGCGGTTTTTTTTTTTTTTTTTTTTTCTTTGTCGCTTAGTGTACATATATTGCCCGATCGCAATAATTTTCTTTAAGTAAAATGAACATATCATACAAATTTAGAATATATAAATCAGATTTACTGTTTCTTTCTTTTT
Organism: Salticus scenicus; assembly: GCA_963930645.1. Taxonomy (NCBI): domain Eukaryota; kingdom Metazoa; phylum Arthropoda; class Arachnida; order Araneae; family Salticidae; genus Salticus; species Salticus scenicus. The sequence goes on along the minus strand of CAWVNO010001528.1, from coordinate 1,670,365 downwards.
TTTTTTCCTTTTTTTTTTCTTTTTTTTTTTTTTTTATTGATCACAGTCTCTCACACAATTTTTTAAAAATATGTCTTTTGAAGACCTAGAGGATTAAGGTAAAATTTTATCAAAATTTCAATATCTAGAACTAGACCCAAAACAATACTTTCTCTGACATATGTGGGTAAGAGAATGTAAAAATCTCTTGAAATCATTAAAAAAAAAAAAAAAAAAAAAAAAGCTAAACAGAATACGGTTGTCCATACAATAACTACACAAAGCTTCATTACTACAGAAAATACTGGTTTATTTAATTTCTACAGACAAAAACACTTAAAACATTAAATGCGTCAATAGGACTGTCGCATGCTCAAATAAACACCCTACTTGTCTTTGCAAATTTATTATTTGAAGTGATATTTTGTACCAGTAAATATTTCAATTATACAGCTAAACATATGTATGTTTTATAAAGACGTAGAAAATATGTACTTATAATAAAATTTATCGATGAAGTTATTAATCAAAATAAAATCCTAAATTCTTGGAGGGAAAAAAAGTAAAGTAATGGGGTTCACTTAGATTATAAACTTTCCATACATCACCCGTTACCTATTTAATCTGCAAAGGTGTTTTACCTCCTTAATGGCATCTTGAAATACATTTTTATTTTCATTATAAAAGAAGAAAACTGAAATATTTTTTATATTATTGCTTTTAAAGAATGTTATGTAACATATTGTTTTTGTGTAACCCTGTATATCGGCCAATCATACCTACAAAAATATATTTTACTTTTAACTTTGATGGGAATAATTCTCATAATAGTATCTTTATAACATTATTTCTATGGAAAAAACATTACAATTTTTGCTTTTGTTTAGCCCTGTATATGTACTAAAACTTACATACTCATCAGACACTGCACTAAAAATGGTCTCATAGCACTGTAAATTTGTAGTGAGCAATTTCCAATTATATACTCTATTGCATCTGAATAACTTTGTGTAGCCCTGTAAACCAGCCGATATCGCAATTCTACCTTTTTGAGGAGGAAAAGGGTTTTGCGTATTTTAAAAATATAGATTATTTTTCTTATGTTGTGCTTCGTATAAAGATATTTATAGTAAATGCATAAAAAATGAAGAAAGGAAAAAAGAAAGGAAAACCCTTATAAATCATACTTGCATCAAAAATCTATCGTGAGTTCCTGTACAGAAACCAGTTGTGCTAGTAATATACTTTTACATTGAGAACATACCATAGTGAATTTTAATAATACCTATCAATTTCGGACTGGCCAGAGAGAGACCAACGAAACGGTTATAAACTTTTTAAAATTTTGTTTGGAAATGCTAAAAAGGACGCTTTAGTATAGGATACAAAGAATATACTATATATGTAATCATGGAAATAAAATTAATTATATACATTTTTTATTTTCATCAATGGCCGAGATAATGAATTTATAAAGTTTTAGTATCTTGCTTAAAATTGCCTATAATGCTATGTATACTTGATTTTTAGCTTTTACGCTTTTTTTTCATTTATACTGTCATCCAGAGATAAATATAAATCTCATGAATTGTTATTATTATTATTAAAACAATATTGCATTTATTTTCAAATAGTATATACAATTGTTTTTATGATTATTATTTAAAGAAATAGATAAAGCAGATTTAAACATTTTTCAAATATAATTACTTAAAAAGATGAAATAAAAAGCCAAAAGCCATAAAATATCTTACATGTGAAATGTTACGTTTCCTCCTTTAATAAAATATTCTTTGCATGTTTTCACATGACATTTAATAACCATTTCTTGATATGAAATTTCTTTCAGAATCGAAAGAATCCGTTTAACTTTTAAAGTAAAATAAATAATTTAAAAAGAACTTTCAACGAAAGAAGAAGAATATCGTCTGCTTAATAAAATGCAGAGTTTAGAGCATGGCGAAAAAATTTCAATATTGGCTAGTTGGCTTCTGTAGATCAACAATCACGTGACTTTTTTATGAGTTATCTTTGCACTCAAAAAAGTTGCCATTGTCCCGTCCACTTTTATAATAGGTCTATGGTTGAATTTCATTCATTGGTTCGTGAGATACGGTGAAAACACTAAACCACAGACACACCGACTGCTGAGATACACTCAACCATTTTCGAATTTCTTTAGAGAAAAATTCAAAGATTTGGAATTTCTGCCATTATAATAATAGCGCGGTTGAACAGAGCGGTGTGTTCTTTGAAGTTAAGGCATATTTTCCTGAGAAAATGAATGGTCACACACGGTTTCACATGAAAGTTAAAGGAGGATATTTCACCTATATGCATTCTTGGGTGGACACAAAAATTATTATTGTGAGGGAAAAATATCGTGTTATGTAGGAAACGAAAACAATTTTAAGGCCAGGTGCCCGAGGTATTTCAAAAGATTCGGAAACAGGGAGAATGCAGAAAGGATTGTCTACTCAGGTGTACGATAGTAAAAGTCAAAATCATAACAAGCAATAAAGGCAGTAAGTATAAATTTATAGCACAAGGAATATTTTCAGATAGAATACGTTCAGAAAGTGAAATGATAAAAGTCAAAATTCAGAAAAGGTTCTATAAGATTATAATAGGAAAGGAAAATTTATGTTACATAGGAACGCCGACATTTCATTCGCGTAAGTAGTTTTGAATAGGCTGGGGCCAGAATAATGCAAGGGGTCTCATTTGAAAAACATGAAAGCGGTAGGCATTCGAGTTTACAAAAGGATAGGGATGAAAACAGATCGGGAAATGCGAAAAGCGCGCGAAAAAAACAGCTGAGAAAATAAAATAAAATAAGACTAGGCAAAATTTTAAAAGGGGGCAAGGAAAAGCCAATGACGGAAAATTTTATTCAATTCCTAAAATCCAATAATATTAAGGTTAACGACGAGCTAACCCGAGATTGGAGAGAAAGAGGGGAATACGAGAAGAAAGAGAAAAGGGGCATGAAATTCTGATTGGGATATAGGGGGAAGACGGAGAGGAAAAGAGGGAGAAGAGATGTTATTTTTTGGTGCGTAGAGTCAGATTTTAATGTTTGTGTGTGCATAGAATTTTCGTGTCTGGGATTTATTAAAAGTGTTGCTATTTGACGAAGGGTGATCCGGGTCCTGGAAGGATGATGATGCCACAATCTGCGCTGAAGATTTTTGGTAAGCATTTTTATTTATTAGCCTTTCCTCCGAGAGTAATTATAAATGTATATTAGAAGTTCATACACATTGTAATTTACTATCATGGTAACATCATTCCTATTCAAATTACACCGGCCGTATGGGCCTAATTTGTTTCCCAAATTTATGTAACTAGCTTCCCAAAATAAATTATAATGTGTATTTATTTCGTGAGTAATTTCTTATGATTTACAGTTTGAATTTATGCTAGGATATCCCATAAGAGTTAATTGGAAAATTAAAAGAACAAAGTTAAAAACCTGGGTTAATCTTCTTATTTACAATTTAAATTATGGGGGTCATTCAGCAGACAGACAGACACACAGACACACATTTTCTAAAAACTATCAACTCGTGTTCAGGATATCCCAAAACGTGTAGATCCGTCAAAAAACGGAGGTCGAAAATTTTTGCGAATCCAATACTTTCTCTATATTACATATAGAAAAAGTAAAAATAGCAGAAAAAAATACTAATATTGACAAAATAAATCTCTTCTAATCAAACGAATTTTGAATGAATGAATAATCCCATTTCATCTACCCAAACTTAACCGGAATGCTTGTATCAGAAATCAGAATCGGTTTTCATTTAGCTTCTGCACATGCGTTAAAACCGCAATCATGGCTCATCGAAAGAATGCATCTTTTAAACCGATATTCTTTTTTTCCCAGTGCGCCTGCGTAACACTAAATCGAAACGGCATTTCGAACGCTTGATTTTTTGCGGTTTCATTCAGTCAAGATTTTTATGATTTAATTGTCTATGAGTGCGCATGCTTGACTAAATCGTTATCCCGTTGAATGAATATGAATAGCTATCTGGCATTATTCCAGCATAGAATCGGTTTAATCTGGCATTATTCCAGTATAGAATCGGTTTAGTCTGGAATTAGATTTTCCCGTGCTTTGATGTTTCTGCATCGATATTTTACGGAAGATGAAATTTTTATATCGGATAAACGATATTAGCGTTAAATCGATATTTTATTTTTCATCGATATAAAGCCCAGTCCTATATATATATATATATAGAAACGTGTTTAGTTATTTTTATAATGTAATTACTTTTTTATTTGGAAAAATTGAAAAATAGAAGAAAAAGATTAATAGAAATAGAAAGTAATAATAATAACAATATTTAGCAATAGAAAATATATAAAGTATTTTAAAATAAAATAAACACATGAAATATATGTTAAATGTAATAATATCATATAAGTTATGCATGATCTAGTTATAAATATGAATGGTTATAAATAATTAATTAAAAATTTCCAGCAAATTTCAGCAATCAAACGCAATATATTTACTGGTGGACAATTGCTAAGGACGGATGACAATAACTAAGCTATTATCATCCGTCCTTAGCAATTGTCCACCAGTGTATATACACTGATGGAAAAAAAAATCCCAACACCAGGAAGGAGCTGTGCTACTGAGAGGGAAGACCGTGGCACTACTGAGAGGGAAGACCGCCGTGTTCGGCGTATGGCTGTGGCTAATCGTACTGCGTCTGCAGCTGAAATTCGAGCTGCAGTTGGCATCACAGTGACAGACAGACAGACAACAGGCAAGGGGGGCGACTCACCTTTCGGTTTAGAGTCTTGACCAAGGCCACCCCCCCCCACCGAAACCAAACTTCTAGCTCTCCAGCGAGCCCGCGGACAGGGGCACGGGCCCGGGAAAAGTCCGCGGGAAGGGAAGACCCACAAATCTCGCATTGAGCACTAGCTGCTCAATGCGAGATTAGGTGTGCTAGGCCGGGTGCCAGGAAAATCCACTTGAGCCTATTAGAGGAACAAGGCCTGGCGGTGAAGAGTAGGTGATAGATTACAAGTAGAGTAACCCTGGCGCCTCGTGCCACCAAGGCACCCGCAACATAACACATCACCTATTACTTTACGAGCGACGGATGGTCGAAAACCCCCAGGCCACAAAGGCATAGAGCACAGTGGACGCGGGGGAACATCAGTCCATCCGACATGCTTCTCGGCCGCGCCGCCTCGTCAGTTCACCGGCATAGCCGGCTATCCAGGGGCGCCACTTCGGAGGTGAGGTCGGCTTCCGCAACTAGCTCCCCGCTACCTGAGTGGCAGCAGGGGCCAGGAGCCCCCAGGCATCACAGTGACACAACGAACTGTTACAAATCGGTTACTTCAAGGACAGCTCCGAGCCAGATGCCCTGTAGCGTGCATTCCATTGACTTCAAACCACTGCCGTTTGCGACGTGAGTGGTGTCAAGCTAGAGCTCATTGGAGGACGGAGTGGAGATCTGTTGTGTTTTCTGATGAAAGCCGGTTCTGCCTTGGTCGCAGTGATAGCCGTGTGTTGGTTAGAAGGAGGCCCGGTGAACGCCTGCTAGCGACCTGTCTGCGGCCTAGACACACAGGGCCTACTCCTGCAGTTATGGTTTGGGGAGCAATTTCGTATGACAGCAGGAGCACTCTCGTGGTTATCCCACGCACCCTGACTGCAAATTTGTACGTCAGTCTAGTGATACAACCTGTTGTGTTGTCATTCATGAACAGCATTCAAGGGGGTGTTTTCCAACAGGATAACGCTCGCCCTCATACCGCTGTTGTAACCCAACATGCTCTACAGAGTGTCGACATGTTGCCTTGGCCTGCTAGATCACCAGATCTTTCTCCAATCGAGCACGTGTGGGACATCATTGGACGACAAATCCAGCGTCATCTACAACCAGCATTAACCGTCCCTGCATTGACCGCCCAAGTGCAACAGGCATGGAACTCCATCCCACAAACTGATATCCGACACCAGTACGGCACAATGCATGCACGTCTGATTGCTTGCATTCAAAATTCCGGCGGTTACACCGGTTACTAATGCACCAACATTTCACATTTGAAATGGCTCTTCTCGCCAATGGCTCTACAAGTGATCTTGAAACTTTAATCAATTAAATATGTTACCTAGACAAATGTATTGCTGAAATTTCATTACTGTACAATAATTTTTTCTTGGTGTTGGGATTTTTTTCTTCCATCAGTGTATATATATATATATATTAAATTCATTTATCAATGAAGCCTTAATGTAAAATCCAAATATGTTTAGAATATATCAGGGGTCGATCCAGGTGAAAATTGGGACCCATTTGCTTCCCCTTCACAAAATCCAAATATGTAAAATGGGCCCCTTCAGAAAATACAAATCCATAAAATGGGTCCGAATCGATGCGGCAACGCGCGTTGCCGCATTGACTGCAGCACTCGTGCTTACTTTATTCGCGTGATGAAGGGTCGTGTGTTTTTTCGACCCGAAACAATTGATGCGAGTTTAATGCATTTTATGGTGTTTATTCAAAGTTTGTAAGTAATTTTTTTACAACGCCAGTTTTGTGGTGCTTTTTTATTAAATGGAAAGAGTATCTATTTTCGGCAGATTATCCGATTGCTCTTGTACAAATCCAAAATTGACATTATACAAATAAAAATATAAATATATATATAAGATATAGTACAGTTATGGAAGGTTTAAGTTATTTCTTACAAAAGGTAAATTTTTTTAAAATAAATTATAAAATACAGATTAGAATAGAGCGAACAAAAAGAAAAGCAATCGGTAAAAGAATGTAAACATTCACGCTTCGTGAACTGTGACGTCAACCCCCTCACGGAGCGTTTTCGGATCACGTGGTTTTGTTTTGGTTTTTAGCGATTTTAAAACGTTAAATAAAGGTTAATATGAATTAATTTTACGATTTTAATTGGATTTTTCGGTATCCCAAGATTGATTTTATCGATTACAATTAAAAGAAATTGTTTTTCCTTTCGTGTGCAACTTCCCCATTTGAAAAGCGGGGTTTTACAGAGTCAAAATTTAGGCTGTTCATACTATCAACCCTGGTTAAAAATCACTGTAGCCGCGTCATACGTTTCTTGAATTCTGATTGGCTGTTTGCAAGATTAAAGCATGAGTTCGGAGAAAAGAAGCGAAACAGTATTGTCCGCGAAAACGTGAATTTAGTTTCATGTTTGACTTTGACAGCAGATGAGAATAAAAGGATTACATACATTATTTAATTTTAGGATTATACATTTTATATTATTCTTCATTATTAATGTTTAATTTTACATTAAGTTGTTAATACAAATTTAATTTACAAACAAATCATTCTAAATTTAATTTTTTAAACATGAAAATTTCAGTATCTTTTTTATATGTAGTAATATATATATATATATATATATATATATATATATATATAATGTATTAGAAATGTAATTATTAATATCATTTTGAATATTAAGATCGGGAAATAAAATAAGTTTTGATATTAGTTTTATTTATATTGTTATTACAATTAAACTTATAAATGTCAATTGAATTACTAATATAATTAATTTTACAATACTTTGATTTTAAATCTCCTTATATTATTGAAATCTGTACGCGTGTGTCTGTGAGAAACGGCTTGAAGCAGCAAAGGCTCGGCCGCTAACGGTCGCACGGACTTCGAACAGATACCGTCGGACAGAGAATTTATCGCAGATCTAGGTTATCTAATTTGCTAAACGATGCGACCCTAATTAGCGGAGATATTAATTTATATGTCGACCATTGTCTAACGAAAAAACGATTCGAAATCGGAGGCGTCCGCCATTTTCGCCCAGGATGGCTTACCTCGAAGAACTAGAAAGAGGAAATTTCGTGGGTTTTCGTAAACCGATCGCTTTCGATCTGTTGGAAATATCGAAAATACAGCTGTACCACGAGAAAGAGCATTTATTACCGATTCTTACGGTACATTTTTTTTTTTTTTTTAAATACGGATTTTTTATACTTTTAAAAAAAGTTTTAAAAAGGGTCGAAAATTTCTCTTTTTCGCCATCGTCTTTTTTTAAACGCCCTGTACGACTTAGTAACCCTTCCATTTCTTAACAACTGGTATATAAAGAAAGGCCATTTAATCCTCTTTTGAACCATATAAACATTTTTACAAAATACGGATTAGCGATCCATATTTTTAGATTTTACGAAACATCAATTTTTTCACAAAACATTTTATAACTCAATAGCGTTTAGAGATAAATCTTTTTTTTTTTTTTTTTTTTTTTTTTTTTTAAATGTAGATCTTGCTTTCATAATTTAATTCCCAAAAGATTGAGAGAAACTTTCAAAAACTGAATGAGTTATAATTTTTTTTATTTCACGCTCTAAAGCATTGAAATTGCCTTACTTCATTCGAAAATGAATACCGTAATCAAATAGTGTAGACGTCCGTTGCATCACCATGGGAACCTGTTCAAAGAGGTTCATTTCTCACGGAAGC